>JASDDO010000012.1:65333122-65758420 GCA_030015575.1 Agapanthus africanus | reverse complement strand
GAACCTTCTATGCTACCATCGACTGTCGTTAAAGGAGGGTAGTATTCGAGATTCCAGACCATCCGGTCTTCTATTTCAAAAGTGGAGACCGTACCCTGGAGCCAAGTACATACAAGGCAAAGCCAAAGAAGGCAGTAATTGAAGCAACTCAGGCAGAGGAAGAATCAAAGCTAGATGTGGTTCGAGAGTTCGATGATGACGATATATCAGGTTTGCCTCCCGATCGAGCTCTTGAATTCAGCATTGATTTAGTACCAGGAGCACAACCGGTGATCAAAGCACCTTATCGATTAAGTCCGGAAGGTTTGAAGGAAGTCCGAACTCAGTTGGACGAATTATTGGCGAAAGGATGGATTCGTCCCGGCACTTCAAGTTGGGGATCACCAGTATTGCTTGTGAAGAAGAAGGAAGGTTCATACAGAATGTGCATCGATTATAGAGCCTTGAACGAAGTAACTATAAAGAACAAGTATCCACTACCACGTATCGACGATTTATTCGATCAGCTAAGTGGATCTTGTGTTTCCTCCAAATTAGATCTTCGTTCAGGTTATCATCAGGTGAAGGTTAAGGAAGCTGATATTCATAAAATGGCTTTCAAAACTCGGTATGGACATTACGAATTTCTTGTGATGCCATTTGGAGTGACCAACTTTCAATAAAAGATTGACTAAACAAACTGATTCTTTTCTTTCTCCTATAAATAGGAGCCAAGAAGAGAAGAGAAGGGATCTTTTTTGGAGGGATACAACAATAGAGAAAAAAAAGAGAATTTAATTCTCCAGAGAGAAAAGAAGATTTCCTCAGAAGAGATAAAAACCCTAGGTGAGAAAGGGAAAGAGATCTGAGCTCCATAAACAAAAAGAGAATTTAATTCTCAAATTAAGAGTTTAACTCTTCTAAATAAGAACTTAGTTCTTCTTTTGGTTGAAGATCTGCAGAAGCAGATCTCCCCATAATTTGAGAATTTAATTCTCATTGGGGAGATTCTGCTATGCAGATCTAAAACTTAGAAGGAGAATTGAGTTTAGGGAATTTAATTCTTTCCAATACTTAGGAATTTAATTCCTCCAACAGAAACAGGGTTTAACTCTTAAAATAAGAACTTAGTTCTTCTTCATGGTTGAAGATCTGCAGAAGCAGATCTTCTCATAAGTTGAGAATTTAATTCTCATCGGGGAGATTCTGCCATGCAGATCCAAAACTTAGAGGGAGAGTTGGGTTTAAAGAATTTAATTCTTCCATATGCATAGGAATTTAATTCCTCTAAATAAAATTAAGGTTTAACCCTATATAAGAATTTAATTCTCAAACAAAGGACTTAAACTCTCCATGCACGTAAACCTGATCATGTGGCAACACGTGACCCTCCGTTCAATGATCAGAAAACAACGATCAAGACTAGGTCATGTGCCACCACGTGACCCTTAAACAGACTACTCAAAATAAGAAAGAACAAGCTTGGAGGCAATGCCTCACATGTCCCCACATGACCCCTGACAAACACCTTTTTAAAAGGGCAAATGAGGGAAAACAGAGGAATTAATACCCAGTGCATTGGCACTATCACGTGTCCACACGTGATGATTACAAAGACTAAGTGTTTAACAATTATTTGCAGATTTTGAGAGTAAAATAAAGAAAGTCTGGCCCCATTCTCAGGCGCTTCACGTGACCCCACGTGACTACCTCATTTCTAGTGTTTAACACTACTTTAAATGCTTCTTCCCTAGTGTTTAACACTATCTTAAGCACATCACGTGGGAACACGTAACCGCCAAATATCCTCTAGTGTTTAACACTATTTTAAAACCAAGCTTAGCCCAAATTGGCTAAGTTTTCCAGAGGCAAATCTCCTCTTCAACCGAACCTTAAAATCCAGAGCTATAATGAATGGTTAGTGCTCAGCCAAAGACAAAATGTTGTCAGAGCCCCCAAACCCCTGTTTAGCATTGCTAAATAATGAGGGGGCTGAACCCAGACAAATGATTCAATAGTCCAAACAAAGGTCCAACATTTCTAACCTAATTGGACTTAGCCCAAGTTGGTCATAAATCCTCAATTCAGATTTAACTGAGCCAATGTGCTCATAATCTAATTAATTGATTTTAGTTCCAAATTAGACTACAGATTTCCCAATCAACTTTGGTTCAAGGGTACATCTTTTCACTCGTCTGATACTTGTTGTTGTAATCCTTCAACGTCTTCAGAGAGGTGACGTGTCCCGATAACCAATCATTCTATAGACTGTGGGGTCCTTAAACTCATGGACTATGATGTTCTTAAACTTTATAGACTATGACGTTTTTAAACTACGGACTGTGGGGTCCTTAAGCCCATGGACTATGATGTCGTTAACCTCGAACTGTGGGGTCCCTTTAAACCCATGGACTATGATGTCCTTAACCTCGGACTGTGGGGTCCTTAAGCCCATGGACTATGATGTCCTTAACGTTGGACTGTGGGGTCCTTTAAACCCATAGACCGAGATTTCCTTAAACTAATATTGGACCACCATGTCCTTAAACTGGTAACCGATCGCAATGTCCATAAACTAAACAATAGAGCCCAAATGCTCTTTTGTTGGATTTAAACGATCCCGTTAAGTTGATCTTAGTCTAAAAATTAGACTAACGTATCCTTAACAAAAGTTTAAGTTGATCTTAGTCCCAAATGAGACTAACGTATCCTTAAACCCCACCTCCAAACCCAAATCTAAGAAAATACGGATTTGGACTAATCCATGCCTTAAGGGCGACAACATAAATTAGTCTCCATATACAATCCAGGGGCAACCAAAAACAAAACAAACACACACGACACGAAGTGATCATCTGAAGAAGGAGAAAGTCGTTGCCGCGATGTGGTAGCGTAATTGACTGCAGGAGCTTGCGTCTGCAGGGAAGAGCGTCCCCATAATCAAAAACCCCTCAAACGAGGGGGAATCTGACGAAATCTGCTACAACGGTCGCATCCGTTTAAATCTCCGATATACGGTGTCATAAATCAACTTGGCATCTTCGGAGAGGTGGACGGATAGCACCAATTAGCATTTGCCCCCAAATTCAGGCAAGACGGACTTACGCGGTCGCGTCTCCGTGTTTCGGAGGAGAACAAAACACAGTTTGAGTTAATTTTCGGCAGTTTTCAGGAAGTCCTTATAAGTAAGAAAATCTAGTTCTTTCGATCTAGATGTCAAAACACTAGAGTTTGCTAAAAATGGACCTCGGTAAACCGAGTTACGTATCTTCTAAAGTGACCGGTAAAAACAGTTTTCAAATAGAAAAATGTTTCATTGAAAATTTGGTTTAACTCTACTAAATGAAACATGGTGGAGCATGTATTATATTATAATACAGCGAGAAAATAACATGCGGGGATGAAAATATGAACAAACATATGATCAAGACATAAAACTTGCATCGAAGCTGACATAAATGTTTGACAAGTACATTTAGCTAAAAAAAACAAACCCCTCTTGCATAACGAACGTATTCTATAAGATTTTGTGTAACACCCTAGTACATATATACCATATTTTATTTGAGTATTTTCTAATCTTATGACTATTTCTTGATTATTGTTTGCTTGTGGGTGCGAATGATGCATTTGGTATCCGCATGATATATTTGTTATCTGCATAATTTATTAATACAAAATTTAACTAACTATATTTTTAAATATCCAGCATGGCCTGTTATCATACCCATACCCTATGGTTACATCTGACATCGTGTTCACTTCTTGTTTGATGAAACAGACTCGTTTAGATCGCTACGTCTATTTACGTATATCCATTCTTGGGGGTATGCATTTTATTTAACCAGGCATCGCATTAATATTCTAACTAACACGTATGTTATTTATATTTTAAACCTAGAATTTTAGATGAGACCCGGTATTTTTCGGAGTAATTTTGTATTAGCTATATAACCCTATAATATATATTATACTATATAATACTTAATATATATATCGAATATTTATTAAATATATTTTTTGTTAACTAAATAATATATTTTCCTCACACCCTCTCTCTCCCCCTAAGCGCTCTCTCTCTCTCTCTCTCTCTCTCTCTCTCTTCACTCTGCCTCTCTCCCTCTCTCTATATATTTTTAGTATTAAACCCAATATATTATTTACACCTCTCTCTCACCTCTCTTCTTTCTTCACTCCGCGATGAAAACGAAACCTAACCCTACCCTCACCGCCGACCTCCTTGTTCCCTCGCCCTCGTCCCCCGACCTTGACCACCCTCACCACCTCCTCTCTCTGAACACCCATAGCCACCACCCTCGACCTACCCACAACCCTGACGACCCATGAATCCCCGAGCAACCCAAGAAACACCTGTTCCCATCCGAAAGACGCGGCGGACGTCTCTTGCCGGAATTTCGGGGCAGATACTAATTGGTGCTATCCATCCACCTCTCCGAAGATGCCAAGTTGATTTATGGAACCATGTATCGAAGGTTTAAACGGATGCGGCCGATGTAGTAGACTTCGTCAGATTCCCCCTCGTTTGAGGGGTTTTTTGATTGTGGGGACGCTCTTCCCTGCAGGCGCAAGCCCCTGCAGGTAATTACGCTACCGCATCGCGGTAACAACTTTCTCCTTCTCCATATGGTCACTTCGTGTCATGGGTGTTTGTTTTGTGTTTGGTTGCCCGTGGATTGTATACGGAGACTAAGTTATGTTGTCGCCCGTAGGGCGTGGACTAGTCCAAATCCGTATATTTCTTAGATTTGGGTTTGGGGGTTTGGGTTTAAGGATTCGTTAACCTCATTTGAGACTAAGATCAACTTAAACGTTTGTTAAGGATACGTTAGTCTAATTTTAGACTAAAATCAACTTAACGGGATCGTTTAGATCCGACAAGAGAGCAATTGGGCTCTGTTGTTTAGTTTAGTGACATTGCGGTCGATAATTAGTTTAAGGACATTACGGTCCATTGTTAGTTTAAGGACATCTCGGTCCAATGTTAGTTTTAAGACATTGCGGTCGAGGTTAAGGACATCATAGTCCGTGGATTTAAGGACTCCACAGTCCGTTGTTAGTTTTAAGACATCACGGTCGAGGTTAAGGACATCATAGTCCATGAGTTTAAGGACCTCACAGTCCGTTGTTAGTTTTAAGTCATCACGGTCGAGATTAAGGACGTCATAGTCCGTGGATTTAAGGACTCCACAGTCCGTTGTTAGTTTTAAGACATCACGGTCGAGGTTAAAGACATCATAGTCCATGAGTTTAAGGACCCCACAGTCCATGAAATATATGGTTATCGGGACCCGTCACCTCTTTGAAGACATTGAGGAATTACAACGACAAATATCAAAGGAGTGAAGAGATGTATCCTTGAACCGAGGTGAGTTGGTTGAAAGAGCAGATGTGCTCAATTCAAAATAAGTTGAGGACTTATGGCTAGAATTGGGCTAAGTCCAATTAAGATGTTTTAACATTTTATTTTTGTTCAGGCTATTAAGCCTTTGTTTGGGTTCGGCCCTTTTTAATAATGCTAGGCATTGGACTCTGACAATTTTTGTCTTGATCAGAACAAAGTGTGTTCCGACAGTGTGCCACGTGGCGCGCCAGGTGCTTTGCGCTAGTCAAAGAGCGCGTTGCGCTTCTGTCGGGTAGCGTATACGAAGAGGACACGTGTCGCGCTTAGCGCTAAGCGCTAGTTTGTTAGCGCATTGCGCTTTTAATTTATGAGCGCATTGCGCTAGTCTGTTGGCGCACCAGTGAGTGACACGTGGCGCGCTTGGCGCTGAGCGTCAGTCCATGAGTGCAGTGCTCTGTTTTAAAAGCGCAAAGCGCAAGTTGTGTCTTTGTTTGACACGTGGCGTGTTCTGGCGCTACGCGCTAGTCCAAGAAGCGCAAAGGCACAATTCATAAGTGCAAGGCACTTTTCAATAGCGCAAAACGTATCTGATCAATTTTAAGATCAAAGAACAAATCTAAGTTCTTCTTAAAAGAGGTTTTGCCTCAAGATTCAAGAACAAAAGTTCTTGTTTTATAAAAGGGCTCTGCCTTTATAGATCAAAAGATCTGTGAATGAAGTAAAATACTTCTTTTGTTTATTATTTTTTGATGATTAGATCTTTTGATCTTTCCTTTAAATCAAAGACCTTGGTCTTTTTATAGATCTAGAATCTTTTTTAGAAGATGATTCTTCTTTTTACAAGATGGATTCATCTCTGTTGTTCAAGAACACAGTTCTTTTTTTACCTTGAAGATGAAGAAAAATCTTCTTCTTTCTAAGAGCTTGCTCTTCTTTTTGCAGAGGGTTTTTCTCTCTCTTCTTTATCTTCTGTATTCTCCCTTCTGTATATATTTAGACTTGAAGTCTAGGGTCCTTTATATAGGGCCAAATGATTTGTTAAATCAGTTTTAAGAGATTTTTCTCTGATTGATTTGGGAATATTTCCCACCATTAGATCTTTGATCCTAAGGCTTCTGTTTTACATAAGATAATCTTCTTGTTTTAATAAGATTGAAAAATCTTTCCATAACAGAACTTTAGTTCTAATTAATTAATAATTTATTATTAGTAGATCTTTTGATCTGACGGTGGGGAATTTTTAATTCCAGCGCTGGCGCACCTTGCGCTAGCGCACCTACGTTCGACACGTGGCGCGCAGCGCAGAGCGCAGCGCAACTGTGCTAGCGCACCCGTGTTTGACACGTGGCGCGCAGCACAGCGCAACTGCGTTAGCGCACCCGTATTTGACACGTGGCGCACAGCGCAGAGTGCAGAATCTGAAGCGTTGCTTCAATTTAAATTTTGAATTTTGAAGTAGAGCTTTGCTCTGATTGGGGGTGTGCTGCCTAGGGCGCAGCGCTCCTAGCGCTGGCGTGTCTGCTTTTGACACGTGGCACGCAGCGCGCAGAATCTGAAGCGTTGCTTCAATTTTTGAATTTTGAAATCTTGGAATTTGAATAGAGCTTTGCTCTGATTGGGGAAAGCAGAAGCGTCGCTTCATTTCAAATCTTAGAATTTGAACAGAGCTTCGATCTGATTGGGGAAACAACACCCGAACCCGAACCCAAACCCTAGCCTACGCCCTCTCCATCGCCGTTAATCATCTCATCACCTCGACCTCCGCTACCACCTCCATCTTCTCCCCTCTCTTCTTATCATCCCTGCAAATCCCTGACCATGACCCTGCAACCCGAAAGCAACCTAAGAACCATCCCTCACCTCACCATCGACACCCTCGTCGACCTTACCCCATCACCCCGACAACAACACCCTCTCCACTGCCTCACCTCCCTCCTCAAACACCCTGCACAACAACCCCAAGAAAACCCAAACCCCGAGCATCGAGAACACCCTGCACCCTACAAACCCCTTACCGCCGATCACCGACGACCTCATCGCCGACACCACCTCCGTCTCCTCGCCTCCCTCTTCAAACCCCCTCCCGATACCAAAAACCACCACCACCATCTATCCCGACTCTTCGACAAATCCCAATACAAACCCAGCAACCTCCCCGATGCCGACACCTGCAACTCCTCACCGCCGATCACCCTGACCTTGTCGTCTTCTCCTCTGTCCCCAGAAACCCTAAGCTGAGCCCCACTCTCCTTTTCTTTTCTCTTCTTCCTTATTTATTTTCTTTCTTCTCTTTCTTGATTCTTGCTTTCCAGCCGTCGCCGGAGTCGCGAATGTCGCCAACGATCCAGGAAACCCAGCCATCGTTATCATCCAGCGTGGTCACATCTTTGAGTAGCCAAGTCCAGTTCTGTATGCGCGTATGTGCATCGCGACGTTTACCCGATGTCGAACGTGACGTACGTACTCCGACGTAAGATCCGATCAGACAAGTTTATCTTGCAACATGCCATGTCAATAAATTTATATCCATATGAATAAAAATGTTACATGTGTTGTGATAATGCATCCTGTGTTATAATTTTACAGTTTTTGATATCCGTACATATCCGTACTGATAATAACACCTCTAACTATATGCCGGAACATCCTGATATCATTTCACTATTACATTATCATAACGTGTTATCTAGATTACATCCTAAATAGTCATAGACGTATAACATGTTATTACAGATAGACACACATACATCCCGGTGTCCATAGTGCTTACCGTGTCAGATATCCGTTACAATTCACATTTGGGTATCCATTTGATATATACGCACCACATGACATGTCCTGACACACTACTTGACTTGATACTTTGATCTTATTACTAATGCCGACAATCCTGACTTGTTGTCCTGACGGATATAACCTGTTGTCTACATAGACAAAACCTATACCTGCTTGATTCTGTGTTGGCATTAGATTCATATCATAAACACCTGACTTGAACACATAACCTTAGGGGTAAGGGGAAATCAATAATGAAACCTGACTTGTAACTCAACAATTCGATACTTATACTGATCAGTCTTTACGGGCTAGGCTAGCTCCGGGATGCTGTTGCTGACATCATTCATTTGTACATGTTACATGTTTACTGTCTAGCGGTACGTCTCGGATTCAGCCCGAGAATCTTGACCGTGGTCCCAGACACGCACGGGATATTATTGAGTTACATCGATGATTACATTAAATTGATTTCAAAGACTTTTAAAATAGATAACTTAGAAGTACGGACCATAGGTTACACGTCACATACCTACACCTCACTGTTTCATACCTGTATTCTCTTTTATATTCATGTTTACCTATATCGTTACATCCTGGTTATTGTCGTTATTTTAATGTTATGACGCACTCACGTCTGAGTTTTGCATGGCCCAATTCCTCTATCTTTATCGCAAGCTGAACATGAATAATTTAGCTGTCAAGCCGAGCAGTGAGGAATTGAGTTTAGTAATATTTAGTTTAGTTATTTTCTGCAGTTTTTATTTCTTGATGTGAGCCCGTATTAGGACATATTTTCTAGATGATGTTATTGGATATTAATATCGTTTCCGTTTATACATTTTCTTGACTCTTCTATTGTGGGAAATGAACATGTACTAGATAGCTCTTCTATTTTACTGTTCTTGATATCCTATAGACAGACGTAATGTGACTGTTGAGAGATGATTTCTATCCATAGGTAGTATGGTTGGCTCTGTCACGTGCCGTAGTTAGTGCACTCTGGGAAGCGGAGCGTGACGTTTTGAAAACAAAGAAAATAACCATAAACAAAATTATCACATAATCACAGTTCTTTATTCTAATATTATAGAGATCATGGGTTTCTATTTGTCCCTTGATAATCGAATTCCCTGTGAAGGGTTTTTTATCATCTCTGCTAGATTCATAAAAAAGATTCATTGTAATTAACAGAATTCATAACCGAGTTCCCCAAATGGGTTGCAGATGCAATAATAGCAAAGAAATATAGAACCAACTTAGATCATTTCAAATTACATAAAAGGAAAATAACCTACAATTTAACACATTTCAAAAAGAACATGGAAACAAAATTCATAACCTAGGCAGTAGTCCAATTTAACACGTTTCAAAAAAAACATGGAAACAAAATACATAACCTAGACAGTAGTTTATAATCTTTTACACATGATATTTAAACTTGATTTAACCGGAGTACCGCAACAATTAATATGACGATGACATGGTAAGAGAAGGAGAGATCGATAAAAAGGAAAAAGGGGGACTTACTCGCGTTGCAACATAGTGTAACAACCGTATTGTAGTTTGTAAGGAACAAAGACCTAACCAGAAACTTCGTCGTCTAGTTTTAAAGAGCTCCATCAATTTGTCTTGAGAGGATTTTTTTAGAGTGAATTTTCTGAGTTGAAAGAAAGCTTTAGCAACCATGGAAATGAGAAGAAAGTCACTTAAAACAATGATACATTAAAAGAGAATAAAATACATTAAAAGAAAATTAACGGGGAACTCAAGGGTTGGGGGTTCACTAAAATTAATTTGAGAGTTTCAGGAGACGAAACGAATAGCCTATAGCCCAATGAAATCATCTCTTGGTTGCCTGGAACGGTTCTGGATCGAGCGAGAGCATGAGCCGGCTCAAAGGTACAGTGAGTCGTCTCAAAGAAACAGAAAAGAAAACAACTTTCCAGACGTATGTTGAGCCGGATTAAAAAGACCGAGCCGCCTCAAAGAAAAGTCGAGCCGGCTTAAAATAGTCATGAGCCGTCTTAAGGGAACAGAGAAGAAATGATCATTCAGAAGGACTTATGAGCCGTCTCAAACATATCTGAGCCGTCTCAACTTATTTGTGGAGTCTCAAATTTAGTTATCAAGAATTGAATATAACTCAGTACTCGAAAAGAGAATGGAATTTTATTAATTAAGACAAAACGATGGTACACCGATTTTAGGGTCGTTACAATATTATTTTTAACCAATGTGTTTATTGGATTTTAATTTCAAATTTGTTAGGTTAAACGGCTACTAAAATTCTTATGAAAAAATATCATACCCATACTTGGCAAGCTTTTGAATAATATAGCCGTTATTTCTAATTAGGAATTCAGCTAATATTTTGAACAAAATTATTTACAAATAAATTTTCACCTTTTCTACAAATTAATTTATAAATACTTCCAGCTTTTCTAAAAAAGACAAACATTTCACTTTCATATCAAAAAGAAAAAAAGAAAGGATCTCACTTGCTCAAATCATTTAAAAGAAACCTCACTTGCTCAAATCTTTTTAAAAAAGATAACTCTCAAGCTCATCACTTTCAATATCTTATAAAAGAATTGAACGCGCTTCATTATCTCTCACTTGTTTGAGAGAGAAAGAACCAAACCATTGTAAGGATGATCCACTACTCGTGAAAAGGTGTAAGGATCTTCCACTACCTGGTGAAACGAGCTGTTTGTAAAGGTTTCTCCGCCCGATTGAAGGAGATTTAGTGAAAGGGAAAAGTCCTAAATACGGGGTCTTAAATAGTGGACTAGGCAAAGGATGCCGAACCTCTCTAAAATCGATCGTGTCATGGTTTGCTTTTCATTATCTCTAATTTGTATCATCTTGATTATATATTTGTGTGAGATACAATTGATATCTGGAATTGTTTTTATCATTCGAATATTTTGCTAATGTGTTAAACTTAGAGATTAAATTTGTATAAAACTCTATTCACCACCTCCACCCCCTCTAGGTTTATCTAGCGCACTTTTATTTAGTATCAGAGCTTTTTTGGCTTAACAACCTAGAGTTAAAGATCTTTGAACTTCCTTCAAAAGAGTTATGATCCGACATCTCCAACCATTTTTAATGATTTCATATATGAAGAGTGGATAAGTAGAATAGAGGATTTTATGAATGCAAAATCTTTTGGGTTGTGGGATACTATGGTAAAAGGTTTTATTTCTCCCTCCAAACCAAAATTGGAATGGGCTTATTCTGAGAAAAGGCAACCGACTATTGATAAACTTGCATTGAATTTATTAATTTCTTCACTTGATGCTAACATGTCTAATATGATTGTTCATTATGTAAGTGCTCATCAAGCATGGAAAATAATCGAGGCAACACATAATGAAAATTCTTCAATCAAGAGAGTATGCTAATGTAACGATGATATTAGTCATACTCCAACGGATTAAGGTATATTTGTTAACTCATCTGTTGATTCGATTAATGATGCTTATTGTGAGAATGATTTTACTTTTGATAAAAATGATAATATTCTTATGATGAGCTTTTGACATGTTTCATGAATTGTACGAATAATTTTGAGATGATGGTTTTGAAAAATAAAGAGCTTAAATAGAAAAATCTTACATTAGAACATAAGAATGATGAATTGATATCTATGTGTGATGATTTGAAAATTGAGAATTCGAAGTTATGTTCCAAATGCGATTTGCTTGCTTCATGTTATGAATCTCATATTATGGAAATTAAAAGATTAATTGATGAGAAAAATGATTTGTTTTCAAAGCTTGAAGCACAAAATTAATAATACTTGTGATTTGTTGTCTTGTGAACTTGAATCCTTGAGGAATAAAAACGAGGATTTGATTTTGAAAAATGAAAATTTGATATCCTCTTATATTTCTTTGCAAAATGATTTGAGTACTTTGTATGTTGAGAAAGAAAATCTTATTTCTATTGATGAATCTTCATATTTTTCTCATGAGATTTTAAGAAATGAGATAGTTTGCTTGAAAAAGAAAAATGATGGTTTAGGTGAAAGTATTGTTAAGTTTTCTAATGGCAGTGGTAATTATAAGAAAGCCTACCCATGCTTATATGTATAAATATAATTTGAGGCCAAAGCCTCCTATGCATGCTACATTGAGAGATTTTACACATTGTTCACATTGAATCTAATGCAAATTTTACATGCTCTTTATATGCAACGTGTTCTACGCCTGCACATAATATGCATGCGTGTAATTCTCCACAAACATCTAAATTTATTTGTAACTACTATGTAATATTTAGACATATTTCTTACTAATGTTGTTATAATAGTAAATTAAATGCTAACATTAGATGGGTTCCAAAGACTAAATTGCAAGGACCCAAGAAAATTTGGATACCAAAATGCACACATTCTGTTTTTATAGGTGTGCCGGATTCTACAAAATGAAGATGTAGTAGGTGTTGCAAAATGCAAATATGAAAATCTTTTTGAGCGACCCTATAAAATGATTTGAGTGGAAAAATTATATGGTAAAAGAGTACTTGACTCAATTTCTTATGGGTTTATGATAAAATCTTGGTTTATAATTCTTTCTTTTATGATTTAAATTATTTATTGATGTTGGATAGGAATTTATAAGGATTTATTTTAATTTTTATTGGACATGTGAATTCTTGAAACCTTATGGGATTTTTATGTAAATTATTTGATCATGCAACTCTCACATATTTTTTATTTGGAAGCTATTCGAGAAATTTGTCAATATGTGACCAAAATTAACATTTCATACTTATGACATTAAAATTTATTACCATGCTAAAATTGTGATAAGTTTCATATCCATGTTACTATCTGATATGTTTTTAAAAAGTTACCTGATCATATCTTTCTAAAGTGAAGATATTTTTATGGTTTTGATCTAAATTGATAAATGTTTAAGGAATCTAACTTATGGTATATATTTGCTTATCTATAATTTGATATTTGAATTTGAAAATTTGAGAAGAACATATGTTCCATTGATATTTTACTACACATGATTTATCTCCAAAGATTTTTATTTTTGTTTACTAATTAGGAGAAAATCTCATGTAATTTATATGCAATTTTTTTTGGGGGGAGGGGGGGAAGCTGTTTTTTTTTACCTCACCATTTATCTCAAATGATATTTTTTTTATACATGATCTCTGATGTATTAGTATATCAATTCTTTTTTCAAGTCAAATGATATATTTCAAAAGGCATATAATTTTTTTTATTGTTTGCTTATAACTTTCTTATCAATATATGCTTGTTGACAGGGGGAGTTTTGTTCTTCCTATATACCTAGTTTGATCTTATCCCATTTTGATTATGCCAAAAGGGGAGAAATTATGTTGATATTTAATGTTAAAATTATACTATATATGCATTACCATATGCTAATTTGTCAATAATAAAAAAGGGGATATTGTTGATCTCACTCTATAATATTTTGATTATTGCCAAATAGTTGTTTTGTGTTACGTGATTATTTTGCAGATTTATTCATACAGAACAATCAATGAGGGATAGAGGAACAAACTTTAAATATCATATTCAAAAGAAGGATGAAGACAAATGTTACGACTTTATAAACCTGTATTTTCAAAGCCAAGTTTGAAGCGAACTAGCAAAAAGAGTCGGCGATTAACTTATTGGGTTTTATTTTTATTTATTTTATTAAGTACTTAAATGTCAAAGGGGTAGGATCTAATGAGCTTGAGAATACACACGCATGTTTAATTTTCATATCGCATCATGTCTTGATAAAATAATTTTAAATCTAAAATTATTTTTCATAACTTTTTAAAGGCTTAAATGAGTTTCATGATTAAAATACACTTCGAAATATTTAAAATAGAACAAAATATTATTCACTCATTTTATATTGATATCAAAGAACTTGGACATCCATGTGATTCCTCATGGTTATATTATTAATGAAAGTATTTCTTAGCACCTTTACTAGATTTATATGAGCATCAAGTATACAATTTTAAAAAATCTAGAGATCTAAGTATACTAAACAAGAATCGAACTAGAGAATTAGAGTTTTATAGTTAGCAAACAGGATTCTAATCTAAGTAAAGAAAGTCTACAACCTTTGTAGTCAAGTCCTTCGCTTCTAAACCTCCAAGTAGTGGTCCCTAGAACTCTTCTTTGACTCCACTTGATGAAGGGATCGAGCATGCTTGTAATCTTCGTCGTCAAAGATGATCCACCTTGAAGTCTCTCTCACTCAAGCTCGCACTTCACTAATCAAGGTATTAGTGAAGTTAACAACCTATACTAAAAGGCTAGAATAATGTAGGTTGATGAAGTATAAGTTCTGCTCACAAAATTTCTTCCTTCTCTTTTCTTTTCTTAACTCAAGAAAAATTTAGTGAGGAGTTAAAGAAAGAGATGAACTTGGATGAATAATGAACCATGAGCCAAGAGATAAGATGAGATTGATAATGATAAATATCAATGAATAATCCAAAAGAGAAGAGGTGGGTCATGGCATCTTCAAGCTATTCAAGAATTATGACTCATTCTCTTTTCCTTTAATTCATAAATCTAAATCATTATCTTCTCATCTTTTGTTCTTGTATGATTCTCATACATCCATGTTCTTTGTATACAATGTGAATTCATATATATATATATATATATATATATATATATATATATATATATATAAGCTCACTTAAGATTTTCTTCTCTTTCTATATATATATATATATATATATATATCAAATTATTAAACCAACACTTGATTCAATAATCTGGTTATATCATATATAACCTGGCTAATATCAAATATATATGTATATCAAATTATTAAATCAACACTTGATTCAATAATCCGGTTATATCATATATAACCGGTTAATATTCAATATTAGTTATTAAATCAACACTTGATTCAATAATCCGGTTATATCATATATAACCGGCCAATATCAAATACACACACACACATATATTAATCAAATCATTAAATCAACACTTGATTCGATAATCCGGTTATATCATATATAACCTGGCTGATATCATAAACGCTAGATTAGAATACGGTATCAGATACTCGTATGTAATCAACCTCCCGCACATATCTCCATACGTGCCCTACTTCGTTTCGCTTGAGCTAGGAAACCTCTATGTAGAACTCTAAAGACTCGTCAATATGCCAGCAGTAGGTAATGATCACATCAGATATCCACAAACCGTCAGCGGTACTAGCTGGACGTAACGGCTACCCAGGTATTGAACGAATAGAAGATCAACAAGCAAATTTGTCCAAACTTCCATAGAGCCTATAAGCAAAACTTACTGTACAGTCCAGTCTCTACATCTGATATGTCGCATATCGAGTCTGGAGGGTGGAATCGTCAGACCGTAACTTGATAAGTCATGCCGATGTGTGGACAATAATCTTTTGAGAAACTACTGATAACACTTCGGTAAATCTCATCAGCCCTGGTCAGAGACTTGCTGTTATAGCCAATCGAGTATAGCGCAACATCAACTCCTAATACCGGGAGAGACGAAACCCCTCCTATTGCTCACTGCCTCCATGTGACTCGGGACTTTACCCAAAATTCACCTGTTTGCATGACTCTTTTAAGCCATAGTAGGAAGGAAATCAAAGCACAGTGGGAACCACATAAGACACTATGACGATCTTAGGTCTACAGACTAACATGTACAAGTGTCACCGGAGAACTGCTATCTGACGATAGGTATGATACCATCTAGGAGTTTTCGGTGAGTCCTATTCGGTGTCCCCATTCTCTAATGAGCATCTGTGTAAAATCTTTGATGTCAAACACCAATGGTTATGGGATCAACCATCGTCCCATACAGGGTCAAGAAACGTACACACTAGTCTACTCTAGAATATCGATGCCCTGTCTTGATACTCTCTCAACTAGGAACAGTTAAAGGATGAGCTTGCGGACTATACAAGCCCCACTAGTATGATTTACATCATAGTCCTGGTAGTCAAGCCAACATACTAAGGGCTTTATCAACATGTATCAATGAGATAGTAAACTAAAAAAGTGCACATGCTTAGATAAAGAGCAACCAGATAGCATACTATCATGTCGAGCAAGAAAGTCCTCTATATATATGTCCAAGCATTGACTATAATATACAATAATAGCCTCTAGGGCATACATATTCTTAATAATCTCCCACATGTACTAAGGCCAGTTGTTGTAGTATCGCATACCCAACATCCCAAAAAGTCTCTCAAACTGCGTTTGAGAGAGAGCCTTCGTAAGTGGATCCGCCGTATTGTCCTTCATGTCTACTCTCCTGATCTTGATCTCTCGGCAATCAACTATCTCCCGGATCAGGTGATACCACCTCAGAATATGTCCGGATCATTGATGGGACCGGAGTTTCTTGGCCAAACCCATAGCTCCATTGTTATCACAATACAAGGGTTTTGGATTTTCAATGGATGGAACCACACCAAGTTCAGCAATGAACTTCTTCATCCAGACAGACTCTTTGACAATATCGTTGGCAATAATGTATTCAGCCTCCATCTTCGAGTCTGCAACGGTATCTTGCTTGAAAATCTTCCAACATACTACCCCTCCATTGAGGGTGAAGTCAAAACCCGAGACAGACTTGCTGTCATCCTTATCACTCTGGAAGCTCGAATCGGTAAAGGACTCCACCTGGAGTTCTCCATTACCATACACTAAAAATATCTCTTTAGTCCTTCTCAAGTACTTAAGAATGTTCTTCACAGTTATGCAGTGCTTCTCCCCTGGGTCTGATTGATACCTACTTACCACACTAAGTGCGTAAGCTACATCCAGTCTGGTGCATAACATTGCGAACATAATAGACTCAACTGCAGAAGCATAGGGTATCATGTTCATGCGAGCCCTCTCCAAATCAGTCTTGGAAGACATCTCTTTGGAGAGAGTGATTCCTGAACAAGCGGGTAAATTACCACGCTTAGAATCTTTCATACTAAACCTCTTTAGTATGATGTCTATGTCCCTGGATTGCGACAATCCCAACTTCCTTTTAGATCTATCCCTATAGATCTTTATCCCCCGGATGTAGGAGGCATCACCCAGATCTTTCATGGAGAACTTTTGTGATAGGAAGAGTTTGACCGAGTACAGCATAGAAACATCATTTCCTATCAAGAGTGTGCCATCCACGTACAATACGAAGAAGACAACCTTACTTTTTACAACCTTTTTATATATACATGGTTCATCTATGCTTTTGATGAAGTCAAACACTTTGACTGCTACATCAAAACAGATGTTCCAGCTCCACAACGCCTGCTTTAATCCGTAAATTGATTTAAATAGCTTGCACACCTTTCCGCTGCTCCCACTATCTATGAAGCCCTCTGACTGTGTCATATACACGCTCTCTTCTAAATCACCATTTAGAAAAGTGGTCTTGACGTTCATCTGCTAGATTTCATAGTCATGGTATGCAGTAATGGCAAGTAGAATCCTGATGAACTTAAGCATAGCCAATAAAGAAAAGGTCTCATCATAGTCGACACCTGGTCGTTGATGAAAACCTTTTGCTACAAGTCTAGTTTTGAAGGTCCCAACCTTTCCATCTATACCAATTTTCTCCTTAAAGATCCACTTGATCCCAATAGGTTTTACCCCTTCAGGAGCAGCTTCCAAAATCCATACTTTGTTAGTGTACATAGATTCCATCTCAGATCGCATAGCATCCAACCATTTCACAGAGTCCCCACTTGTGATGGCCTGCTCGAAACTAGTTGTGTCATTATCTTCCATGATGCAATCCTCGCTCCCACCATCTATGGAAAAACCGCAGTATCTTCCAGGTGGATGAGGAACCATACTAGATCTGCGGAGTGGCTGAGGTTCGTCTGGAACTATTGAATCCTCCGGTTCTATCAAATCATCAGTTGTAGTTTTTGTATCTGGAAATTCTTCTAGCTCTACCTCATTATCACTAATTTCTTTCACAAGAAATTCCTTTTCTAAAAAGGAGGCATGTTGAGCAACAAACACCTTTTGTTCCTCAATGTGGTAGAATAGATATCCATGTGAATTCTTTGGATATCCCACAAACTTGCAAACAACTGATCGTGCTTCGAGTTTGTCCGGATTCTGTTTTTTAACATAGGCCGGACAACCCCACATCTTAACTCGTTTAAGATATGGTCTCTTTCCACTTCATATCTCAAATGGTGTTTTTAGCACAGATTTTGATGGAACTTGATTCAATAGGTATGCAGCTGTCTCAAGTGCATAACTCCAAAAGGAAATAAATAACTCAGCAATACTCATCATAGAGCGCACCATATCTAATAAGGTGCGATTCCTCCGCTCCGATACTCTATTGTGATGTGGTGTATACGGAGGAGTAAGCTGAGAGAGAATCTCATTCTCTTTTAGATAATCTCGGAATTCCGTGCTTAAGTATTCACCTCCTCGATCAGATCGAAGGATTTTAATACTTTTACACGTCTGGTTCTCTACTTCGCTTTTGTATTCCTTGAATTTCTCAAAACCTTTAGATTTGTGTTTCAACAAGAATACATGTCCGAATCTTGAGAGATCATCGGTGAATGTAATAAAGTACGAGGAATCATTCCTGGAATGTGACCGCATACATCACTATGTATCAGTCCTAAGAGTTCGGTAGCTCTTTCTCCGTGTCCCGTAAACGGAGTTTTGGTCATCTTTCCTTTGAAACATGACTGACAAGTTTCATAAGATGTAAATTCGAACGGATTCAAATATCCATCTTTATGCAACTTGGCTAGCCTGGTCTCATTGATATGACCAAGTCTATAATACCACAAGAAGGTTTCGTTCATTTCTGAACTTTTCCTCTTGTGTGTGTTCTGTATATTTAGAACTTTATTTTGATTTAGAACGTATATACTATTACACAATATACCAAAAACACAATCAACACTTGATTTAGGAAACTGTTCATAACATTTTTCTCTAATGCAAAGTTACATCCTTCTAAATCTAATAAAAAAATGGATATTATATTGCACATCATCGACGGTACGTAATAACAGTCATTCAAAATCAATGTATTACCATTTGACAATACAAGGTGATATTCGCCGACAGCTTCGGCAGCAGCTATTGCTCCATTCCCTACTCTGAGAGACATATCACCCTTTCCCAGTTCTCTACTTCTCTTTAACCCTTGTAACAGATTACAAATATGGGATCCTGATCTGGTATCCAATACCCAGGACGTAGAGCATACTGAGAAACAGTTCTCAATAACCAACACACCAGAAGAAGATGCATCAGAATGCTCTTTCTTCATTCGGGTTGCGTGGAAATCCTTGCATTCCCCTATCCCTTGTCCAGACTCATGACTGTAGTCATAAGATAGGGCGGAACCAACGTTCCCCAGCTCAGTATAATAAGCGGGTTCGGTCAATACATCCATATTATTATCTTGATTAAGGTGTGACATGGTCGCTACCTGAAGAGAGAGAGAGAAGAAAATACTTTAGCGTGCATTCTTGCAAGATTAGACTGGTTATTATCTTATCTGATCAGGATGGCTCCCACTGTTTTATCAAATCTTCATTCAAACCCTAAAAGGTAAAATTAGCCGGGATTAATTACACCCTATAAGTTCGCTAATTGGTCGGCCAGGCAGGTGTTGGTACTCCGAGGGAGTCTTCCCATACTTTAGCATGGAACTAATTAAATAACCTCGTTTTCGCATGGGCATAAACACGTTAACACCTTTCTTAGACACCTACTAGATTAGCTAATTGTAAAGTGAAAAACTTTCCCAAGAGTAACATTTACTCGCAGTAGGTATCGAGATCCAACTATCACATAGAAGGTATGCAATTTTATTGCAAATTTCAAGACTTGAAATTCCCAATATTTGTTTTTACCTCATGCGGTTTATGACCTTGACAAGGTCAACAAACCATAAACCGCAAGTCAAGTTCAACCCGTCATTTCGTGATTGATTTAGACCCACCCACATGACTCTTGACAAGGTCAACAAAGCCGTACGACTACCCTAACCAATTGCATTAGCATGCAGCAGAAAATCACTAATCAGCTACCGAACACTACGCCTTGACAAGGTCAACAAACGCAGCACGAATACTAAATATTACCTATCTGAAATGATGTTACGCCCCACTTTCCAGTGTACGGAATCGGTGACGTAGCGGGCCGCAACGTATTTAATAAGAAATAAATACGTTAAGCGTAATTAAGCAATATATATATATAATGCACAAGAATGACACGTGATATAAAATAAATAGCAACCTTTATTTACATCTCTACATACAACTGTTTTTGAAAATAAAAGATACAATGAAATAAGCAGTGCCTAAACAGTGGCATAATAAAATAAGTATAAGATGGGCTAGTAGTCCGGCTGAGCGGTGAGCTGCTCCAAGTCCTCCTGGTTAGGCTCGATCTCCTAAGAGTCCGGTCCTCCTGAAGAACATTCCAAAGAAAGAAATAGACATGAATGTCATCAGCGAACTAGCGCTCGGTAAGTCCCAAAAGAAAGAATGGAATATAACAAGTAATATGAAATGAAACTAGTAAATTGTACAGGTATATGTTTGTTATTCTAACGTAGTTGTTTATAGCTTGGTACAGAAGGTATTTATATATACGAGAGAAGTCCATCTTATCCCATGGACTATGGTAACATGTAGTACAAAGCCCCGTCAAAACTCATGGGACAACGGTATGAGAGTTCATGTATGTGTCTTTTAAGTGACCATCTCATGCCACGTTAATACGTTCCGTACCAATCTACCGCATTATCCCCACGTAATGTATTGTATAGATTATATTTACAAGTATTACCAAAACCATGGATACAGGTTGTTCAAGTAGTCAGGTTCAGGATGAAATCATGTATTCAAGAAGTCATGTCAAGTTATAACCATGGTTCAGTCAGGTCAAGTCAAGTATTCATGTTTGGTATTGATGTTTGAATTCAAGTATTCAGGTTCAAGTTCAAGTATTCATGTTAGACATTGGTTTCATGTTTGAATTGGACTCTGATTTGAGTTTAGATTCAGGTTTGAGTTAGACTCAGACTGAGTCAAACACTTGTAACTGGTTTAGATCCTGAATTAGGTTCAGGAGTCATCGGTAACTGCTGCACATGGACGGCAGGATTTGTGTCTTTTTCCAAGACAATTACCATGATAACTCCGTTAAATTTTCTACCTTAAATAAGTAAGCACTCACTTTTTCCGGCTCCCTAGGACTCAAGAGAATTGATCCCGCTTAAATCTATATTTACTAAAATCCTTAAATATTGTTTTATATAACTCGATAGGGTTTTATGAAAAATATTTTTAATAAAATTTCAAAATAAACCTCGAGTATTTATTTATATTATTTAGGGTTTTCATGGATATGAATTTTAAGGATTTGAGATATTTTAGTGATAATTGCTTAGCTTGGAAAGTTCACGGTATTTTATTATAAAACTTGTCTTTTGTTGGTATCTTTATGGTATTTTAGTGAAACTTGTAATTTTTCATTTTAAAAAATGTAAGTTTATTATATTTTGAAAATATATGGATTTTTTAATTTTATATAATTATTAAAAATTAATTTTATTTAATTAGAAAAATTTATTTTTCTTAAAAACCGTATTTAAAACCTTTCGAGACCGAATACTCCGTGAGGAGGTCCACATCTCGCTTTACAAGCCTAAGAATGTGCGATAATCCACACCATCCAATAGCGGGTCCCCTAAAGAGGGTTGTAGAGGTATAATCACAAAGGAATTTAAAATACAATTTAAAAGAAATCCGGTTTTTATAGTAAGTGGTATTTTCTTGTAATAAAGTCTTCGCAACGAAAAATGCATTCAAAGAGTATCGTGCTATGAAACCAAGTGTGTGTGTGAGAGGTAGATCTTTATCTCGTAAAGTTTTCTAAAGGTATGTGTTGGGGTCGAAAATTGCACCTCGGTTGACCAAGTCAAAATCAAGGTCAACCCCAAACCAGGTGGGCCCAAGCTCAGATCAAGTGGGCTCATGCCCGAATCGAGCCTGAACATGAAGCGGCCGGCCTCCCCATGCCAAAATAAAAAATCATGTAACAAATAATTTTCATGTAATTTTTTGTGCACAAATGTATGCAAAATGGGCATAAAGCCAATATTTTGTAAGCCCATGGCTTATGTGCAAAAAAGAAATGGCACATGAGCCATGGGATGGGCAAAATGCCATTTTGTAAAGCCCAAGGGGCTATATGTAAATATGTAAGCCTATATAAGGCAACATGATGATGAATAAAGAATACACTTTTTCATTTCCCTCAAAATCTAGGGTTTGTGCCTCTTTCCCCTTTCTGAAGGTTCTAAACCTTCTTCTTTCTTTTGAATTAAATCAAGAGTTTTACTCTTCTTTTTCCAAAATCTAAATAGTTTTTCACCACAAAACCCACAAAAGGGAGCTTAGATCTCCCATCAGATCTCAGAGATTTTTAAAATCTCACATCTCTTGATCTTCAAGATCCTGCCAACAGAGGAGGAAAGAGGCCCATCTCCGAAAACCCCATTTTGGGGAAGACCCAGGGCTCCAAAGAAGAACCCCTTTCATCAACTCCAAAACATCTTAGGTGTTTAACTCCACTCTAAATCCTCTTTTGTGATTTTAAATCCTATTTCTGGGACTAAAAGCCCTCTTTTCCTCGCCGGCGCCCTAGCGCCTGACGCACGAGCGCTCAAGCGCCCCGCGCCCATGTGCTGGGCACATGGTGCACCCGGCGCTCGAGCGTCCAACGCCCACGTGCCGGACACGTGGAGCGCCCGGCGCTCGAGCGCCCAACGCCCACGTGCCCCGCACGTGGTGCGCCAGCGCCAAGCGATCGCGTGTTAGACACGCGAGGCGCTGGCCCCACGCATCCTTTGGATGCCCTTTCCCTTTTTCATATATGTGTGTGTGTGTGTGTGTGTGTGTGTGTACATGCATACACACACACACACATACTCTACAATACTGTCCCTCTCAAAAAGGGGGAATCTGTAGTACGCCTGACAAGCGCGCGCGTATTCTCATCTCGATGGGGTGACGAAAAACACCCTACAGATTCTGGCACGCCCGGTGGGACCAATCTCTCCTCCCATATTTCGGGTTAAATGTTCATGCGAGCTCAATCAATGTACATATCGATTGTCTATACTGAAATCATGTTTCTATTTGCAGGGGTTAACAATTTCCAATTGCCATCTTCGAACGCAAGTCGGTATTTGAACGGCTTTCCTTGGCCCCAGCTGGGGGCAAGGCCATCAACACCGACAAAGTAATAAGACATTTCGAGCAGGCTCCAGCAGTGCCCCTGACAACTGCTCAATCGGGTATCTTCTCTAAGCTCCCCGTCGGCTGACCACCATGTCATTAAACTGGGAATAATCGATCTCTAAGTCGTTAAACTGGGGTTGTAAAATGTGTAAATAAGAAAAAAAGAAGTGTAAGTAAAAAAAATGTAATATTAAAAAGCCGAAATGATGGGGCAACTCGCAATAAAAATCAGCGAGTAAAAATAAAAATGAAAATAAAGTCGAAATGATAGGGCAACCGCGAATAAAAGCCGAAATGATAGGGTAATCGCGACCTTCGCGATAAGAAAAGCTGAAATGATAGAGCAATCGCGGCACAAAAAAAATCCAACGGCGAATGATGAGTCGCTCCTGGTACCATATTCCAATGCAGCGATGCAGACGCCGATCAAAATCCAATTTCTCAAAATTCCTCCAGCCCTACGGCCAGTCCCCAAATTGACTACCGTATACAATCCACGGACTCAAATAATTCTCATCATACCCATGACCCACCGTAATCACCAGTTACGCGGCTGGTCTCCGCCCTTAGAATTATGCTCCATTAGGAAGACCCACTCATGTGTCCTCTGTAAGTCTATGTAACCCATCCCGGCACTTACGGGGAAGCGGAAAGAG
The DNA here is from genome assembly GCA_030015575.1 of Agapanthus africanus. Classification (NCBI taxonomy): domain Eukaryota; kingdom Viridiplantae; phylum Streptophyta; class Magnoliopsida; order Asparagales; family Amaryllidaceae; genus Agapanthus; species Agapanthus africanus. The sequence continues at coordinate 65,734,340 of JASDDO010000012.1, read as the reverse complement.
TAAAAATCAAATTTTTATCACAAGGAAACATAGACATAACATGAAGGATCTTTTCTAAACATGAACTAACAAACTATCTACAAGTTCTAACTACAAGGTTAGAAGGTTATACCTAGTTCTTGAACTCCTTCTCTTCTTGTGTTGCTTTCCTTTGAGTGGTGTAGACGGCTCCTCCTCTTCGTCTTATCTTTGCCAAATAAGGATCCACCCGAAGGCCTCTACCTTGAGCTCCTACCTCAACAAAGAAGTAACTAGAGTGCTTGGCTTGCTAGACTAAGAACCCTAGAGTGAGTAGAGGAGTATTTTGGTGGTTTTGTCTCAAAACTTGGATTTTCAACACATGAAACACTTAAGCTTTTGAGAGAGAGGAAGAGGGAGAGCAAACCATGAGAGAGAAAGGTTATGAGAGAATGAGAATCTAGAATGAATCTTGTTCTCATATTAGAGATATATGATAATAATAATAATAATGATTAAGAAAATTGTGATGGTTAGTTGATTTGACCATTATCATTTCATATTTAATGCTAAGCAAGCTTCAAGAAGCATCTTTTGCAAAAAGAAAATATCAAGGTCAATGAAAGTCAATAAGTCAAATGGTTAATCCAACCCTAACCATGACACAATTATCCTTAATTAATATTATTAATCATATTTCTCATTCTCATTAGGGTTTTGATTAAGTCAATGGTCAAAAACCCTAATGAGGTTTCTCCCTCTCCGCCTCTGTCAACAGTACGTACGTACCCGCATTCGTGTTCCGAAGAAACACGAATACAATGAGACAAGACCAATCCCAAAACAAATATTAGGATCTGGCTTAAACCAAAGCCCACTAGTAATAACTGTCCGGACACCAAACGTGCACAAGTGCGCGTATGTGAACGAACCCCGTCGTAAAACCATACGACCTCTACTCTGTTTTGCCTAAAGGTGAACAACCCTCTGTATGGGACTCTAAAGACTCGACACTACGCTGGTAGCGGGTTTAACCACAGGCCGTAAGCGGTACTAGCTGTACGTAACGGTCCCCAGGTAGATGCCGATAAGAAGACCGATGAGGTGAACCCATCCGAACTCCTACTGAGCCTGAATGTGACAATCTCCGTACAGTCCGGTCTGTTCGTCTGAGAGTATCGCATGTCGGGCCTAGGGGGCGGTAAACGTCAGTCCCCTAATAGCGGTACAAGTCGTGTCGGAGTGTAGCCCAGAACACCCTGAGAAAATACTGGAAACACTACCAGTAAATCTCGCTTTCCCTGACCAGGGACTTTGTGTAATGGCTCTCCTAGACACAGCGCGATATCAACTCCCAATACCGGGAGAGACGAATCCTGTCTAACCGTCACTGCCTCCAAGTGCTTCGGGACTGCACCCAACTACCACCTGTTTGCACGACTCATTTGAGCCGTGGTAGGGTAGTAGTCTAAGAACAGTGGAAACACACTCGTGGCGAAGTGACAGTGTCAAGTCAACGGACTAAACTGTACTCATGTCACCTGGGAACTGATAACTGACGATAGGTATAATATAAACCAACAGTTCCCAGCGAGTCCTGTCCAGTGTACTCGTAACCTAACGAGCACCTGCATACTATCACCAGTACGACATACTGATGGCTGTGGGACAGACCATCTCCCCTCCTTGGATGAAAAGCGTATACACTAGTCTACTCTGGAGTATCGATGACCTGTCTCGATAATCCTAAGACCAGGGACCTGTATAAGGATGTGCTTATAGACTACCCAGCCCCCACTAGTGTGACTGCCATCACAACGCTGGTAGTCAAGCAAAAGATCCTAAGGGCTCTATCAATATGTATTAGCAATATGTCAAAAGAAACACATATACATATTAAGATAGATACAAACCAGGTAGCATACTACCATATTGAGCAAGAATGTCAATCCTTGTATATATTCCAAGCTTCCAAAATGTAATATACAAACTAGTACTATACAATAATGGCCTCTAGGGCATATCACACTAACAATCTCCCACTTGCACTAAGACCATGTGCTGGCATATCGCAGACCTATTATCTCGAATGGCCTCTCGAACTGCGTCTGAGGAATGGCCTTTATGAATGGATCTGCAGTGTTATCTTTTGTAGCAACCCTCCGAACCTCGATCTCCCGGCGATCCACGATCTCCCTGATCAGGTGATACCGCCTCAAGATGTGTCTGGACTTCTGATGGGACCTGGGTTCCTTTGCTAAAGCTATAGCGCCGTTGTTGTCACAATACAGAGGTATTGGATCAACAATGGACGGAACCACCTGAAGTTCTGTCAAGAACTTCCTCATCCAGACGACTTCTTTTGCGGCATCAGATGCTGCGATATACTCCGCTTCCATCATCGAGTCAGCAACGGTTTCCTGTTTGGAACTCTTCCAACACACCGCCCTTCCATTGAGGGTAAAGACATAACCCGACATGGATTTGGAGTCATCCTTGTCACTCTGGAAGCTGGAGTCAGCAAAGGCCTCGATCTGGAGGTCTTTTCCGCCGTAAACCAAAAACATATCCTTAGTCCTTCTCAGGTACTCAGAATATTCTTTACCGCTATCCAGTGCTTCTCCCCAAGGTTTGACTGATATCGGCTTACTACACTCAGTGCATAAGCTACATCTGGTCTGGTACACAACATCGCATACATTATAGAGCCTACCGCAGAGGCGTAAGGTATAATAGACATACGATCCCTTTCCAAATCAGTCTTGGGAGACATCTCTTTGGAGAGGGTGATCCTGTGACAAGCCGGTAAATTACCGCGCTTGGAATCTTCCATACTGAATCTTTTCAGTATGGTGTCGATGTACCTGGACTGTGAAAGTCCTAATATCCTTTTGGACCTATCACGATGGATCCGGATCCCCAGAATGTAAGAGGCATCACCCAGGTCTTTCATGGAGAACCTGTGTGACAAGAACCCTTTGACAGATTGTAGCATAGGAATGTCATTTCCTATCAAGAGAATGTCATCCACATATAAAACGAGGAATACGACAGTTCGTGCTACAATCTTACTATAAATGCATGGTTCATCTGGATTTTTGTTAAAGCCAAATTGTTTGACCGTCTCATCAAAATAGATGTTCCAACTCCGCGATGCCTGCTTCAGTCCATAAATGGACTTAAGCAACTTGCACACCTTCCCGCTGCTCCTACTCTAAATGAAACCCTCTGGCTGGTCCATATAAACACACTCCTCTAAATTTCCATTTAGAAAAGCGGTTTTTACGTCCATCTGCCAAATATCATAATCGTGGAAGGCAGCAATGGCAAGAAGGATCCGAATGGATTTGAGCATAGCTACTGGAGAAAAGGTTTCTTCATAGTCCAAACCAGGTCTTTGACGAAAACCCTTTGCAACAAGTCTAGCCTTATAGGTCTCAACCTATCCATCTACACCAATCTTCCTTTTGAAGATCCATTTGCAGCCTACGGGTTTTACCCCTTCTGGAGCAACGTCCAAAGTCCATACTTTGTTGGTGTACATGGACTCCATCTCAGTCCGCATTGCATCCAGCCATTTTACCGAGTCAGTGCTCTGAATGGCCTGCTGGAATCTAGTTGGCTCATCATTATCAATGATGCAATCCTCTCTATCCCCGTCTATGAGAAAACCGTAGTATCTTTCAGGTGGATGAGAAAGCCTACTATTCCTGCGGAGCGGCGCAGGAATGTCCTGTCCTTTCGAACCTTCTGGTTCTACTAAGCTTTCGGTAATAGCTTGTGGTTCTGGAATTTCTTCTAGTTCTATTGCGCTCCCACTTATCTGATTTTCTAAAAATTCAGTCTCCAAGAAGCAAGCATGACGAGAAACAAATACCTTTTGTTCCTCTGTGTAATAGAAGAAATATCCCTTGGAGTTATTTGGATATCCCATAAACTTGCACTGTACTGAGCGTGCCTCGAGTTTGTCCGTATGCTGCTTTTTGACAAAATCTGGATATCCCCATGTCTTAATATGTTTAAGATAGGGTTTCTTCCCACTCCACATCTGATATGGTGTGGTAGGCACTGACTTAGTTGGTACCCGGTTCAAAAGATATGCAGTTGATTCTAGTGCATATCCCCAGAAAGATCGCGGTAACTCAGCGTTACTCATCATGGAACGTACTATATCCAATAGGGTTCGGTTCCATCTCTCCGATACACTATTGTGTTGTGGTGTGTATGGAGGAGTAAGTTGAGAGAGAATTCCATTCTCTTTTAGGTAATCCAGGAACTCGGCACTCAAGTATTCACCACCTCGATCAGATCTCAGTGTCTTGATACTTTTGCCTGTTTGTTTTTCTACTTCATTCTTGTATTCCTAGAATTTTTCAAAGGCTTCAGATTTATACTTCATTAAGAAGACATGTCCATACCTTGAAAAATCATCCGTAAAAGTAATGAAGTAAGAATAACCACTTCGCGCATGTGTAGATATTGGACCACATACATCGCTGTGTACGAGTCCCAAGAGCTCGCTCGCTCTTACTCCGTGTCCAGTGAACGGAGTCTTTGTCATCTTTCCTTTGAGACATGATTGACAAGTTGCATATGATTGATATTCGAACGGATCCAAATATCCTTCTTTATGTAACTTAGTTAATCTTGTCTCATTGATGTGACCCAGTCTACAATGCCATAAGATAGCATGATTTAATTCCGAAGACTTTCTTTTGTGTGTATTTTGAATATTGAAAATTTGCGGTTGGTTTAATACGTATATACCGTTGCTTAATGTACCCGACCCAATCAAAACATGATTAAGGTGAATGTTTACAACATTGCTTACAAATGCAAAATTATAACCTTCTTTAGACATTAAAGATATTGATATGATATTACAAGTCGAACTGGGTACAAAATAACAGTTGCGCAAAACAAAAACATGTCCATCTGTCAACCCTAAGTAATAGTCCCCCACGGACTCAGCATCCATGCTTGCTCCGTTTGCAACTCTGAGGGTCATATCACCTGCCTTCAAAGCTCTACGCCTTCTCAGTGCCTGCAAAGAATTACAGATATGAGATCCTGATCCGGTATCCAATACCCAGGAAGTAGAATTGATTGACAGACAGTCAATAACATACACACCTGAAGCCGAAGCCACAACTTACTTCGGGTCCTGGTTCTTGGCCTTCCAAGCCCTGCAATCTTTCTTCCAGTATCCTTTCTTATGACAATAAAAGCATTCTTCCTTCCCCACAAGCTGTCCCGCTACCTTTGCTACCTTTGCCTTTCCCTTAGCTTCCACCTTACTAACACCGCCCCTTGGTTTGGTGGGGGCCTTCTTCTTCTTTCCTTTGACTTTTGCCTTGGACCTAAAAGAGGAAGCTCCTACAACAAACAAAGTGGGTGTTTCCCTAACTTTTTGTAGGGTGCCCTCTGCACTCCTCAACATGTTGAGGAGTTCCGGAAGTTCAACTTCTTTTCCTTACATGTTGAAGTTCAGGATAAACTGGGCGTAGGTGGAAGGAAGGGACTGAAGAATCAAGTCAGTGTAAAGCTCGTTCTCTAACGTGGTCCCGAGGTCCGCGAGCTCCTCAATGTAGCCAATCATCTTAAGCACATGTTCCGCTATAGATGATCCGACGGCCAACCTCGCTTGAAACAGCTTTTTCGAGGTTTCGTATCTGGCGATACGGGATTGCTCTCCATATAGTTCCTTAGTATAGAGAAATATGGATTCAAGATCCATATTCTCGTGCCTCCTCTGATATTCATTGTCCATAGAGGCAAGCACGAGGCACTTGGCCTTCGCGCGGTCAATCTCTCAGGTCTTACGGATTTCCTTATCCGCGACACTGGATTCTGGACCTGGGACGGCGGGGGCTTTAGTAGTAAGGAGATACCCCAACTTGTCATAAGTGATTGCCATTTTGACATTCCTGAGCCAATCTTTGTAGTTTGGCCCTGTTAGTATATTTTTATCTAATAGTAACTTAAGGCCGGTCATGACGTTTGGTCGCTGCAATTAGGAGAGAGAGAAGAAACACTTTAGCATGATGCTCTTGCAAATTTAGAGTGGTTTTCAGTTTGTCTAAACATGATGGCTCCCACTGTTTCTCGAATCCTTCCTCAAACCATAAAAGAAGAATTGGTCGGGATCAATCTCACCATACAATACTTGCTTAACCGTTCAGCCAGGCCAGTGTCGGTACTTCGAGGGAGGTTTTACGACGCTTTCGCGAAGTTTCTTAATTAAATAACCTCTTTTCCTTGTGGGCGTAGCCCCGCTAACATCTTTCTAGACACCTACTTGGTTTATAGCATTGATCGTTAAGTGAGAAAGTTTCCTGAGGAGTAGCATATACTCACAGTAGGATTGGGATCCAAATATCATCGTGTGATAAAGCTGAAGGAATCCTACCAAAATCATCACACTCCAAATGATATGCAACAATAGCAAGTTTCAGTTTCTTTAGAAACTCTCGATGTAGATTTTTGCCCCATGCTCTTATAACCTTGACTTTGGCCAACAAATCATAAGTCACATGTCAAGTTCTACCCGTCATTTTCTAGGTTAATTTGAACCCACCCGTACCTACCCTTGACTTTGGCCAACAAGGAAGTACGACTGTCCCAAACCAACGCATCTATCTATGCTACATATGAATATCCAATAGCTACCACTCACTATACCTTGACTTTGGCCAACAAACATAGCTTGAATACTATTGACTATCCATATGAAATGACGGAGGGCTATGAATAGTTTTGGAAAAACCGTGAACGTAGTGAACTTGATATAATCAAAGGAACCTGATAGCTTTTAAAAGGAGTAGTTTAAGCTCCGCGTTTTTAAAAGTTTTCTATTTTGGAAAAAACTGAGTGATTTTTGAAATTGTTCCAACGATTTGACTTTGGTTTATTTTCTTTGCATTAATATAATGCGTCCCATCATTTAATCCTACCATTACAGAAAACAACGAAAATACAACGTACGCTTAGGCCATCCGCATTCGCCACGGGGCCCCGTCATCACCCGTTAGGTTACTTAATTAACGACAGAGCGGGGGCTAGACTAGCGCGGAAGCAAAACATAAGCAACACCTACTAGATATCATATATAGATATATACATTCGTCAGATGCAATGATAGCCATTCCAGATCACAGATGAACACATTGGATATGCTAGGAATCCGTGTTTCGTTCGAGCCTGCAATGAAAGACGGATTACACGATTGCGATGAATAGCCAAACCCCACCATAGACCCCTACGGGTACGGCAAACTACCCGCCAAGTACCCGAAGTGAAGCAACCTCCCTCAACAACGTGAGTAGGCCACTCGGTACTTCAAATTACCTGATAGTTTGTGCATCCCACCTTGGGTCTATCCTAGGAGGAAAAACAGTATGAGAAATAATATACAATGAAGGCTATAACCTCAACCCGGATGTGTGGCCATAAAAATAATATTACATCAACTTACAATTTACATCAAATGAAAGATAAATAAACACTCATCTCACAACCTCGGCTATTCATCCGCGACAATCCAACAAGTTCATATACACAATCCAACATCACAGATCACAGATATGTACAACCCCCACTAATCAACGTATAGCGATTAGTCGACGTTCAGTACATATATCACATTACAGATATAATCAATTAGCTAAAATTTATAGAATTTCGATCAATATTACAATTTGAAACTACCCCAAATACAACACTGTTCTCTAAAGAATCTGGGCAGAAACAAAGCATCTGAAAAATCACAAAACATCAAGCTGGATACACTGCAGGAAAAATGAGTTGACTCCGAGTCGACTCGGCCGTGGATCCACGGCGAAACGCATAGTTTCGCCGCGCTTCTGCGGCTGTCTGACCGAGTCACGAGCTCGTTTTCTTGGGTGTCCTTAAAAAACCCTGCACGTATTTTTCAGGTCTCTGGAAATATTTTTACACCTGGTTTTGAAAACGGCAGAAAATACTAGATTTTGATGTTTTTCGCGATGTTTTTCGGGATCGAAGTTCTAAACACTTTGCTAACATGTTAGTTGTTTTTTAGCTAGGCTCTGATACCACTGTAAGTCTATGTAACCCACCCCGGCACTTACGGGGAGGCGGAAAGAGTAAAAATCAAATTTTTATCACAAGGAAACATAGACATAACATGAAGGATCTTTTCTAAACATGAACTAACAAACTATCTAAAAGTTCTAACTACAAGGTTAGAAGGTTATACCTAGTTCTTGAACTCCTTCTCTTCTTGTGTTGCTTTCCTTTGAGTGGTGTAGACGGCTCCTCCTCTTCGTCTTATCTTTGCCAAATAAGGATCCACCCGAAGGCCTCTACCTTGAGCTCCTACCTCAACAAAGAAGTAACTAGAGTGCTTGGCTTGCTAGACTAAGAACCCTAGAGTGAGTAGAGGAGTATTTTGGTGGTTTTGTCTCAAAACTTGGATTTTCAACACATGAAACACTTAAGCTTTTGAGAGAGAGGAAGAGGGAGAGCAAACCATGAGAGAGAAAGGTTATGAGAGAATGAGAATCTAGAATGAATCTTGTTCTCATATTAGAGATATATGATAATAATAATAATAATGATTAAGAAAATTGTGATGGTTAGTTGATTTGACCATTATCATTTCATATTTAATGCTAAGCAAGCTTCAAGAAGCATCTTTTGCAAAAAGAAAATATCATGGTCAATGAAAATCAACAAGTCAAATGGTCAACCCAACCCTAACCATGACACAATTATCCTTAATTAATATTATTAATCATATTTCTCATTCTCATTAGGGTTTTGATCAAGTCAATGGTCAAAAACCCTAATGAGGTTTCTCCCTCTCGGCCTCTGTCAACTGTACGTACGTACCCGTATTCGTGTTTCGAAGAAACACGAATACAATGAGACAAGACCAATTCCAAACAAATACTAGGATCTGGCTTAAACCAAAGCCCACTAGTAATAACTGTCCGGACACCAAACGTGCACAAGTGCACGTATGTGAACGAACCCCGTCGTAAAACCATACGACCTCTACTCTGTTTTGCCTAAAGGTGAACAACCCTCTGTGTGGGACTCTAAAGACTCGACACTACGCTGGCAGTGGGTTTAACCACAGGCCGCAAGCGGTACTACCTGTACGTAACGGTCCCCAGGTAGATGCCGATAAGAAGACCGATGAGGTGAACCCATCCGAACTCCCACTGAGCCTGAATGTGACAATTTCCGTACAGTCCGGTCTGTTCGTCTGAGAGTATCGCATGTCGGGCCTAGGGGGCGGTAAATGTCAGTCCCCTAATAGCGTTACAAGTCATGTCGGAGTGTAGCCCAGAACACCCTGAGAAAATACTGGAAACACTACCAGTAAATCTCGCTTGCCCAGACCAGGGACTTTGTGTAATGGCTCTCCTAGACACAGCGTGATATCAACTCCCAATATCGGGAGAGACAAGTCCTGTCTAACCGTCACTGCCTCCAAGTGCTTCGGTACTGCACCCAACTATCACCTGTTTGCACGACTCATTTGAGCCGTGGTAGGGTAGTAGTCTAAGAACAGTGGGAACACACTCGTGGCGAAGTGACAGTGTCAAGTCAACGGACTAAGCTGTACTCATGTCACCTGGGAACTGATAACTGACGATAGGTATAATACCAACCAACAGTTTCCAGCGAGTCATGTCCAGTGTACTCGTAACCTAACGAGCACCTGCATAGTATCTTTAGTACGACGTACTGATGGCAGTGGGACAGACCATCTCCCCTCCTGGGATGAGAAGCGTATACACTAGTCTACTCTGGAGTATCGATGCCCTGTCTCGATAATCCTACGACCAAGGACCTGTATAAAGATGTGCTTATAGACTACCCAGACCCCACTAGTGTGACTGCCATCACAACGCTGGTAGTCAAGCAAAAGATCCTAAGGACTCTATCAATATGTATTAGCAATATGTCAAAAGAAACACATACACATATTAAGATAGATACAAACCAAGTAGCATACTACTATATTGAGCAAGAATGTCAATCCATGTATATATCCCAAGCTTCCAAAATGTAACATACAAAGTAGTACTATACAATAATGGCCTCTAGGGCATATCACACTAACATCCTCACGATGCATGAGGAGAACAAACCTTCGTGGGATCCTTACGACTCACAAAGGAAAAACACACTTAGGGGTCCTCACGGCTCTTAAAGAGAAAATGCATCTACAGGATCCTTAGGACTCGTAGGGAGAGAATGCTTTTATGGGACCCCTACGGCCCATAAAATTGAAATGCCTTAGGTGATAGGGATCTAAACCTGTCTCCTAAGCCATCGCTTCCCAATAGGCAACGGCGAATGATGAGTCGCTCCTGTTACCATATTCCAGTGCAGCGATGCAGACGCCGTCCAAAACTCAAATTCCCAATGGCGAATGATGAGTCGCTCCTGGTACCATATTCCAGTGTAGCGATGCAAACGCCAACCAAATTCCAAAAAACCCAAATCCCCAAGTGGCGAATGATGAGTCGCTCCTGGTACCATATTCCAGTGCAGCGATGCAGACGCCAACCAAATTCCAAACCCTATACCCCAATGGCGAATGATGAGTCGCTCCTGGTACCATATTCCAGTGCAGCGATGCAGACGCCAACCAAATTCCAAATCGCATACCCCAACGGCGAATGATGAGTCGCTCCTAGGACCATATTCCAGTGCAGCGATGCAGACGCCAATAATGTCCCAAAAATTTTTCGGCCCTACGGTCTGGATCATACATCCTGCAAAACCGTATACAATCCACGGGCGTAAAATGATCCCAATCTCTCCCAAGTCCTACCGGCGAGACCACATTCAAGTCCCACCGGTGGTGAAGATTCAAAAAAAGAAAAAAGAAAAAAAGGGCATGTCCACAAGCAAAATGGGCATGGATGAAAACCCGAAAGAGCTCCGTGAATAAAAACAGCAGGACTGCCGGCGAGTTTGTGAAAACCAGAAAGGGCGCAAACTCGTGAAAAAGAGATGAAATGCACTCACAAAGTCCTCTCGACTTTGTGAGGAGAAAATTCCTGCGTGAGATCCTTACGACTCACAAAGGAGTAACACACTTAAGAGTCCCCACAACTCCTAAGGAGAAAATACACCTACGGGATCCTTACGACCCGTAGGGAGAAAATGCTTTATGAGACCCTTACGGCTCACAAAATTGAAAAGTCTTAGGTGATAAGGACCTAAAACCTGTCTCTTAAGCCACCGCTTCTTGATAAGCAAGCGCAAATGATGATTCGCTCCTGGTACCATATTCCAGTGTAGCGATACTGATGCTAAGCAAAAACCAATTCCCAAATCCTTCCGGGGCAAATGATGAGTTGCTCCTGGCATTATTCCAGTGCAGCAATACAGATGCCAAACCAAAACCAATTCCTAAATCCACTCACGGCAAATGATGATTCGCTCCTGGTACCATATTCCAGTGTAGCGATGCTGATGTCAACTTAAATCAAATCAAACCAACAACCTCTGCGGCGGAATCATACTCCGTCCTAGAATTTACCCCGTGTCAAAATTATGCTTCGCCTCGGGATATCTACCTTCCCTGCCGGAATTATGCTCCACCTCAGAATCAAATCAACCAACCAGCTCTGCATCGGAGTCATGCTCCATCTCAGAGTGTACCCCGCGTCGAAATCAAGCTTCACCTCGGTGTATTTGCCTTCCCTGTCGGAATTATGCTTCAGCTCGGAATCAACCAATGACCTCCTCATCGGAATTATGCTCCACCTCGGAATCAAGTCAACCAGCAAGCTCTACGTCGGAATCATGCTTCGTCTCAGAATGTGCACCCCGTGTCGAAATCATGCTTCGCCTCGGTGTATCTGCCTTCCCTGTCGAAATTATGCTTCGTCTCGGAATCAAGTCGGCCAACAAGCTCTGTGCCGAAATCATGCTTCGTCTCAGAATGTACCCCCGTGTCGAAATCATGCTTCGCCTCGGAGTATTTGCCTTCCCTGTCGGAATTATACTTCGCCTGGGAATCAACCTCTGCATCGAAATTATACTTCGGTCAGAATGTCTGCCGCTCTTCGGAATGATGCTCCGATCCTTGGAATCATGCTCCGCTCTTCGGAATGATGTTCCGATCCCTGGAATCATGCTCCGCCCTTCGGAATGATGCTCCGATCTCTGGAATCATGCTCTGCCCTTCGGAATGTGCTCCGAACTCTGGAATCATGCTCCGCCCTTCGGAATGATGCTCCGATCTCTGGAATCATGCTCCTCTCTTCGGAATAATGCTCCGATCCCTGGAATCATGCTCCGATCTTCAGAATGATGCTCCGATCTCTGGAATCATGCTCCGCTCTTCGGAATAATGCTCCGATACCTGGAATCATGCTCCGCTCTTCGGAATGATGCTCCGATCCCTCTGGAATGATGCTCCGCTCTTCGGAATGATGCTCTGATCTCTCTGGAATGATGCTCCGCTCTCCGGAATGATGCTCCGCTCTCCGGAATAATGCTCCGATCCCTGGAATCATGCTCTGCTCTTCGGAATGATGCTCCGATCCCCTGGAATCATGCTCCGCTCTTCGGAATAATGCTCCGATCCATGGAATCATTCTCCGCTCTTCGAAATGATGCTCCGATCCCCTGGAATCATGATCCGCTCATCGGAATAATGCTCTGATCCCTGGAATCATGCTCCACTCTTCGGAATGATGCTCCGATCCCCTGAAATCATGCTCCGCTCTTCAGAATGATACTCCGATCCCCGGAATTATGCTCCGACTCTAGATTATGCTCCGCAAATCGAAATGATGCTCCGATCCTCGGGAATCATGCCCCCCGAGGGATGCTCTGCCCCCGGAATGATATTCCACCTCAAAGTCCAGCTTCAAGATCCATCAATTTCATGCACACAACTCAAATGTGCGGTGTGCATTTATTGATGGGGGGCACTATGTTGGGGTCGAAATTGCACCCTGGTTGACCAAGTCAAAATCAAGGTCAACCCCAAGCCAGGTGGGCCCAAGCCCAGATCAAGTGGGCTCATGCCCGAGTCGAGCCCTAACATGAAGCGGCCGCCCTCCTCATGCCAAAATAAAAAATCATGTAACGAATAATTTTCATGTAATTTTTGTGCACGAATGTAAGCAAAATGGGTATAAAGCCAATATTTTGTAAACGCATGGCTTATGTGCAAAAAAGAAATGGCACATGAGCTATGGGATGGGAAAAATGTCATTTTGTAAAGCCCAAGGAGCTATATGTAAATATGTAAGCCTATATAAGGCAACATGATGATGAATAAAGGATACACTTTTTCATTCCCCTCAAAATCTAGGGTTTGTGCTTTTTTCCCCTTTCTGAAGGTTCTAAACTTTCTTCTTTCTTTTAAATTAAATCAAGAGTTTTACTCTTCCTTTTCCAAAAAATAAATAGTTTTTCACCACAAAACCCACAAAGGGGAGCTTAGATCTCCCATCAGATCTCAAAAAGAAGAGATTTTTAAAATCTCGCATCTCTTGATCTTCAAGATCCTGCCAACAGAGGAGGAAGGAGGCCCATCTCCGAAAACCCCATTTTGGGGAAGACCCGGGGCTCCAAAGAAGAACCCCTTTCATCAACTCCAAAATATCTTAGGAGTTTAACTCCACTCTAAATCCTCTTTTGGGATTTTAAATCCTATTTCTGGGACTAAAAGCCCCATTTTCCTCGCCGGGGCTCAAGCGCCCTAGCGCCTAGTGCTCAAGCGCCCAGGGTCCACGTGCCGGGCACGTGGTGCGCCAGCGCTCTAGCGCCTGGCGCTCAAGCGCCCTGCACCCATGTGCCGGGCATGTGGTGCGCCATCGCCTAAGCGCCCAGCGCTCGCGTGTTAGACACGCGAGGCGCTGGCCTCCACGCATCCTTTGGATGCCCTTTCGCTTTTTCATATATATACATACATACATACATACATACATACACACACACACACACATACTCTACAGCCCCGCACCCCGCAAGGAGGCTGCTAGCCCCCTTCACCCCCAGCCCGCTATCCGGGTAGCGGGACCCCCGTAAAAACTCTGTGTGGCTCCCGATATATCCAAGCCCCCTCCAAAACAAAACACACGTACACTGCACATTGAGTTCGCATGACCAGTTTAACCCGTCAATCGGAGGTTCCCTCGCTCCAAAGACGATGAGTAATTAACGGCAGCTTAGTCCGCGGCTGCCGGAGATTCGGATCCCCAAAATCAATAAACCCCGGCCTACCCTAGACAGGGGGAATCTGTAGTACGCCTGACAAGCGTGCGCGTTTTTCCATCTCAATGGTGTGACGAAGAACACCCTACAGTATGTTTGTAATAAGAACTAAAAGAAGTGATATTTAAAGTTCATGGTATTTAAATGAAAAGTGTTACTATTGTTATTTCACATGAGAATTTTGATAAAATTTTTATTCTAAATATTAGGGTTCAAGGTTACAAGTATTGTAAAAAATTTGTTTGACCAAAAGATAATAGGAATTGGAGTTCTAGGAGTTAGAAAAAATGATATCGGTATTAACTCCACTTTTACTGATTTTTATAAAAAAAATAAATTCAATAAAGAGAAAAAAAAGTTTAGGAGGGACTTACTATTTGGTTATATTAAGAAGAGGTAGAAGAAGAGATTGTTGTCGTCGTGGCGTTGCGGGAGCTCCGGAATAGTTTCGATTCTTCGCCGGAAGTTGACCGCTTGCTAACTCATCTTTACTCCACTTGTACTTAGAGAATTTTTAAGAGTTTTGGTTAGAAATTTCAGAATGATACTGAGCCAAAATGTGGAATGGTATTTATAGTGTAGAATTAGGGATGAATTAAAATGCATTAAAAAGGTGATAAATGGTGAAATGAAGGGTCTCTGTTTGATTGCAGGGAAATCAAACAGTGCATGGGAGTTAGGGGTAGGTCAAGAGTCAAGTGTGTAAAGCTCGGGGCAATATTAGGAAATCTCGACCGTCGGTGACGGTTTTTGAGGAATTTGGTCGGGCAAATTGGGGCTTTGGGGCTCTGGATTTGTGCCACGTGTACATCTCGGTGTTTACTCCATTTTCCCCATGTTTGATTTTTCCAACTTTTCATTTTTATGTGTATTGCACGTGTAAACTTTTGGGCTTCCAAAAAGTTAAAAAGAAAAATAAGAAAAAATAATGTGTCTGATGGGGATCGAACATAGGGGTTACATCACAGCAGTGTAAGGGCTTTACCAGTGAGCTACAAGTTGTTTCTTGTTGTTATTTAACAAAATTAACTTATAACTCAATCTGAGACTGTATAACTCATTTCTTTATATTAAACTGGAAAATTCCGTACAGTAAATTCAGAGTCGTTACAAATGACGGAGGGCTACGACTGATTTTGAAGAAAACCTTTAACGTAATGAACTTGATATCATTGTAGAATCTAGTGATTTGAAAAGGAGTGGTTTAAGTTCCGTTTTAAAAATCGAGTGGTTTTCAAAATAAACCGTGTGGATTGTAGCATATGCTAGTTTTGCTAAAGAGGTCATTTCCGGTGAAGGGATCTAGGCTTTTTCCCCATCGAATGAGCTGCTGGATATTCATAATGGATTACCACTATGTAAAGTAAGAACTAGAGCTATCTTTTTTAAAATATTTGATTCTACAATATCTTTTAGATTTCTTTTCTTTTCATTAATCTTATTAATGATGTCCCATCATTTATGTTTCATAAACATCACAGAAAAAACAAAAATAAATCACACATATATGACATCCGCATTTGCCGCAGGGATTTGGGTCTTCTCCATAAGATTACTTAATTTACGGCAGGACGGGATCAGGACTACCGCGGATGCAAAACATATATAGTGTCTACTAGTATATCATATATATAAGTAGTATTCCTCTCAAGCAGTTATATGATCACATCACAGAAACAACAGAAGCAGATATATGAAATTTAGGATATATTAGGAGGTTCGTGTTTTAGATTAAGCCAGTAATGAAAAAATACGGATTCCACGGTCGAAATGAATAGCCAAGCCCACACCCCTAGACCCCTACGAAAGCAGCAAGCAACCCTGCCAATTCTAGAGTTAGGCGACCGATCTTGACTCCTCGAGATGGCCTCCCTCTGGACTCTAGAACCCGGTTACTTGTGCTCCCCGTCTTGGGTCTATCCTAATGCGGAAAAGTAAATAATATAAATCGAATAGAGACAACAACCTCAACCCAGAAGTGTCATGTTCATTATGAAAAACTGCATTTCAATACTGCTCATTCATTATCATTTTTGTAATATATCGGTACTATTAACTTGTGTTTGCTCAATAAATACAGATTACAGGTATTCATGTCAAAACACTGAAAACACACTCAAATCTACGGATACGATATTTGTGAGACGACACTGTAACCGGAACAGAAAATCGATCAATATTCAAAGAGTTTCTTTTTGCAACAAATAAGTGTACACATTTTATGCAAAATGGTCAAACACAATACAAGTGTGAACACATAACCCTTTTGATGCATGAACCTTGGTGGGGCAGCATAGCATAAGTGGGCACATAAGTTGGCTCTACAAATCATGACTTGTACAAGTGGATGAGGCAAGTGGGCTTGTGATGAGTGGAAATAAAGTTGTAATGTGATTTAAAGGTTGTATTTCCCTCCAAATCTATAGAGTGCAACCCAAACTTTTATAAAAGAATCAAACAATGCTAGTGAGATCATGGAGAGCACACAAGATCACCATACAAAAATGTGCCCCAAAGCTCAACAAAAAACCGACAGAAATGATGAAATACCCGGCGACGCCGGCCCCACATCCTTCTTTTGGCTCCAACTTTCTTCTGGTCATTCCATATTGTCACATCATCATCATTTTATTATTTGTTTATTCTGATTTTATGCCTATAAATACCAGAACAAGGAGCAAGCTAGGAGATACTTTGGCAATACTTTAACACACTCCATTCTATTTTCATTTTGTAATTTTGTTGAAGCTTTGTAAATAGTAGTTAGTTTACCTTGAGTTCTTTATCTTCTCTTAATCTTGCAATCTCTTTATTGAGCTTGCAAGTTTAAGTTTTCGTTATTGAACTCATGGTTTGTATCTTGGATGTTGAACTTAATAAAGCTTTCATTTTGATGCACCTTGGTTCCTAGTGTTTTCTTCTCTTTAGTTACTTGCAATTTAATTTCTTGCTTTACTTACTTGCAATGTTATTTCTTTTATTTCTTCTCTTTTGCACTTTCTTTTGTTGTTGTGATGGTTTGTGAATAGTGATATTATTAGAGAAAGAGAGTGGTTATGTAAGTTAAGATTTTCTTTTGCTCATTTACTTTTCCCGACACTTGCTAATTGAACTCCGTCCAAACCTCACGCAAGAGCTCCGTTAGATACCTTGCCCTAGCACGGCATCAGTGATTCCTAACCGTGACCGGTTGTATTTGGTTTGGCCGGAGGCGAAAGTCAAGAGACAAGAACGGACGAATAAGGGTCAATAAGTCGGATGTCACAAATACCATGCTTAAACACCCTAATCCACATTGTTGCCGATTACTCTAGCTTCAATAGTCAAGTTCGGTACAAAGGAATGGGTACGGATTTTCCTAACTTAGCCGAACCTATCTCTATTCCTAACAAGCTTATATTTTGCATATACAAACACTTAGGTTAGAATCGAACCCGTTCCGAATTTCAGCTTAACTCGTGAAAACAAGAACTTAAAACGCACCATCTCCCTACGGACGACCCATACTCATCACGGCTAGCTACACGCGACGCCGTTTTGATTGCAATTAACTTTAGAACTAAATACGACACGTAAAATCCTTATCGATCATGTCCTAATAAAAGAATATTACATACATATATTTACATGAATGAAAATTGAAAAACTCTCATCTCACATAAAACCCCCCGGCTATTCAATCACGACGATCCAATATAATATATCAATAGCAACACAATAATATCACATGTCATCAACGTAAGTAAATATTCGTATCCCTAATGTCGTTTTCGTATAGCAACGAGATCGGGGATACTGCAACATATTACACTTACAGTTGCAGAAAAGAAATGAAAACTACAATAATTAGAATCCGCATCATCTTTAAACATCATTCAAGTCTCGAATTGAAAACACTTTTCAAAAATTAAGTCGGGTAATTCAACAAGATTCCCGATTAAATGATCGAATGCTCGTCGGGAACTTTAATAGATGGCCGCACCCCCGAGACCGTCAATGAAGTGCACTTGGGTGGAACACCGTGGCCGCAAGCACCCGAGAGAATGCTTTTGGCAGTGGGGTTCTTTTATAGTCACTTGGTCGGGGCTATGGGGCATGACTGTCTACTAGTATCTCTCGGCGAGTATTCACGTACGATACAAAATTGCGACGGAGTTTCGATCCAAATCCAAATTTCATGGTAATCCATCATTTTAGACTAAAATACGAGATTTAAATTTCGTTAACTATTTTTCACAAAACTAATCAATATGGATTCCAAAAATTGTATCACATATCCAATACTATCTAGACGATGTTAAACATCTCGATCGATATTTCAAACAACACCAATTCACAGAGATTTTAACCACTTGAGCCTCATTAAAAATCTTCAGAAAACCAAAAATGTCAACATGAAGCAACAGAAGAAGAACGAGGTATTAATTTATCAAGTCGGCGGCGAACCGCGGCCAAGACATAGTCTAGGCGGCGGTTCCGCGGCCACTTAGAGGAATTGGGTCCTCGTTTTTCTTGGGCCTCCATAGTTTTACCTACATGATTTTATGAACATTTTTAATTGTGAAAATATCAACTTTTAAAAAATAGACAGAAACTAGCCAAAATCCGTGTTTAAAATTTTGATCGAACACTTTAACGTTGTCTACACTTCCTCTAAGTCTCTAGCCTTGCTCTGATACCATGAATGTATTTCTTAGCATCTCTACTAGGTTTATATAAGCATCAAGTATATAATTTTAAAAAATCTAGAGGTCTAAATATACTAAACAAGAATCGAACTAGAGAATTAGGATTTTATAGTTAGCAAACAAGATTCTAATCTAAGTGAAGAGAGTCTACAACTTTTGTAGTCAAGTCCTTCACTTCTAAAGCTCAAGAAATAGTGCCTAAAACTCTTCTTTGACTCTACTTGATGAAAGGATCGAGCTTGCTTGTAGTCTTCGTCGTCGAAGATGATCCATCTTGAAATCTCTCTCACTCAAGCTCGCACTTCACTAATCAAGATATTAGTGAAATTAACAAGCTATACTAAAGGGCTAGAATAGTGTAGGTTAATAAAGTAGGAATTTTTCTCACAAAATTTCTTCTTTCTTTTTTCTTTTCTCAACTTAAGAAAAATCTAGTGAGGAGTTGAAGAAGGAGATGAACTTGGATGAATAAGGAACCATGAGCCAAGAGATAAGATGAAATTGATAATGATAAATATTAATGAATAATCCAAAAGAGAAGAGGTGAGTCATGGCTTCTCAAGGTTTCTACAAGCTACTTAAGAATTATGACTCATTCTCTTTTCCTTTAATTCATAAATCTAAATCATTATCTTCTCATCTTTTGTTCTTGTGTGATTCTCATACATCCACGTTCTTTGTATCATCAACCATGATACAATGTGAATTCATATATATATATATATATATATATATATATATATATATAAAGAGAAGAAAATCTTAAGTGGGCTTAATATCAGTTTATATATATATATCAAATTATTAAACCAACACTTGATTCAATAATCCAGTCATATCATATATAGCCTGGCTAATATCAAATATATATGTATATTAAATTATCAAATCAACACTTGATTCAACAATCCGATTATATCACATATAACCGGCTAATATTCAATATTAGTTATTAAATATTAATACAAATGTCCAAATGAGGTATTCATGATACCCCTGTTATTATTTTTCTAATTTATATCAAATTTGTTTAGTTAAACGGCTACTAAAATTTTTATGGAAAAATATCATACCCATACTTGGCAAGATTTTGAATAATATAACCGTTATTTCTAATTAGTAATTTAGCTAATGTTTTTAGAAAAATTATTTACAAATATATTTTCACCTTCTTTACAAATTTATTTATAAATACTATTAGCTTTTCTAAAAAAGACAGACACTTCACTTTCATATCAAAAAAGAGAAAAAGAAAGGATCTCACTTGCTCAAATCTTTATAAAGAAGATAACTCTCAAGCTCATCACTTTCAATACTCGATTGAAGAATTGTATACGCTTCAATGTCTCTCACTTGTTTTAAAGAAAAAGAATCAAACCATTGTAAGAGTGATCCACTACCCGTGAAATGAAGGTGTAAGGGTGTTTCATTACCCGGTGAAACGATGTGTTCGTAAGGGTTTCTCCACCCGGTTGAAGGAGAGTTAATGAAAAGGAAAAATTATAATGGCGAGGTCTTAAATAGTGGACTAGGCAAATGTTACCAACCACTCAAAAATCGATCATGTCACGGTTTGCTTTACTTTATCTCTAATTTGTACCATCTTACTTATATATTTGTGTGATACAATTGATATCTGGAATTTTTTCTATCATTCGAAAATTTTGCTAATGTGTTAAACTTAGAGATTAAATTTGTGTAAAACCCTATTCTCTCTCTCTCTCTCTCACATACACACACACACACCCTCTATGGTTAGCTAGCACGTTTTCACTTTGGACAGAAATTTGGGCTTTTATGCAATGGGATTTTTAATTTAACTAAAACTGCATTTAATACACGTCCGATAGGAATCACACCTGGGTTGCTTTGATATCATGTAAAATATCTCTTCCACAGCACCACAACTCCTAAGTTATGATGAAGGTTGAGCGAATATATTTTATTATCTACTAGTTTTGAACTTCTCTAATGAATACATAATGAAACACACTTAAGAAAGAACGTGACAAGCTAACTGGAGCAACATTTAGAATTTTGGGTTCTCATGTTTTCCAGCATTTGTGATCGTCCGTTTGGTATAATAGTATGTTGCTATTTGTAACATTTCATAAATTTATTATGTTTATTTTAGAATTTAAATAATGATATAATGAGTTTTATTAAAATGATAACCTTTATTGATTTCGGTTTTCTTAAATTGGTATATATAAATATATCTTTACAATTTATAATAATGAAACCAATATTTTCTTTTCTAATTAATACTTATTTTGGCATGGCAAGCATATTTTAACATTAATGTTTTTATTATTTTCTCTAAATAAAAATTTATGATTTTTCCCTATATTATTAACACATGGATGGTATGAGGAAGAAGGCATGGGAGAGACATGAGCTCACCATACCTATATGTGCCCATATCCATTTTTTGTACAACTCTCTCTCTCCCTCAAACCCAACTCCAAACAAACTCTACACTTCTTCATTTCCTCGACACCAAACTCATCTCTTCAAGTAAAAACCATCATCAAGTCTTCAAGTAACTTCATACAAGCTTTGATCTTCTCTTCAATTCATCTTTTCAAGAGGTAAAAATCCATCTTTTAGAAAGTTTTTAATATTTTCCATGAAAACTATATCTTCAACTTAAAAGTCATGTTTTTTATGGTTTAAACCTTGCACAAATAGAGTTTTATTGATTATTGTAGTTGTAATATACTTAGTATAGCTATTTGTTATTATTACAACTTGTTTGGGTTTGAAAAAAGTTAGAAATTTGCTATAAAAAAATTGTTTTCAAAAGTTTTATAAAGAAGGAATTTGAGCTCAGCCATTTTACTGAGTCAGAAATCTGAGCCCTTGAGTTTCAGACGTCTGTGTTTTTTCTGTATTGTTTCATGATTCTTCTTCAAACATCTGAGCTTTGAGCTTCAAACGTATTCCGCTTCTTTGTCTCAACTAGACGTCTTCTTCAAACGTCTGAGCCTTTGAGTTTCAGACGTATGATACTCTTTTGTTTGCCTGATTAACTTGAGTTTTGCGCCATGTTTAGTTTTCTTGGTTTTATATCGATGTTAATGGGGTTTTCTTGCATATTTATGATTATTATTGATTATAGGATCGAGCGGAAGTGATCTCGAGACGATGAGAAGAGGCACAACAGTTGTGAGATTCGACTAGCTAGTACCACAGTCGGTGAGTAAATTTAGCATCTACAAGGTGGAAATCTGGTGGATGGCGTATAACACCCTTGACAACCAAAATTCTTATGAACACTTCTTATTGATTTTAATCCATGTCTTACATGCTCGGTTTACAATGCCATATTTTATTTCCTTTACTATACTTGTGCAAACACACTTATTAGAACACTTATACAATTACTAATGATTAACATGAGGCACCATCACATACTCGCATGGTACACATATACATCATTAGTAATTGCCATAACACGCATAGAGCTTGTCATACTTTACATGTTATAGTATGATTAATGTTATGTATGTGTACGCGACTAAATGTCCATAATATTTGAACTGTGTGTCTGCGTATGTAGACTAGATGTCCGTATTATTTGCTATGTGTGTACGTAAACTAGCGGTCTGTACTATTTGAACTCTGTATTTGTGTACGTAGACTAGATATTCGTACTATTTGTTGTGTGTGTACGTAAACTAACGGTCCGTATTATTTGAACTGTATGTTTGCGCACGTAGACTAGATGTTCGTACTGGCTGTTATTGAATGCATTAAATTGTTTCCGGACTAAATGAATTTATGATTTTGATTCAATAGAATATTTTGTTGTCATCGTACGTGATGAAATTTCGTACTGGATAAGATGGTGATGATTAGCAGAATGCGGCCTTTTATTATTGACCCGCTGGGTCTTACAATTTATCCCGATTTGGAGATTATGAAAATACAAAGATTGTACTCATTTCTAAATAACGATTCATTTCATGTTTTAAAGCAATAATGCAAAAGATGTGTTGCTTGGATTTCAAAGGGATATCTATTTTTAAAATATCACAGCCTCCTTATATCCAAACAACGTTTTGTTCTATTTTAAAGTATAATTGGATTATTCAGAAGTATTTATTCATTTACAATGTTCGTTCACGCTACGCTTGCTTTACTCGCTATTTGTTCGCGATATAATTATGTAATTTGTTTGTGCTACGTTTATATTATCCGTTCGCACTATGATTTTGTTATCCGTTCATGCTACGTTTATGTTATGTGTTTGTGCTATAATTATGTTATGTGTTTGTGCTACATTTATGTTATCCGTTCGCGTTATGATTATGTTATGTTTTTGTGCTACGTTTATATTATCCGTTCGCGCTATGATTATGCTATTATTTTGTGCTACGTTTATGTTATCCGTACATGCTATGATTATTTTCTCTTGAAATGATGACGATACGTTTACCATGAGTTTTCTATATATTTATGGTTTTGTTGATATCCGATATCAAGACGGAAGAGAACCGATAATGGATACATGGTGGACCGGTTTGTTGATATCCGATATCAAGGCGGGGGAGAACCGATTACGGATATATGGTGGATTGGTTTGTTAATATCTGATATCTACCCGGGGAAGAACCGATTACGGATACATGGTGGACCCGGTACGATACCGAGAGGCAGGAAGTCCGCATAGAAAGGCGGGGAGCCTAGCGAGGTTACTCAATACCGGTGATAGTTTGGAACACTGCGGATATTCGGAGGATACCGACCGGGGTTATATGATGAGATTAAAAGGAAAATGATAGCGATTATATATATATATATATATATATATATATATATATATATATATATAGTTGAGGGGTTCACGAATAATTATTGTTATCGTTTCATTGCGATTAAATTCAAGATTAAGATATGCATATCACATTCATGACTCACATGTATTCATATGCTTTAGTGGTTTTGCTATGCCTGTATCGGGTTAGATGTAGATTTATTTTATGATGCCTTGATAACCTCATATGTTAGCATACTGCACATACTAGGATTGCGGTATACGAGTTGTACATGATGGGTTATTATTATTGTTGTTGGTTGCTTAAATTCTAGTTTCAATATATGCTCATTTACCATCTGCAATGTACATGTTTTCCCAAGTTTTAATTGTTTCACCACTTATGCATGCGATTTCTATCTTATTATGCGAATTCTGCTCATGAGTTGTCAACTCATCCCCGTTGCGTCATAGGTTCTTACAGATTTGGTCGCTTGGATCGATAGTGACAGTCAGAACGTTTATTTTGGGTGTGGTTTCATATTTTCCTTTGAGCTAGGTGGCTTAAAATTCATTTCGGTATTTACCTTATATCTATTATTGTACTTAGAAGTACTCCATCAACCAAGTCTAATATATTTTCCTAAAATCTTAGACGTTGTATTGTTGTTGTAGTCGAACTCGTGTGGAGTCGGCTTGACCTTTTTTATATATAGTGTTTATTACGTTCCGCTTGTTATTCTTCGCCTTTAGGCGTCATATATTTTGCGTGGATTGTGCCTCCGCCGTGTGGGCCTAAAATTAGCTTCCGTGTGGGGATGCGTTTATTTTTACTACTGTTGTATAAAAATTTTATTCAAAATTTACAAAGGAGGTGCTGTCCGTTTTTCAAACGCTAACTCTTTACAAAATAAGTTTTATTTCATTTTATAAATCTTTTCTTAAAACTTCACCTCTATTTTCTTTCAACTCATTGGTTTTGATACCGACTTAGGCTTACTTAGATTATGTTATTGCTCAATTGGATTCGCGTGATCTAAGTGCCGATGGCATGCCATTTTCGGGTCGTAACAAATTTGGTATCAGAACAATAAGTTTTACTTTTGTTGAGTTTAGGTTTACCATGTGGAGTCTAGGTTATGATCTTTCGAAACCAAGGCTTAATCTTGCGGAACTTAGATTCGACCTTGATGGTTTTAGACTCGAACTTTTGCTACGTAGGTTTTCCTTGGTATGATAGAGTAGGTAACTTAACTAGAGTTACGTAGCGTACGTATGTTCCGCGGTATATTTACGATACGGTACCCTGCTTAAGTAATCTTAGGATGTATCTTCAAATTCTTTAGTGATTCTCTTTTCTTCTCTTTCGATTTGGTAGCATCGCATTGCCATTTCGTTGAGATTCGAAAACCGGCATTTGTTCATTCTATGTTCCAGTCACTATGTCGCTTAAATCTTCACGATCCAGGAGGACTGCTGCTAGAGATGGACGGGATCTTCTAATGCAATGACTCATCAGGGAGGTGTCTCCGTGACTCAAGAGCGAGCAGTTCCTCATTCTCTATATAAGATTTCTCGTTTGGAGGTGAGCGTTCAGGATCTGCATCACACTTTTGTTTTCATGCACGCACTTTGCATCATAGTATTTCTAACTTGTGTGGGACTTTGAAGCCCATTTTGATTTGATTGATTGAAATGCTTTTAGATTTGGGTTAATTTAAATTCGGGAATTGAATTTATTTAAGAGAGGAATATTGTAACGTTTCATAAATTTATTTTAAAATTTAAATAATAGTATAATGAGTTTTATTAAAATGATAACTTTTATTAATTTAGATTTTCATAAATTGATATATATATATATATATATATATATATATATATATATATATATATATATAATGAAACCAATGTTTTTCTTTCAACCCGTAGGTTTTGATTCTGGATTAGGCTTACTTAGATTACGTGCCGTTTTCGGACCATGACACTATTAATTCATAAGAGGAAAAAGGAGCTGCCGAGCTATGCAGACACTCTGCGCAACACCTTCCGAAGCTCTTATATGCAGGCCACGCTCTTATATGCAGCCCCGCTGTTTCTGAGTGTGTTGCTTAGCTATCTGCTATGCTACACTTTTCCAAGGACACCGTGCAAATTTTTCAATGGGGCCCAGCATCTGCTCAGCTGCAAGTGGGGACAACCATTTATATGTGAAAGGCCCAATAAACAAAAGAAGGAAATGTGAGAGCAGAGATTGCCTTAAACAAGTCGATTAGTTAGTTAGACTGATTCAGCTCGTCATCATGAAAACTACCGCTTACAATATCATTCTCTCTCTCTCTCACTCTCTCTTTTATCTCTTTCTCTCTCCACATATATCTCCTAATCTCAATCTCTTTCTCTCTCATGCTCTTAATTTTCTCTTATAACTTCCTTTAAAAAAATGGGGAATTTGTGTGCTTCTTCTAAGAAATCTATCAGCCCTTCAACGACTAGACCATCAACTCCAGGTACTCAATTCACAAATGTACGCGTTTTTATTCTCTCTTTTTTGTGATAAAATTGGTGTGCCAGCATTCATCAAGATCAGTAATGCATCGTAAAAGCTCTGGTACAAGTTCGGGCAGCCGAGCTTTAAAAAGATCTTGTAATTCAATTTACATAACTTTTTTTTTCTTTGAAGGAACGAAGACGGGCAGCATAGGTTACACGACGGGCAACCTGTCAAGCATAAACAGCAGAGATTTCGGGCGGTCGACAGGCAGTACCGACGAGGCTGCAGGGACCGAAAGCGACGGTCGAATTCTCGAGGCGCCGAATCTTAGAGTATTTACATTTGCTGAGCTGAAAAGCGCCACGAAGAATTTCAGGACCGATTCGGTATTGGGAGAAGGAGGCTTCGGGACGGTTTACAAAGGATGGGTTGATGAGAAGACCCTGAATCCTACAAAAAGCGGTGTCGGAATCGTCGTTGCCGTTAAGAAATTGAACCATGAGAGCACCCAGGGGTTAGAAGAGTGGCGGGTACTTAATTTTTGCCATAATTGTTTCATTTTTCTTTTTTTTTTAAATTTGAATATTTTGCTTTTTCCTTTTTGTTATTGGAACTGGCCCGTAAACCTAACACAGCACGCACGCACACACACCCAGGGATCCATCGATCCCCACACAACTATATATGACCAACGGTATTAAATTGAAATGGTTTAGATGCAGCTTTTAGAATTTTCTTGATTTTTTTTCATGTTTGTTTATTTATTTGATGAAACCATCCATTTTGTTTTAGACAAATATTTATTAAAAAAAATGAAAAAACTCATGAATTGGTCTCACATTTTGAGTGTCTTGTTTTTTATCAACCCCTTGTGAATACAAGGAAGAATTCATACATAAAGTTGACTGTTTGAATTCTGACATAAAGAATGCATATATGTTGCTCTTTTGATTAATGTAAAAATATTTATGTATAATCTATTGAATGTTGCAGTCAGAGGTGAATTTTTTAGGGAGGCTTTCACATCCAAACTTGGTCAAGCTCTTGGGGTATTGTTGGGAAGACAAAGAGCTACTCCTTGTGTATGAGTTCTTAGCAAGAGGAAGCTTAGAAAATCATCTCTTTATAAGTGAGTACTCTGAAAAAATCATAGCATCAATCTTATTATAGTTAATTTATTTGCAATAACAATGCCAACGCCTTTCATTAATTATGTTTGTGATTGTGTTTGTAGAATTAATCCTGATGTGGCACTTAACAAGTTGGTGTTTATATATCATAAATTAAATCTAGTTCTCAGTTTGATCAGAATATAAATTAATTGATGTTTAATTACATGCCCTTTTTTTATTGAGCAGGAGGAACAACGGTTCAGCCGCTCTCGTGGAACTTAAGACTGAAGATAGTACTCGGAGCCGCTCGAGGCCTTGCATTCCTGCATTCTTCTGAAAAAAAAGTTATTTATAGAGACTTTAAAGCGGCTAACATTCTTCTCGACTCGGTATTTACATTTACCCCTACATTTCTCACTATCTAAGCAACTTCATTGATAAATTCCGCCGCCTAACTGTATATTTCTTATGCATGCATGTAGAATTATAATCCGAAGCTTTCGGACTTTGGAATTGCGAAGAATGGTCCAGACGCGGGAGAGTCTCACGTGACGACTCAAGTCATAGGCACTTACGGATACGCTGCTCCTGAGTATATCGCCACCGGTACATTTTCTTCTCCATTAGATATATAAATGATGAATTATCCCCGAATCGATAAGATTAATTAACAATGAAATATTGTAAACTGAGGACAACAAATAACCAAATTCTTCCAGTATTTACCTTATATTTAGTGAATATACATTATTATTTATTGTGTCTTAATGAAGTCAGGCATATAAGGGATATTTGTTAGTCTTAAGGAGACGGGGGACTTGTTCTTAACTAGCTAGCTTTTTCGTTTGATCTTTTCAGTTGATTATGTGCCTTGATCAAGTCAAATTTTTTTCTTAATTCTCTATTTCTAGTCCTCTCCATTTACTTGTTTCTCCATTTCTAGAATTATTAGAGTATACATAATATTAACAAGTCTCATATCTGACCCTCCCAAAGTCTCAACTCATGAAGTAAAACATTGATATTTGGTAACAATATTAGTTGAAGGGCAAAAGGTACCTGCAGTGGCCTGATCCTGAAACTTAAAACCCTAGGGCCCACAGTTGCCTGGTTCAGGCCACTGCAGGCCCCTCAACCTCCTAGTTGAATTAAAGACAAAACATTGATTAATAAAATTCAACTAATGCATTGACAAAAATGCTC
This sequence comes from Agapanthus africanus, assembly GCA_030015575.1. Classification (NCBI taxonomy): domain Eukaryota; kingdom Viridiplantae; phylum Streptophyta; class Magnoliopsida; order Asparagales; family Amaryllidaceae; genus Agapanthus; species Agapanthus africanus. The sequence goes on along the minus strand of JASDDO010000012.1, from coordinate 65,705,888 downwards.
AACTGAAAAATGCACAATTTAAGAGAGAGTGAAATTATAATTATTATGTAATTGACTTAATTTGAAGCAAGGTAAACGTGTCATTTGATGTTTGGTGGAAAATGACTTGAGTTAGACTTATGTTATAAATTGTTTTTTTCTTATCAAAGGTCAAGCTTAGATAGTTCAATGAAGGAGCTAGGGGCACAAATTTCTTTGCAATCTGGCATCTGTCTATTACTACAAATTTCATTGAATTTTATATGGACTCTGAATCTTTCCATTCTTGCATGTCAACCCTTTTGTAAATATGCAATCATAAAATTCTTTATAGAAAATATTTATATAAATTCGGTTTGATGCAAAGTTGCACAAATATATGTGCCATGTGTCTTTCATTAATTCATCAACATTGATATCTTGCAAACATCAGGCCGTCTGTACGTGAAAAGCGATGTATATGGATTCGGAATAGTGTTGCTTGAAATACTTACTGGTCTTAAAGTTTTCGATCTCAGCCATCCAGACGGACAACGGAATTTAGTAGATTGGGCCAAGCCCAAACTTTCCAACCTACGAACTCTTGACCGATTAATGGACCCACACCTCGAGGGGAAGTATAATCTAGAGGGTGCTGTTCAAGCAGCCCAATTAATACTCAAATGTCTGGGGACTGATCCGAAAAAACGCCCATCCATGAAGGAAGTGGTGGAGACTTTGGAGCATGTTGAAGCTATGAAGAGCATACCTAAGGAGTCCAAAGAAAAGTCGCATGGGCCTTCGGCCCATAAGGATCGAAAGAAAGATGCTAATGTGCTTAAAGCCCGGCCCAATAACAAAATATCAAGGATGGGGTGACTTTTAGAAGCTCTTGTTATAACCATGTGTATTTGTGGATTATACCCCCATATTTTCATGTATGGATAGTGTTTGGTTAGTTCGGAAAATTGGTGAACATATTTGTATTGACACCAATAATTTAAATTGATTACGAATTATGGCTTTGGACAAATCCGTCTATGGTGTATGTGCCTGGTCACTAGAGATAAAGAGATGTCGCACAAACATGTCTGAAAGGTGCTCGAGATATCCTATCTATTTCTCTCTCATGCTAAGGTGCATTGCAACTGACATATTGCAGTATTTCCTCCGTTCGACGGTTGCGCATACATATATTACCGGAAATGGTTAAAATATACCAAACACGTTAATACAAAATTCCTTGGAATTAGATGCCCGGTCATCCCATTTCCGGAAATACAAGAATTTTCGGTACTTTTCCATTCCATGTACTAAGCGCAACCTCCTCATTATCCCCACCTCAACTATACAGCAATCAAGGCTTGGAAAACCCTAGGTTGGTAATTAGGTTATCAATAATTGTGTAGATTGATGTTAGACACTTTCTAAAAAATAATAATAAATAGTTTATATAATAGAAATTTGAAATTACAATGGGTTCAAAAACCAAAATGTTGAAGAAGATTTAAAAATTGTCCTCCCTCTATTTCTACGCTCTGTTTGACCATTCCATCGGTTGCGAAATTATAGAGGTTGCGGTAAGAGTACGACGTGTCGGAAGAGACCGATGTTATGCAATAGACGATGTTATGCAATAGATATAATAAAAAGTTTAAGATAAGAAAGATTGATAAAATTATGATTTCTATTTTGGGGGCAGTCAAACAGCAGGGAGAGAAGTTGTCATGGTGTGGTGTGGTGTGGTGATGGTGGAGGATGAGACCCGCTTGCTGTACATGGTGATGGTTTTATTGATTAGGGTTAAAGAAAGAAGAGAGAGATCGAAAAGGACGGGGGTATTGCGGTAATTCAAAAAAGATAGAAAATATGATATTGAATGATTGATTTCTATTTATTTTTTTAGTCTTTGTGGCAATTTTTTTATTAGTTGCAACATAGCTGGTCATTCCTATGACTAGTTATGTAGCAACAACCATAAAATTTCTCATAATTGAGAGGGAATACGAGTTCTATGATTTGAGATAGTCCTGAGAGAATTTTAAATTCTTAAAAATATTATTTGCATCAAAATAAGCATAGTATATTTTATGGGAATCTAGTTTTCCCTTCTTGATTAGTGTGTACCAAGGGCCCCCAACCCTCTAGATAACTTAGAAGTTACAGTAGAAGTTATAGTGAAGTGGAAGAAGAATTAAAAATGGTACCATAGCAATCTAAATTTGATTTCCATCGGACGCTCATTTAAAAATAAATTGTTTAAAACGAAAATACTGATTCATAGAAGTCCAAGTCTCAGCCCTAAGTCAACCTGTGGGAGCGTTTAGAATGTAAAAAATATTTTCTCAATCATCACCATAACTTCCGAATTGTGCGGTGGACAACTGGGTTGCAGGGAAAAATGAGAGGTTTCTTGACATATGGGGCCCATTAAAGGTTTTGGATATCCACCAAAATGCCCATGGGCAAGCTTGACCTAAAACGAGTCATTTGCAGCCCATGAATGCTCCTCTAGATTCATATGTTGCCTGTTTATTGTGAGATCATGACATATTTAATCAACTGTGCTTGGGCTTACCTAAGTTGGTATTAATTTCCTCCTGTGAGAGATCAAAAATTTGATTGGGGATCGATTGCCAAAAAAAATAAAAGAACTCTGCACGTTTAACTTTGTGATCAAATCTTTAAACTACTTGGTATTAATATTTTGCTTGCACGATGCGTGTGTGAACAGTAAAAATATTTTAAATCAAGGTAATTTCCGCCAAAACCGAGGAGAATATTTTTTAATCTTTGCATTATTACTTCCATCAATTCTTGAAATTTCTCTGCTATTTTTTAATATTATTTAACTTATACTTCTTTTTTTTCCCCTGATGAGATGACATTTTGTTTTCTCCTGAATGCTTTTTTACCGAAGAAACCTAAACCTCGACAACTATTTTAATCAATTAATAATATCTGCATTTGAGGAGGAGTTCGTATTATATCAGTAGAGATATATCAAATGGCAAAATATTGCCCCAAGAAAAGCATGTAATAATCCTACATTAACAGTGAAATAAGCACCATTTAATCACTGGTATTTGTGTACACATTGAACCACTTTATACTTCTCAAAGTTTCTTCTTAATCGTCTCCAATTAGCAATTCCTAAGATACTCTAAAACAGCCCAAAGTAGATGTCTCAAAGAGATCTCCGGCCAAAGAAATCACGGCGGGGACAAGAACCAACTCTACGACTGCCAAAAAAGATATATAATTGCTTAATCTCGTCTCTCCTGATGTTCTTAACAAAATATCAGGGTCCGGATGCTCCGAGAAATACATATGCTTCTCTAAATCGCCCGACGAAATCGCACTCCCGTCAACCTCATCCTTCCCATGTCTAACTCACGCCCGTTTTTCTTCACATGAACTATGAACACCATGGACAATCTCGAGCTATAAGCTAAACACGCTAGAAGCTCAAGCCTATTATTCGCCGATGTTTTTGCTAGAATAGTTGCATGCGCCCTTACATATTCAATATAATTCTTATTAAATATAAATATGATTTTATAGTTGCACTAATAGTAATTGGTTAACTGGGTCGTATGTATTTAAAATTGTTATAATGTCTCTAAAAATCATATTGTTTGATGATGCACTGTGATGTGTCACTTGTATGGAGATTTGGTCTAATCTAGTAATTTTTTAAATGGGTACTTAGGCTGTAACCAGTATGAAATAGCTGGTTTTATAACAGGCTATCATACACGACACTGACATGTTAGATGTGGTGATGTGTCTTAGACACCGAGAATGGAGATTCTCCAGGTATGTGTCATGAGCACGTATAGTGATACATGTGTAAGGCTGGACGTGTCCTGAGCATGCACGTAGCGGAAGTGGGAATGGACGAAAAACAAAAATTTCGTAGGAGCGCGATCGACCGTACGCCAAAAATCGTCCGAGCACTAATTTCTAGCTAAATGTAAAGAACAAAAAAGAAGAGTGAAAAATGCTACAACCTTTGTAGTGTGTCCGGCTGATCCCAGAAGACCCTGTTAAAATCTCGTGATCTCCCGAACGCGTCTGCACAACGACTGCCTCACCGTAAATGATCCGCGTTGAAAGCAGACTGCCTGAACTTCAACTCCGTCATCGGTCGGAGAAATTTCCTCCAGAGGCTTGCTGGGCGTGGAGAAAGGCGATGCGAATGATGGATACTTTCTACTTTTTACACTCCCTCACCATGACAACACTTGCTATTAAGCTAGAGAGCTTAAGCTTTCTTTTGTGAGGAAGAAGATAGAAAATAATAGTTTGTGAAAAAATGAATTGTGTCTCATCTCATTTCCAACCATGTCGTGTGTGTCTCTTTGTGTGTGTGTGTGTGTGTGTATAATAAGTATTAGTACATGTATCCCATACACACACACATCATGTATCACATACACGAAATGCTATCGATATCTTCTCAGTATCATATACTGCAGAGAGTGTGTGTATCATATACACTATACTAGAAACCGCTTCATAAATACGGTTATCAAGTCAACACTTGACTTGATATTCCGGCTTTTAAACTGGCTAGTATAACAGTCGTCCGATTAAACGCGTATATCCAATATAAATGTTTTTACCGAACTCATGCATGTGTAGGGTTCTTATGAACGACAGTAATGTTTCGGGAGATATCGTCCATACCATTTTCAAAATTTTGCCGTTTTAAAGAACCCTAAACTAGAATTTTTAACTAGAGAATCATACGAAATATATTGTAAACTACTTTACAACTAAGTGAACTAGGAATACAATCTTTGTAGACCGGTCCTTCACTTCAATAGCTCCGTATAGTAGTCCTTGCGCTCCAAGTAGTGATCTTCCGGACTCTAACATGGCTTCACAAGAAGAAAGCAACGAACTTACTTGAAGTCTTCGAGACCGAAGATGATCTTCTTCGAGGCCGAAGATGATCTACGTCAAGGAGGCACTAACACAAGCTATACTTCACTAATGAGAGATTAGTAAAGCTAATACCCTATACTAAAATGCTGATCTAGTAGAGAATGATGAAGTAGGATTTTTACTCACTTTAGTCTTGTTTTTCTCACATTATTTCTCACTTGCTCAAAAATTAGAGAGCTCTTGAGCTTGAAGAAGAAGATGAAGAGAGGTAATGTTGTGAGAGTGAATGGCAATCATGGGTGAGAAAATATCTAATATTACTCATGTAGAGATTTAACCATGAGTTTAGATAATGGTTGGGTTAACAAATATCTAGTGTAAGACAAAACTAGTGAACTAAGTCAATGGATCTCAAAACTTCATGAAGTTTCATGCCATGTCACAAATTTCCAACTAATAATTGAATTACAATAAATAAATAAACCCTACATTATCTTTATCATGGTGTAAGTCTCATACACCCATATTGCATGTATCATCAACCATGACACATAATAAAACACAACTAATATATATCACATATATATTAAATGTGCACATGTGAGAAAAATAAATGCTTACGTGAGCTAATATTAATTAATGTAAACTAGTATATCAAATATACAATTATACACTAAATTATCAAATCAACACTTGATTTAATAATCCGGCTATAACTCATATAACCAACTAATATTATATGTACCAATTATTGAATCAACACTTGATTCGATAACCCGGCTATATCACATATAACCGACCGATACAAATATCGCGAGAATAGAATACGGTATCACATACTCGTATTAATCTCAATCTCGCATATATCACATATGTGCTCCTACTTCGTTTTGCCTGAGCCAGTAAAACCTCTGTGTAGGACTCTAAAGACTCGTCAATACGCCGGCAGTAGGTGATGATCATATCAAGCACCCACAAGCCGTCAGCGGTACTAGCTGGACGTAACGGCTACCCGGGTATTGAGCGATTAGAAGATCAACAAGCAAGCCCGCTCTAGCTCCTATAAAGCCTGTTAATAACACTATTGTACAGTCTGGTCTCTTCATCTAAGATGTCACATATCCAATCTAGGGGTGGTAAACGTCAGACCCCAATAACTCGATAAGTCATGCCAATATGAGGCTCATAATGGGTCGAGAAACTACTGATAACACTTACCAGTAAATTTCCAAATCAGCCCTGGCTAGAGACTTCCAGTTATAGCCAATCGAGCACAGCACGACATCTACCCCCAATACCAGGAGAGACGAAATACTCTCCTATCGCTCATTGCCTCAATGTGACTCGGGACTGTACCCAAAAACCACCGTTTTGCATGTCCTCTTGAACGTGGTTAGGTGGAAATCAAAGCACAGTGGGAATCACACAAGACTCTATGACGATCTCGGGTCTACAGACTAAACCTGTACCAGTGTTACCAGAGAACTGCTATCTGATGTCAGGTATAATACCATCTAGGAGTTCTCGGCGAGTCTGTCCAGTGTACCCAGTCTCCACTGAGCACCCCTATACCATCTCTGATGTCAAACACCAATAGATATGGGATCATCCATCGCCCATCTCATGGTTCAAGAAGCGTATACGCTAGTCTACTCTGGTATATCGATGCCCTGTCTCGATACACCCATCACTAGGAACATTAAAGGATGAACTTATGGACTATCATGGCCATGTTCCCCTTCGAAAGACGGCGGCCGACGTGAGGATGTCTAGCCTGAGATTCGGAGCAGATGCTATATGGTTTTATCCGTCTACCTCTCCGAAAATGCCAAGTTGATTTATGGCACCGTGTATCGGAGGTTTAGACGGATGCGGCCGATGTAGCAGACTTCGTCAGATTCCCCCTCGCTTGAGGGGTTTTTGATTGTGGGGATGCTCTTCCCTGCAGGCGCAAGCCCCTGCAGTTAATTACGCTACCGCATCGCGGTAACAACTTTCTCCTTCTCCAGAATTTCACCTCGTGTCATGGGTGTTTGTTTTGTTTGTGGTTGCCCGTGGATTGTATACGGAGACTGAGTAATGCCGTCGCCCGTAGGACGTGGATTAGTCCAAATCCGTATTTACTTAGATTTGGATTTGGTGTTTTTAGTTTAAGGATACGTTAGCCGCATTTGAGACTAAAATCAACTTAAACGTTCGTTAAGGATACGTTAGTCTGATTTGAGACTAAGATCAACTTAACGGGATCGTCTAGATCCATTTCCAGTTTAAGGACGTAGTGGTCCATTTAATATATGGCCGTCGGGACCCATCACCTCTCTGACGACGTTGAAGGATTACAACGACATGTGTCAGAGGAGTTCGGAGATGTACCCTTGAACCAAAGTTGATTGGGGGTCTTATAGTCTAATTTGGGACTAAAGTCTGTTTGAATGTTTAAGGATACGTTAGCCATATTTGAGGCTAAGATCAACTTAAACGGGATCGTTTAGATCCGACAAAAGAGTATTTAGAAGCTCTATTGTTCCAGTTTAGGGACGTAGTGGTCCATAGGTAGTTTAGGGACATTGCGGTCCATTGGTAATTTAAGAACATTGCGGTCCATATTCCAGTTTAGGGACATGGTGGTCCACCATTAGTTTAGGGACGTTTCGGTCCATGTTCCAGTTTAGGGACGTGGTGGTCCACCATTAGTTTAGGGACGTTTCGGTCCAATATTAGCTTAAGGACGTTTCGGTCCACCATTAGTTTAGGGACGTTTCGGTCCAATATTAGTTTAAACACGTTTCGGTCCACCATTAGTTTAGGGACGTTTCGGTCCAATATTAGTTTAGGGACGTTTCGGTCCACCATTAGTTTAGAGACGTTTCGGTCCAATATTAGTTTAAGCACGTTTCGGTCCACCATTAGTTTAGGGACGTTTCGGTCCAATATTAGTTTAAGGACGTTTCGGTCCAATATCGATGTGTGGTCGTCCGGACCCGTCACCTCTCTGACGTCGTTGAAGGATTACAACGATGGGTGTCAGAGGAGTTCGGAGATGTACCCTCGAATCGGTCGTAAATTGATTTAAGAAAGAACAAACTTGCTCAGTCAATTTAATTTGAGGACTTACGGCCAAAAATTGGGCTAAGTCCAGTTAAAAAAATATTCAACACTTTTATTTATTGTTGGTCTGTTAGACCTGTGCCAGGGCTTGGCCCATTTTTAAAATAATGCATTGCATTATTTTCTATTTTTATTTGGACTGGGCTCTGCCCTTTTATAAATGATGCAGAGCATCCATTTTGTTTGGGCTCTCCTCTTTTTTTTTTATTGCTTTGCAATTTATTTTGGCATGTTGGTCTTTTTGACTTGGGCCTGGACCTAAAAGAAATGCATTGCATTTGTCAGGCGCTTTGCGCCAATCAAAGAGCGCAAACGCTTATGGTGAGGACACGTGTCATGCAAGCGCAGTGCGCTGCGCCATTGCGCTGCGCTGCTGTGCTGCTGACACGTGGCTCGCTCTGATGAGTTGCGCCAGTTTCAGAGAACAAGGCTCTATTTCAAAGCGCATAGCGCAAATTGTTCTGTAGCTGATACGTGGCGCTCTCCCAAGAGCGCAACAGCACAGTTTGAAAGTGCAAAACACTAAGAATCTTTTAGATTCAAGAACAGAAGTGCAAAGCACTATTTGATTTCTTGATCTAATTTAGATCAAAGAAAAGATAAGTTTTTCTTGTTTTTCTTATCTCAAAGAACCAAAGGTTCATAAAAGTGCAAAGCACTATTTTATTATTATTATTTTTTATTTTTATTAAAGATCATCGATCTTGTTTTTAGATCTATGATCTGTTCATAAGAGAACTTTCTCCTTCTTCTAAAGGTTTTTACTTTTTTTTCTTGAGGAGTTCTTCAGAGTTCTCTTTCCCTTCTTTTTTTTTTTAGAAAATGTTGATACCTTTGAATTGAGGCCTAGGGTCCTTTTTATAGTGCCCATAAATTAGTTAAATTTGTTAAAGAGATCTTTCTCTGAGTGATTTGGGGAATTTTCCCCACCGTTGGATCTTTGATCCAAGGGCTTCTGTTTTACAGAAGAAAATCTTCTTATTTTAACAAGAACAGAAAGATTTCTTTAAAATCTTAATTCTGTTTGGCGCAAATGCCCCAGCGCGTGACACGCGTCACGCAGCGCACAAAGCAGCGCAACTGCGCTGACACGTGTCGCGCAGCGCAACTGCGCTAGCGCATCTGCGCTAGCGCATCTGCGCTGACACGTGTCGCGCAGCGTAGTGCTTGCGCAACTGAAGCGTTGCTTCCTTTAATTTTGCTTAAAATAGAGCTTTGCTCTGATTGGGCGCGCCTTCTTGGGCGCTGCGCTGATGCGTCTGCGCCTGACACGTGGTGCGTTGCGCGCAGCGCAAAGAATCTGAAGCGTTGATTCATTTATTAAAATTTAAATTTTCCAAGCAGAGCTTTGCTCTGATTGGGGGAAGATGAAGCGTTGCTTCATCTCCCGCCTCGGAATTTGAACAGAGCTTTGCTCTGATTGGGGTAAACAGGCCTCACTAGTATGATCTGCATCATAATCCTGGTAGTCAAGTATACTTCCTAAGGGCTTTACCAACATGTAACTATAAGATAGTATCAAGAGACAAGTATATATGTTAAGATAAAGAGCAACCAGATAGCATACTATCATGTCGATCAAGAAAATCCTCTCTATAAATGTCCAAGCATCCACTATAATATACATCATATGTACAATAATGGCCTCTAGGGCATACATACAACTAACAACACGTATCCATATACGTACGTCATATCGCGTTTTGCCCGGGCAGGCACTTTCGTTGCGGGACTCTAAAGACCTGTCAATATGCTGGCGGTAAGTTATACAGGATCGTATCCGATTGAATCTGAAACACTTTCAGAGTCAACCCCCTTTCGTGTTAACCCACAAGCTCGTTAGTGGGACTAGCTGTACGTAACGACTACCCAGGTATTTGAAAAATAAAGGCAGGTCGACGAGTGAACTCATCCGGATCCGACAAAGTTTATAAGTGACAGTTATCGTACAGTCCGGTCTCTTCGTCAAGGAGTATCACATACCGGGTCTGGGGAGTAGAATCTGTTAGACCCCCAATAACCCGATAAGTCGTGCTGACAGAAAACTCATAACCTAAGAGATAAAACTAGTAACACTTACTAGTTTATCTCTGATGCCGTGGCCACAGATTTCAGATTATAGTCGTGTCCTACACCGTGCGATATCGACTCCCAATACCGGGAGTGACGAATTCTCTCGACCGTTCACTGCCTCCATATGCTTCGGGACTGTACCTGATCAGTCGAAAATATTGCATTTTTAACACGGCAATTTCCCTATCATTTGCACTCATCTAGAAGTGTTCGGTATTCATATTGCACATATTAGCAAAACATCTCTGAAATACCATATTGCATGTGTTAGACTTTAAAACCGGCACTTTTAGGGAAATTGTGTGTTTATCATGGCATCGCATCATCCTTGTATTACGCAACTCTTGTCCCGAGAAATTGTGCAGGAAAGTCCAGAAACCGAGCCAGAATTATGAAAACAGTGCTGAAAAATACGCCAACTCAAAGGCCAGAGATCTGGAAATGATCAGGGACTCATTTGGAAAATCAACATATCAGAAAAGCCCACAAATATCAGCCCAAACAAGTAGCTGAAATTCCAAGCCCCAAAGCTTCAAAACCGCCGCGGTTCCGCGGCGGGAGCTGGCTTAAGCCGCGGAACCGCGGCGGCTTGACGGCTTCAAGTGCTCAAATTTCCTCACGTGCTTTCAAATAACTGTACAAGCTTCCAGAAGACTCCCGATTCTCCACATGGCACATCTAGAAGGCTCGGCTAACAAACTATTTCTAGAAGGCTCTCTTAACAAACTTTTGGAGGGAAATTCAAATCTTTTGCTAACAAACTTGTGGAGGGAAAATTCAAATTTGAAATCCTAAATCTAGGGTTTTGAGGTCTATAAAAGAGAGCCTAGATCTAGGGTTGAGGTTGTTCAATTCTTCATCTCTCCCTCTTCCACCCATAAGTTGAGTGACACGACTTGTGCGAAACCCTAACCCTAATTCCAATTCAAAATTAAGATCAAGATCCCGAGTACCATTCAAGCAAGAGAGCCTTCAACCTTTAGAAAGCGACGCCGGATTTCATCGGAGCAAGAGATCCAAGCCGATCCACGACTCAAGGAGCCGAGCGAAGCCGAAATTGACGATCTAGTTCCTTCCTTTTGTAAATTCAAGAGAGTTTAACGAAATTTGTCGATAAATAAAGGTGAAATTTCTATATCTTGCTTATCTTTTGATTCTTTCATCATGATTCGATCTCAATTTGTGATTGCGTTTGTTATGATGATGTTTGAGTAAAACTCCGCTCGTATAGGAGTTGTGACGATCAATAGAATGATGATGATTTATATTCTTTTACAATTCTTAAATCCTATAACGATTGTAAATTCTTGTGAATCAAATGATCGATGACCTAGTTTCGGGATGATCCTTTCTTGATTGTGTTCACTCGAAACTAGGGAACAACGATTGATCATTTGATTAACTAGAAGTTAGAATTTGAATGAGACTCATTGAAAGGACAAAGGATAAGACGAGGAAACCCTAGCTTCTTCGCAAAATCCTTAACCTTGATGAATTATCATCGATCTAGTATCAATTCGTTAAAGGATAAGAATATGAAATCATTAGATCTCATCACATCTATAGATCCGATCTACTCCTACTAGCTACACTTCGAATCTTGATTGTTGGTTGATTGGTCTCAAAAACTATCTATTAACCGCAATCAAGAACGACGTCGCATGAAGCTGGCCGGTGAGAACGGGTCGGTCCACAGGGATGTTGTGAATCTCCTAATTGCGCTAACGAGTTTATTCCGAAGGGTGTTCGGGCAGATTATTAAGTCTAAAAACCTAAATTATTCTATACTACGATTATCTAGATCTATTCTTGTTAGGGTTAGGTTTAGGGATGGTTTGGAAATGCAAGTAAATCTCAACGCTTTCTATACCTGAATGAAGATCTATGAGGAGTTATGGTAATTATCAATAAAGGGGATTAGATCCATTCGGGAAGGTGTTCCTTCCTCTAGGTTCTTGTCCTTCCTTTATCAATCCTTACCCTAACCTCCATGGAAAACGCGCGCAACCGGGCCTTTATACTACGGTATCACCGCTACCTCGAGGGACAGGATGCCGTAGGGCGCGGTGTGTGTGTGTATGCATGGAGTCCTATTGAAAATATATGATGGGTAAGAAAGGGATGGGAGATCTCATCTCTCAAAAGCCTTCCCCAAAGCTAACTCTAAACAATTATCTATGGTAAGGAATTGAATCTACCTAGGGCAAAGAATTAAAATCTAAACTAGAGCGATTAAATAAAACTACTTATAGATGGCTCTCTCCAACATCAAAGCAGGTTGTCAGATCTGAATTCATGAATTGAAAAGAGGCACCGATGCTCTTCATAAAGAGATCTGTATTTTATTATTAAAAGGAGGCATAAAAAGAATACAAGTTTTAGAGTTCCTATTTATAGAGAATAAGAAACCCTAGGGTTATATTTGATTCGCATATCTGCTTTTACGAAAATACTTCTAAGAAAAGACCTAGTCAACTATTCAACGCCGTCTCAAGTTTTAGTAAAAAATTCGCGAAGCCCGGGCACCAGATGGCCGCGGAACCGCGGCAATGGCAGGCTTGGGCCGCGGTTCCGCGGCCCATTGATGAGGTCATCATGTCATTTTTTGTGGGCTGCTTCTTGGTTCTTTGGGCTTTTTATTTCTTTAGTTCTTTTCTCTGTTTGGCTTCTGGGTCTTCTCCAGATCTTTCAGTGAAACTTGTAGTGGTCTTTTAACCGTTTGCCTTGACATTTTGGATCTTGTGTTGCCTTGTTAATTGTGAACTGTTCTTCGTCTAGGGTTGACTAGGATCCTTCTATTTGTTGGTCAAAAGTCCCTTTTTTGTATTGTCTTTTGTCTTTTTCCCTGTTTTCGCTCCAAGAACCTGTAGCCTGTAATATGTAGCAGACATGCGTCAAAAACACCTGTTTGTTTATAAAACGAATAAGAATGGGGAATATAATAATACAATATTATGGTGTGAACAAATACCCCCAAACTTATCTTTTGCTCGTCCTCGAGCAAACTTATTTTTTATTCTCTATAAAAACCTAACCGCACTTTCGCAGGGAAACGCGATTGCACTGAGCACGTGCAACAAGCCGTTAAACCTCTAGGTGTTCCTAATAGGAGGAGTGTTATCTCATGAGGGTTTTCAACGGATACTACCCACAAAATCCTATCAATTTGGCTTTTCGACTTTTATTCTCCAATTAGGTTTTCTAACAAGGAATTCTATTATCGTCGACTCGTAAATTATCCACCCATATTCTTCACACTTTCTCATCATTTAACTTAAGATTATATATGTTCTATAGACTTACTTAGCTTTCGGCATCTCTTAAGTTTTCCTACTAGGGTTCCATCTCCACTTAGGAATTTTTATCAACTCTATTAAAGATACAAATTCTATTCTTCATTCCTCTCTCTTATCTAAATCCCAATCACATACCCCTACGTGTGTGTATAAATCACCCTTACACTCGGAAATTCAAATCAAGCAATCATACTCTTGTCTGTTGTCCAAAGCACTTATTAATTGGTGAATTTAAATGAATTTTGCTTACACATCCTTCATGCGATCGTTAATACTTCTTGAGGTACCAACGACCGATTACAAAATGCGTTTGCACTTTAAAGCGTAATTCCTAGTCTTGCAATACCCAAGGCTTTAGCAGTGACTCCCAAACCAGTTGGTCTAAGGCACTAGGTGATGAAGCACCCTCGCTAAATATTTTTCTATTTTTGCAGGCTTAAGTAATCACAAAAACCAGTGTTCAATTTTTTTTTTCTTTATTCACTCTTTTTTCTTCTTTTATTTTCATTGTACCAAGAACTTTAGACAAGAGCATTTCAAGGTCTCCTCTACTATTCCAAGTTTCAAGGTGCGTGATTGTGCAAATTGTAGGGTATACATTTTCAGAATCTAAACTTAAGGTAGGAACTATTTTTCAAACTTATACTCTAATAAGAAAATCAATACTTTTCCTTCGTTTCGACTTAGCCCAAAAAGTGAACCCAAAATTTGCCTATTTCTAAATAAACTACAAAGGCATATACTTTTTACCGTTAAACTTTAAGGAAGGTTATTTTTAGGGTTTTTAATTTACTAAGTCTAAGATCTAATTGTTCCTAGCTAGTTAGCCTATCTGTCAAACTCAAGTTAAATATGCCAAAATTGAATACAATAATTTTTATAATTTTTGAGATTTTTCAATTTTTATGGGTTTTCAAATAAATATGCAAATGCAAAAATATGTACATATGAATGCGAAGGAAGAAGGCGTACCGAGCATACCCCCAAACTTAAACTTGACAGTGTCCTCACTGTCATGCTACACCAAGAGGGTCAAAAATGTCGGCACTCCCCTGTCATTTTTTTTTATATTTTTAATGTTTTGAATTTTTTTTTTATTTTTTATAGAAAAAGAAAACAAAAAATATATGTACATATATACAACAAGGTTCCCCCCAAACTTAAGCTTGGCCTTACACAAGCCAAAGGTTAGCACCAACCATTCAAAAATCTTATCGTGGTAATGGCTGAGTTGGTGAAAGAATGGGGTGGAAAGAAAAGAGATGAGAAGCACACGAGACCGTATGGGAAGAAGAGTGGAATATGGTCTCGGTGGAGGAGAATAATGGCGGAAAGGAGAAAGAAGTGGAGTACGATCTTGAGGGTGTAAATCGAGTGAATAAATTAGCGCAATTTGTGATGACCGATGTGTTAAAAGCGATTGTGCTAACCTATCAACCCGTCGAGAAATGGGGTCAAATCCCTCAAGATTCGCAAAAAAACATGGGTACGCCGAACTTGGTATCGGAGATGAAAGCGTAACGGTATCTTGTTCGGTCGGAACGATAGGAATGACGAAAGGGAGTGAATTAGGGATAGTATCATTCTCACCGTAGTAAACTGTCTCGAACTTGAACGATTCCATTAATGGTTCGAAACTACTATAAGGAACCGAGTCTGATGGTTCAACTAACTCATCTGAAAATGTAAAGGACTCAAACTCGGGCGGTGAGTCATCAATATCGTTCGAAAAAATGAAACACTCGTAGGTGTTATCGTCTGTGAGAAATGTGTCAGATTCAAAGGAAAAGTTTTCAAGCTCACAGTCGTCAAGCGTGGTCGGAACGATGTAAAATAGGGATGGCGATATAACAGTTAAGGGTTCGAGAGGATGAATTGGAAAATCCGACACATCAAACAAGAATGGTTCAACCTCAATATTATCCTCAAAACTCTCCTCAATACTTTCCTCAATATTTAACTCATCCATGCCATTATCATCAAAATCAAGACGCATATGAAGTTCGGGAGAAGCATTTAATGACTCGGGATGATGAATTGGACATAAAATTTCAAGCAAATCGACAGGTTCATCATCCGAAATATTCCCAGCGTCTATATCCTCAATCAAGTGAAAATCAATTTCTTTAGACACCTCATCAAAAGCATGGATATTTATCAATTTAGGTTCTAGAGTGGAGGTGTAAAGATCGAAAGGATTAAGTGTGGTTTCACTCGAAAGGGGTTCTTCACAATTTGGCAAATCAAACACTACAAAGTCGCACAACTCATCATTTTGGACACATGTTTGAAAATTGGAGTTGTTGGATTTAATTGGGTATGGGTAGGTTTGATTTGGAAATCCTCTCACATTCTCACTCTGTCCAACTGCCTCCTTATACATTAAGAAATTGGAGCTGGCGGGAAACTAGCTACCGGTTCACTAGGTTGCATAAGGGCGGCCACAGACGCTTCCACATTCCTAGTAATTTTGTTTGTTGCTAAGATATAAGCCTCCAACGACTCTTCCAAACAAGACTTGGGTGGAAAGGGGGTTTCGGTAAAAGATTCGAAGTTGTTTGGATATGTGAAACTCCCAAAAGGCTGTGTAGAAACAGGGTCTAGTGAAGGTGGAAAAGTCGGGTAGGACTGGTAGGAAGTGGATGGTTGGACAGGATTAGGGTCAACATGTGGATAAAAAGGTGAATGGACTTGTTGATTCCTAGAACTAGATGAGGGGAAAGGGGTGAAAGATCGGCTACGAGATTGAGCAATATGCTCAGCAATGGACATCGGTTTAGGAGTTACAGCTGGACTCGAAAAAGTAGTATCAACATATGGAGGTGGTAAAGTTTGACTTGGTTGACACACAGTGGGTTGCAAAGTCAAACTGTTTCTCCTAGACGCTTCTATTTGATCTTTCAAAGATATTTTAGGCAAGGAAGGATCGTCTTTAAATTGACCGAACAAATTGACGTACGAGGCGAAATTAGGTTCGGGATACCAAAGTTCGGCTAGTGATTTATTATGTGGGGTACCCATGTTGTAAGAAAGGGAAGAGAAAGAATGTTTGTTGTGGTGCAAGGATTTATTTGCGGCAAAAGTTGGCAAGTTTTCTAATAAAAATTTTCCTTTTCCTTTTTATCTTTATTTGATTTGTTGCAAAAAGATTTTTCAAGAAAAGATATGCAACAGCAAAGATTACTTGCAATCTAATTTAAGCGAGGCGCAAAAATCCTGCACAAGATTGTTATATGGAAGGGAATATATTTTTAAAGCGCCCTAAATTCTGCAGGCATTTTTCAGAATATATATAAAAATATTTGCAGAGAAAGAACAGGGAAGCTTACAGAGGAAAATCCACTAGATGATGTCACATTGGCGCCGCCTTTCCGCGGTCTAAACGCGTTCGTGCCGCGTTTTCGCGGCTGGGTCGTCAGCACGAGTCCCCAAAAAAAATTGTGGGTCCTGAGTCTGCTAAAGGACCGCGTTTTCGCGGTCTGAGTATGGTTACAGCGGCGGAATCGCGGCGCGGTGGAGGCTTCAGGGTGTGGGAAAAATTCCACTGTTCTGTTTTGAAAATCCTTCTCTGTTCTGATCTTCTGATTTCTGTTTCGCTTTCTGGAAATTTCCAGATCCGTCTCGATTGTTCCTGTAAGATTCACACAACAAAGTACCCTTTTCAAAAATAACAGATGATATAATTTTTATATTTTTTTGTGATTTTTTAAGATTTTTTAATATTTTTTAATTTAAGATTAACCCGAAATTGCAAAAAGGAAAGTTCTACGCCATCCCCGGCAACTGCGCCATTTGATTAGTCTCAAAAACTATCTATTAACCGCAATCAAGAACGGCATCGCATGAAGCTAGCCGGTGAGTACGGGTCGGTCCACAGGGATGTTGTGAATCTCCTAATTGCGCTAACGAGTTAATTCCGAAGGGTGTTCGGACAGATTATTAAGTCTAAAAACCTAAATTATTCTATACTACGATTATCTAGATCTATTCTTGTTAGGGTTAGTTTTAGGGATGGTTTGGAATGAAGATCTATGAGGAGTTATGGTAATTATCAATAAAGGGGATTAGATCCATTCGGGAAAGTGTTCCTTCCTCTAGGTTTTTGTCCTTCCTTTATCAATCCTTACCCTAACCTCCATGGAAAACGCGCACAACCGGGCCTTTATACTACGGTATCACCGCTACCTCGAGGGATAGGGTGCCGTAGGGCGCGGTGTGTGCGTGTATGCATGGAGTCCTATTGAAAATATATGATGGGTAAGAAAGGGATGAGAGATCTCATCTCTCAAAAGCCTTCCCCAAAGCTAACTCTAAACAATTATCTACGGTAAGGAATTAAATCTACCTAGGGTAAAGAATTAAAATCTAAACTAGAGCGATTAAATAAAACTACTTATAGATGGCTCTCTCCAAACATCAATGCAGGTTGTCAGATCTGAATTCATGAATTGAAAAGAGGCACCGATGCTCTCCATAAAGAGATCTGTATTTTATTATTAAAAGAAGGCATAAAAAGAATACAAGCTTTAGAGTTCCTATTTATAGAGAATAGGAAACCCTAGGGTTACATTTGATTCGCATATCTGCTTTTACGAAAATACCCCTAAGAAAAGACCTAGTCAACTATTCAGCGCCGTCTCAAGTTTTAGTAAAAAATTCGCGAAGCCCGGGCACCAGATGGCCGCGGAACCGCGGCAATGGCAGGCTTGGGCCGCGGTTCCGCGGCCCATTGGTGAGGTCATCATGTCATGTTTTGTTGGCTGCTTCTTGGTTCTTTGGGCTTTTTATTTCTTTAGTTCTTTTCTTTGTTTGGCTTCTGGGTCTTCTTCAGATCTTTCAGTGAAACTTGTAGTGGTCTTTTAACCGTTTGCCTTGACATTTTGGATCTTGCGTTGCCTTATTAATTGTGAACTGTTCTTCGTCTAGGCTTGACTAGGATCCTTCTATTTGTTGGTCAAAAGTCCCTTTTTTGTATTGTCTTTTATCTTTTTCACTGTTTTCGCTCCAAGAACCTGTAACCTGTAATATGTAGCAGACATGCGTCAAAATCACCTGTTTGTTTATAAAACGAATAAGAACGGGGAATATAATAATACAATATTATGGTGTGAACATTGGTTGGAAATCATCCTAAATTATCACTTCTTGATTTTTAATGCTTTCTTAGATCTAGATATTTTCTCTTTCTTGAATTGAAATTTTAAATCATGAATTGTTTTGTTTTCTTTTCCTTAAAGTTTCAATTCATCTAATTCGAAACACGAACGATTACACTTTCCCTGTAGACGATCCGCACTTACTAACGCGCTACATTCGACACCGTTATTGATTGCGGTCAAAATATTTTTGGTTGTGATTTCTATACTATTTTCCAACGCACACAACGAGAAAATCGTTTTCAATCAGTACCCAACTAAAACTTGTTTGCACGACTCAGAAGATCCGTAGTAGGGTAGTAATCTAAGTACAGTGGGAACACACACGAGACACTGTAGCGATTTCAAGTTTAAGGACTACCCTGTACTCATGTCACCAAAGAACTGCTATCTGACATTGGTATAATACCATTTAGGAGTTCTCGGCGAGTCCGTCCAGTATAACTCGTCCAATGAGCACATGTATACAATCATCAGTGTCAAACACCAATGGTTATGGGATCAGCCATCGCCCCGTACAGGGTCATAAAACGTATACACTAGTCTAAACTGGAGTACTGATGCCCAGTCTCGATACTGCTATGATTAGGGACATTTAAGGATGTGCTTATAAACTACCAGGCCCCACTAGTATGATCTTTATCATAATCTTGGTAGTCAAGTAAAGATCCTAAAGGGTTTATCTCATGTATTAGCGATACGCGATAACTAGTAACACGTATTCACATGAAAGATAAAGACAAACCAGATACCACACCATCATCTCGAGTAAGACTGTTCTTGGTATAGGTCCTCCTCGAATTCAGTAATTGCATTCCCGCAACTACGATAATTGCCTTGAAGGTACCTATATCCAACAATCACCCACTTGCATTTAAGGCCAATTATTGCGGTATCGTATACACACATCTCATGTGCTACTGCATACCCAACATCTGTACTAATAGTTTCGCAAATTGTGTTTGAGAAATAGCCTCTCTGAGTGGATCCGCTAATATGTTTCTAACTGTATCTCTCTGAATCTCAACTTCGCGGAGATCAATTAGCTCCTGAATTGAGCGATACTTATCTTAAAATACTGTTTAGATAGCCAATGGGACCTTATTTATAAATGAACACATTTATCAAAACAAATACATAGGATGTATCCTCTTGTTGGGATCAAAAATTACACCCCGGTTGACCAAGTCAAAGTCAAAGTCAACCCCAAGTAAACGGGCCCAAGCTCAGGTCAAGTGGGCCTATGCCAAAGTCGAGCCCAAACATGAAGCGGTCAGCCTACCCTCATGCCAATATGAATATCATGTAATAAATACGTTTGATGTAATTTTTAAGAAATAATTGGGCATCAAGCCAAATTTTTGTAAAGCCCATGGTTCATGTGTAAAAGAAATGAGCACATGAGGTATGGGATAGGCAAAATGCCATTTTGTAAAACCCAAGATGCTATATGTAAATTTGTAAGCCTATAAAAGACAACATAATAATGAAATAAAAGAAGAGAATTCATTTCCCTTAAAATCTAGGGTTTCTGTGCCTCATTCGCCTTCCTCAACGTTCTAAAACCTTCTTCTCCTTTTTGAATTCAATCAAGAGTTTAACTCTTTCTTTTCTAAAAATAAACAGTTTTCACCATCAAACCCTTAAAAGAGAACTCAGATTTTCCATCATATATTAAAAGGAGGAGATTTTTAAATCTCACCCCCCTTTTCTCTAAGATCCGGCCAACAGAAGAGGAGGAAGAAGGAGACCCATCTCCAAAAATCCCACCTTGGGAAGATCCAAGGCCTAAAAGAAGATTCAGGGCCAAATGGGGGAAAAAAGGGGTCCCCTTTGATCATTTTCAAAGATTTCAGGGTGTTTAACTCCATTCAACATCTTTTGGAGTTTAACTCCATTAATAAAGTCCTTTTTTGGAAGTTCAACTCCATAAACAAAGTCTTTCCTGGGAGTTAAACTCCTAAACTACTAAAATAATTTTTCTTTTGGAGCTTAGCTCCTATTTCCAGGGCTAAAAGACCCTTTTTCCGCCGGTGCCCAAGCGTCCAGCGCCCACGTGCCGGGAAGGTGAAGCGCGAGCGCCCAAGCGTCTAGTGCTAGCGCCAGCGCCCAAGCGTCTAGTGCTAGCACCAGCGCCCAGCACCTAGCTCCTTAGCGTCTTTAAGACACTCCTCACCCTACTTTTTCCTACACTCCACAACACTTTCCTCGTTAGAAAAAATTTCTAACGGGGCGCTGCTAGCCCCCTTGACCCCCAGCCCGCTATCCGGGTAGCGAGACCCCCGTAAAACTCTGTGGAGCCCCCGATATATCCAAAACCTTTTCAAAACATATGTGCACTGCACATTGAGTTCGCATGACCAGTTTGACCCGTCAATCGGATGTTCTTTCGCTTCAAAGGCGAGAGGTAATTAACGGCAGCTTAGTCCGCGGTTGCCAGATATTCGGATCCCCACAATCAATAAACCCCTGCCTACCCTAGGCAGAAGGAATCTGTAGTACGCCTGACAAGCGCGCGTGTATTCCCATCTCAATGGGGTGACGAAAAAACACCCTACAGATTCTGGTACGCCCGGTGGGACTGATCTTTCCTCCCATATTTCGGGTTAAACGTTCATGCGAATTCAATCAACATATACATTGATTGTCTGTACTGAAACCATGTTTCTATTTGCAGGTTAACAATTTCCAATTGCAATTTTCGGACGCAGCAAAATATCTCCAAGGACAAACTCAGCTCTCAACACGGCTCCCATCTCCTATACTATGAAGATGGATGCCAGGACGGTCCTCCCGGCCAGTCTCGGGCGACAGTGGGAGGAGCTGCTGCTACCATTTGGCTTTATTCTATTCGTGCCAGCTAGCGTCATCCCAGCTTCTCAAGTTCCAGTAACAGACAGACCGGCCTCGAAAGGTAGGAGGCCAAATGTGGTTATCTCGAAGGCACCACTACCCAAGCGCAAGTCGGTGTTTGAACGACTTTCCTTGGCCTCAGCTGGGGCAAGGTCATCAACACCAACAAAGCAACAAGGCATCTCGAGCAAGCTCCAGCGGTGCCCCTGACAACTACTCAATTGGGTATCTTCTCTAAGCTCCCCGTTAATTGGCTCACAATGACTTCCTGGATGACGGATACCCGCCAAGCCCTCAAAATCGAGAAGCTAAGACAGAAAAGGCTCAGATACAGAGCCAACAAAAGGGCTAGGGCTCATGCTAGACTGAACTTCATGAGGTTCCAAGAACAGGGTTACCCCGCCAAAGATAAAGAGACGGCTGGATATGTGGTCCACACTGTCTACACGGTGGGCACGCGCAACAAGAGCAAGGATGTGGCCACTACATCTCAAATCCAATCTTGTGTGAATATGGCTATCATTTCCCAAGATCAGCATCCTTCGGAAGGTAATGAAAATACTCCAGTGAGGCTAATAAGCAGAAAGATCTTTCGGTTCATGAGGAGTCGGGCTCGGAAAGCGAAGAGGAGCCAATCTTCCGTCCCAAGAACGCAGAGCAACAACTTCTCTAAGAACTCCGAAAACAGCTCATAAGTAAAGACAAGGAGATGACCAAGCTCTACTCAAAGATTGATGACTTGACAAATGTCGTCTTACGATTCATAGCCCAAGTTGCCTCTCACCCGCCCAATCAAGCATAGGGTTCTGCTCATGAACCGAGAAACGGTGTCCCGAGATAGCCAACGCCTGTTCCGTCAAATCCAAAGGTGGGCGGACCGCATGAAAGTCAGTCGCATTATATCTCGGGAAATGTCTTGGCTACCGATGACAGTAGCCCGCTTAACTCAAAATCAAATCATGGATTTGGTTGCCAACAAAGTCAAAACATTGGTAGCCGAAGCCGTAGCGCAAAAAGATGTTAGCAGTAGCGGGAGACTGTATCCTGCTTAGTATGATCTGGTAGAATTTCCTAGCGGCTATGTCATCCCCAAATTTGGAAGGTTTGATGGGATGGGAAATGTGAATCAGCACATCGCCCACTTTAAAGCCTCATGCGGAAATACTGGGGGCAATGATGCGCTTCTCCTCCACCAGTTCATTAATAGCTTAACCGATGTCGCTTTCGACTGGTACGCGAGCATACCAGATGGCTCCATTACCACTTTCGCCCAAATGGAATCTCTGTTTCGACAAAGATTCATGAGTGTCAGCGATAAGATCACCATTGCCTACCTCGTAAGGACCAAACCAAAGAACAACGAGAGCAGCACGGATTTTATAACCCGATGGCGTTATCTCTCCGTCAAATGTGAACTGCCGATAGAGCAGGACCCATCTGTCAACCTCCTTGTCGGAAATCTCAACAATTGGATGGCCCCGTTTCTATGCACCGCGGGTCTCAAAACATTCTAAGAGCTGACCAGGAAAGTCCAGATGTTGGAGCGCTTAAAGCAGGAGTTCTCCTCTGATTCCCAAAATAACAATAGGTCCTGGAGAAACCGAAAGGACGATAATCGTAAAGGCGGAAATTCCGACGATGCTGAATCTTTTAACGCTTTGGCTAACCGAAATAAGCGAAGGATGAGCGGGCCTAATGCCAACCAGCTTCGGAAGCCAGTGTTCGGAGAGGGAGGAGAATCTTTATTGAAAGAGAAGCTGGATAAAGTCAATTCTTTAAGAAGGGACAAAGTCTACAAGATATTCAAGGACGTCCTGAGAAATAGTCTACAATTGCCAAAATTAAAGAGACCACAAGAAGCGAATATGACCGGCGACCCTAAATATTGCCCCTATCATAGAGTGATAAGTCATGCTATTGAGGACTGATTCGTCTTCAAAGATTGGGTTGAAAAGCAATACAAGACATGAGAGATAGAACTGTCTAAAGGCGTGTTAACAAACAGTCAAGCTGCGACCGCCAATTTCATACAATCGGAGACCGAAGTCCTTCGGAAACCTGATTCTCTCGGACATCTACCTTTCTCTTAAAAGAGCGGACCACCATGTCATTAAACTGGGAATGTAAAAAAAATTGTAAATAAAAATGTGTGTAAAAAAAGCCGAATGATGAGGCAACTCGCAATAAAAATCAGCGAGTAAAATGAAGATGAAAAATAAAACCGAAATGATGGGGCAACCGTGAATGAATAGCCGAAATGATAGGGCAATCACGACCTTCGCGATAAGAAAAGCTGAAATGATAGAGCAATCGCGGTAAAAAAAACCCTCCAATGGCGAATGATGGGTCGCTCTTGATACCATATTCCAGTGCAGCGATGCAGACGCCAACCAAAATTCCAAATCCCTAAATTCCCAATGGCGAATGATGAGTCGCTCCTGGTACCATATTCTAGTGCAGCGATGAAGACGCCATCCAAAATCCAAATTCCCAAATGGCGAATGATGAGTCGCTCCTGGTACCATATTCCAGTGTAGCGATGCAAACGCCAACAAAATCCCAAAATTCTACCAGCCTTACGGTTGTTCCCCAAGTTGAATAACGTATACAATCCACGGGCTCAAATAATTCTCATCATACCCATACTCCACCCTCGGAATTATGCTCCATTTGGGAAGTCTCATTCATGTGTCCTCACGATACATGAGGAGAAGAAAACTTACGGGATCCTCACGACTCGTAAGAAAACGCTTTTGTGGGATCTTTACGACTCACAAAGGAAAAATACACTTGGGGGTCCTCACGACTCCTAAGGAGAAAATACACCTACGGGATCCTTTCAACTCGTAAGGAGAAAATGCTTTTATGGGACCCTCACGGCTCATAAAATTGAAAAGCTTTAGGTGATAGGGACCTAAACCTGTCTCCTACGCCATCGCTCCCCAGCAGGCAAAGGCAAATGATGAATTGCTCCTGGCACCTGTGCTTTAGTGTTAGCAACGCTGATGCCGACCCCTACCCCAAATTCCAAACTTTCGATCTAGTAGACCCCTAAGTTTTTAAACTGGGAACAGATGATCTCTAAGTCGTTAAACCGGAACAGATGACCCCTAAGTCGTTAAACTGGGAAGAGGGAAATCCTCTCACGGCAAATGATGATTCACTCCTGGGTCGTGTAGCGGTGTTGATACCAAACCAAAACCAAAATCCCCAAATCCTCTCATAGCAAATGATGATTCGCTCCTGGTACCATATTCCAGTGTAGAGATGCTGATGTCAACCCAAATCACATCAAGTTAGCAAGACAACCAATGACCTCCCTGGCGGAATCAAGCTCTACCTCGGAAACAAGTCGAATTTCGACACCGCAGAAAGCGGAGCAAGTCAAATTAAATCCCGACACCGCAAAAAGCGGAGCAAACACCGACCGTCAACGTCGCAAAAAAGGGCAGCACCGACCGTCCAAGTCGCTAAAAGGGCAGCATTGACCGTCCACGTCGCAAAAATGGTAGCACCGACCATCCAAGTCGCTAAAAGGGCAGCACCGACCATCCAAGTCGCAAAAAGGGCAGCAATGACGTCCCCGTCGGAATTTTGCTCCGACTCGGAATCAAGTCAACCAACAATCTCTGCGGCTGAATCATGTTTCGTCTTAGAGTGTACCCCGTGTCGAAATCATGCTTCGCCTCGGAATACCTGCTTTCCCCGTCGGAATCATGCTTCGCCCGGGAATTGGCCTCTGCGTCGGAATCACGCTTCGTCTCAGAGTGTACCCCATGTTGAAATCATGCTACGCCTCGGAGTATCTACCTTCCCTGTCGGAATTATACTTCGACTCGGAATCAACCTCTGCATCGGAGCTATACTTCGTTTAGAATGTCTGCGCTGCGCCGGAACTAAGTTTCGTCTCAGGATACACATGTCCCGTATCGGAACTATGCTCCGATCCCCGGAATTATGCTCCGCTCCTCAGAATTATGCTCCGGTCCACGAAATAATGCTCCGATCCCCGGAATTATGCTCCCAGAATAATGCTCCACCCCCGGATGATGTTCCACCTCGAAGTCCAACTCCAAAATCCATCAATTTCATGCACATAACTCATATACGCGGTGTGCATTTATTGATTGGTGGCACTTTGTTAGGGTCAAAAATTACACCCCGGTTGACCAAGTCAAAGTCAATCCCAAGTAAACGGGCCAAAGCCCAAATCAAGTGGGCCCATGCCCAAGTCGAGCCCGAACATGAAGCGGCCGGCCTCCCCTCATGCCAATATGAATATTATGTAATAAATATGTTTGATATAATTTTTATAAATAAATGTACAAAAAATGGGCATCAAGTCAAATTTTTGTAAAGCCTATGACTCATGTACAAAAGAAATGAGCACATGAGGCATGGGATAGGCAAAATGCCATTTTGTAAAGCTCAAAAGGCTATATGTAAATTTGTAAGCCTATAAAAGGCAACATGATAACGAAATAAAAGAATAGAATTCATTCCCCTCAAAATCTAGGGTTTCTGTGCCTCCTTCCCCTTTCCCAAGGTTCTAAAACTTTCTTTCCCTTTTTGAATTAAATTAAGAGTTTAACTCTTTCTTTTCTAAAATTAAACAGTTTTTCACCATCAAACCCTTAAAGGGGACTCAGATCTTCCATCAGATCTTAAAAGGGGGAGATTTTTAAATCTCACCCCCATTTTTCTCCAAGATCCGACCAACAGAAGAGGAGGAAAAAGGAGACCCGTGTCCAAAAATCCCACCTTGGAAAGATCCAAGGCCTAAAAAAAGATCCAG
The DNA here is from genome assembly GCA_030015575.1 of Agapanthus africanus. Taxonomy (NCBI): domain Eukaryota; kingdom Viridiplantae; phylum Streptophyta; class Magnoliopsida; order Asparagales; family Amaryllidaceae; genus Agapanthus; species Agapanthus africanus. The sequence continues at coordinate 65,679,756 of JASDDO010000012.1, read as the reverse complement.
GGCCAAAGAGGAGAAGAAAGGGGTCCCCTTTGATTATCTCCAAAGATTTCGGGGAACTTAACTCCATTTAATATCTTTTGGAGTTTAACTCCGTTAATAAAGTCCTTTTTGGGAGTTCAACCCCATAAACAAAAGTCTTTCCTGAGAGTTAAACTCCTAAACTACTAAAATAATTCTTCTTTTGGAGCTTAACTCCTATTTCCGGGGCTAAAACCCCCTTTTTTCTGCCGGCGCCCAAGCACCCAGCGGCCACATGCTGGGCGCATGAGGCGCTAGCGCCCAAGCCTAGTGCTAGTGCCAGCGCTCAAGCACCCAAGCGCCTAGTGCTAGCGCCTAGTGCCCAAGCGCCCAGCACCTAGCTCCCTAACGTCTTTAAGACGCTCCTCACCCTACTTTTTCCCACACTCCACAACACTTTCCCCGTTAGAAAAAAATTCTAATGGGGTGCTGCTCCGTACCCCATAAGGGGGCTACTACTCCCTTTGACCCCCAGCCCGCTATCTGGGTAGCGGGGCCTCCGTAAAACTCTGCGTGGCTCTCGATATATCCAAAACCCTTTCAAAACATGCGTATACTACACATGGAGTTCGCATGACCAGTTTGACCTGTCAATCGGAGGTTCTCTCGCTCCAAAGGCGATGGGTAATTGATGGCAGCTTAGTCTATGGCTGCCGGAGATTCGGATCCCCACAATCAATAAACCCCCGCCTACCCTAGGCAGGGGAAATCTATAGTACGTTTAACAAGCGTACGCGTATTCCCATATCAATGGGGTGACGAAAAAACACCCTACACCTCTGCTGATCCACAATCGGTATCTAGCGTCTTGACTACCCCAGTATCCTGCTTGGAACTCTTCCAATTCACTGTTCCTCATAAGAGAGTAAACTAATGACTCACGATAGACACTCTGTCATTCTTGTCATTACGGAAGACGGAATCGGTAATCGCCTCTCTAAGGAGGCTATCATTACCATACACCAAGAATATCTCATATATTCTTCACTTTTTCCTATGTCTCTCAAAGATTGGACTAATATCTGCTTACTACACTAAATGTGAAAGCAATATCTGGTCTGGTATATGACATCATATGATTGACCTCACTAGGAGTTCTCCATTCTAAGCCACTTTAGAATGGTGTCATTATACCTGAATTGGGATAATCCCAAATCCTTTACTAGATCTAAACTTATAGACCTAATCACCAGAATCATTGACATATGTATAATCCACAAAAGAGAATCAAAAGTGACTACCAACATTTGACCGAATCGTAGTATAGGAATATCACTTCCTATCAAGAGTATGTTATCCACATCAGTATGCAGAATCTGACAGTACTCCCTACAGCTTTCTTACAAATACCTGGTTCATCTTTTATTTTGATGAAATCAAACACTTTAACCGTTGCATCAAAAACAGATGATCCACCTCCGCTATACCTGCTTTAGTCTACAATTAGACTTAAGCAATTTGCGCACTATGCGCTGCTCTCACTGACTAAGACAATTCTCTGGTAGAGTTATATACAAGTTATATACACGTACACTTCTAAATCCAATTTAGAAAGACGTTATAATCATACTCATATCAGATATCATAGTCATGAAAACAACAGTGGCAAATTTTATTCGTATGGACTTCAGCAAAAACTTTGAAGTAATAGTATCATCATAATCCCCATAGGGTATTTGATGAATACATATTAACTGCTAGTCTAGCCTTATTAGATTAATACATTTCCATTTGCATTGATCTCGAAAGATCTGCTTGCTCCTTATGGGTTTTACCCCTTTTCAGGAGCATAGAACAAAATCTATAATTTGTTGCAGTGCATGAAATCTAACTTGGATAATGTGGGGATCCAGCCATTAGTCAGAAATCACTATTTCCTATGGCATGCTGATAACTAGTAGAGTCATTATCACATGATGCAAGGTTCCTTATCACCGTCTATGAGAAAACCAAAGTATCTCTTGGGTGGCAGAGGTCACCTGCTAATTTCTTTTGCAAGAAATTCCCTAACTAAGGAGGTGGCGAGTCAAGAACAAAACATTATTGACCTTGAAAATGGTAGAAACTATCCCTTGCAAAATCTTAGGATAGCCCACAAACTGTTATTACTGAGACGTGCTTCGAGTTTATCCGGATTATGGTTTTAGACACAAACCGGATAACCCCATATCTTAACAACTTTAAGATGAACACTATTCTATATCACATATAGAAAAGAGGCACTTGTTTAGATAGAATCAGTATCAATTGATATGCATCTATTTCTAATACATCTCATAAATTGAAGAAGACGACTCAACATTACTCATCCTGGAGTGCACCCACAGATGAGCAATCTAAGAGAGAATTACATTCTCAATGTGGAATACCTAGTACCAACCTCCTGTCCGTATGGACATTGGACAATATAGATCAATATGTATAAGTCTCTAGAGTTCACTAACTCATTTTCCGTGTACTATTAATTAAAAACATTCTTTTGGTTAAAAGAAACCAAAAGGTTGCTATTTAGGCAAAACCTGATGATTTTCCTCAATAACAACAATTGCTTCGAAAACCGATATTAAGGATAAAATCATCCATTCACAATTCTCTGCTCATTCTCAGTATCTGTAACGGCCTATAGATGTAGGATTCTAATCCGGTATCTATATACCCAGGAGTTAAAGTTTATTAAGAAATAGTTTCTTAAAACACAGACTCACGGTAAATCTGAAACATCAAAAATGTTTCAGTAGAGTTAGTCGGGTATTCATTGTATTCCATTTTCCATTACCCAGGTTCATGATAGTAGTCGCAATTTCCTTTTGTTGCTTCAACCTCTTTTGATGTCTCTCTATCTTACCTTTCTGTATACCGAACTTATGCTAGTTTTGTTTTCTCCTTTCCATTCCTTCAACACCAGCTTTGGGATTGGAAGAAAACTATCCAATAAGCGAAACTGGTACACACTCCTTATATGTAGGGAGCTCTCAAACTTGAGATAAGGTAGGAGGGATAGACAAACGAACAATTCATCTAATTCAGAATCAGTTGTAGGGAGTTTTTCGTCACCCCATTGAAATGGGAATATGGGCGTGCTTGTCAAGCGCACTACAGATTTTTCCTGCCTAAGGTAGGCGGGGGTTTATTAATCGTGGGGATCCGAATCTTCGGCAGCCGCGGACTAAGCTAGCATTAATTACCCCTCGTCTTTGGAGCGAGAGAACCTCCGATTAACGGGTTAAACTGGTCATGCGAACTCAATGTGCAGTGTTGTGTTTTGAAGGGGTTTTGGATATATCGGAGGCCCCGCAGAGTTTTTACGGAGGACCCGCTACCCGGATAGCGGGCTAGGGGTCAAGGGGGCTAGTAGCCCCCTTGCGGGGTGCGGGGCAGCGCCCCGTTAGAAATTTTTCTAATGGGAACAGTGTGGTGGAGTATGTGTGTATGCATATATATATATATATATATAAGGGATAGGGCATCCAAAGAATGCGTGGGAGAAGGCGCCAGTGCCCCACATGCCAGGCACACGGGCGTTGTACGCCAGAGCGCCAGTGCCCCACGTGCCTGGCACGCGGGCGCTAGGCGTCAGCAGCAAAAAGGGACCTGGTCCCTGCACTGGGAGTTGTGCTCCCGATTTGACTTATGGAGTTGAACTCCCGACAGAGATTAATTTAGAGAGTTAAAGTCCAATGGATCTTGAATAGAGTTAAAGTCCTAAAAATATTTAGAAATGATCAAAGGGGGCTGCTTTGTTTCTCCCCTTTGGCCCTGGATATTCCCAAGATGGGATTTCTGGAGATGGGTCTCCTTCTTCCTCCTCTGTTGGCCGAATCTTGAAGAACAAGAAGTATGAGATTTTAAAAATATCTCATTTTTGAGATCTAATTGAAGATCTGAGTTCCCCTTTATGGGTTTTGTGGTGAAAAACTATTTAGTTTTGGAAAAGGAAGAGTAAAACTCTTGATTTAATTGAAAAGGAGAAGAAGGTTTTAGAATCTTGAGGAAGGAGAAGGAGGCACAAAAACCCTTGAGTTTTGAGAGGAATGAAAAGTGTATCCTTTATTCATCATCATGTTGCCTTATATAGGCTTACACATTTACATATAGCTCTTTGGGCTTTACAAAATGGCATTTTGCCCATCCCATATCTCATGTGCTATTTCTTTTTGCACATAAGCCATGGGCTTTACAAAAATTTGGCTTTATGCCCATTCATGCATAAAAAAATTACATCAAAATTATTTATTACATGATTTTCTATTTCAGCATGGGGGAGGCCGGCCGCTTCATGTTCGGGCTCGACTTGGGCATGGGCCCACTTGCTTGGGCTTGGGCCCGTTTACTTGGGGTTGACCTCGACTTTGACCCGGTCAACTGAGGTGCAAATTTTGACCCCAGCAAAGTGCCCCCCATCAATGAATGCACACCACGTATATGAGTTGTGCGCATGAAATTGATGGATCTTTAAGTTGGACTTCGGGGTGGAATATCATTCCAGGGGCGGAACATCATCCCGGGAGCATAATTCCGGGAATCGGAGCATAATTCCGGGGGATCGGAGCATAATTCCGGGATCGGAGCATCAATCCTGAAGAGCAGAGCATGATTCCAGGGATTGGAGCATAATTCCGAAGAGCGGAGCTTGATTCCAGGGATCGAAGTATAATTCCGAAGTGCGGCAGACATTCTGACCGAAGCATAATTTCGATGCAGAGGTTGATTCCCAGGAGAAGCATAATTCTGACAGGGAAAGCAGATACTCCGAGGCAAAGCATGATTTCGACACGGGATACACTCTGAGACGAAGCATGATTTCGGCGTAGAGCTTGTTGGTTGACTTGATTCCAAGGCGGAGCTTAATTCCGATGAGGAGGTCGCTGGTTGATTTTGAGCCGATGCATAATTCCGACAGAGAAGGCAGATACACCAAGGCGAAGCTTGATTTCGACGCGGGGTACACCCTGAGACGAAGCATGATTCCGGCGCAGAGCTTGTTGGTCGACTTGATTCCGAGGTAGAGCTTAATTCCGACGAGGAGGTCGCTGGTTGATTCCGAGCCGAAGCATAATTTCGACAGGGAAGGCAGATACACCGAGGCGAAGTTTGATTTCGACACGGAGTACACTCTGAGACGAAGCATGATTACGGTGCAGAGCTTGTTGGTCGACTTGATTCCGAGGCAGAGCTTATTTCCGATGAGGAGGTCGCTGGTTGATTCCGAACCGAAGCATAATTCCGACAGGGAAGGCAGATACTCCGAGGCAAAGCATGATTTTGAGACAGGGTACACCCTGAGACGAAGCATGATTCCGGCGCAGAACTTGTTGGTCGACTTGATTCCGAGGCGGAGCTTAATTCCGACGAGGAGGTCGCTGGTTGATTCCGAGCCGACGCATAATTCCGACAGGGAAAGCAGATATACCGAGGCGAAGCTTGATTTCAACGCGGGATACACTCTAAGACGAAGCATGATTCCGGCGCAGAGCTTGTTGGTCGACTTGATTCCGAGGCGGAGCTTAATTCCGACGAGGAGGTCGCTGGTTGATTCCGAGCCGAAACATAATTCCGACAGGGAAGGCAGATACACCGAGGCGAAGCTTGATTTCAACGCGGGGCACACTTTGAGACGAAGCATGATTACGGTGCAGAGCTTGTTGGTCCACTTAATTGCGAGGCGGAGCTTAATTCCGATGAGGAGGTCACTGGTTGGTTCCGAGCCGAAGCATAATTCCGATAGGGAGGTCGTTGGTTGACTTGATTCCAGGGCGGAGCATAATTCCGACGAGGAGGTCGCTGGTTTTGATGTAGAGGCCGATTCCCAGGCGAAGCATAATTCCGACAGGGAAGGTAGATACACCGAGGCGAAGCATGATTTCGACACGGGATACACTCTGAGACGAAGCATGATTCCGACGCAGAGATTGCTGGTTTGATTTGATTTGGGTTGACATTAGCATCGCTATACTGGAATATGGTACCATGAGCGAATAATCATTTACCATGAATGGATTTGGGGATTTTGGTTTTGTTTGGCATCAGCATCGCTACACTGGAATATGGTACCAGGAGCGAATCATCATTTGCGGTTGCTTATTAGGAAGCGATGGCTTAGGAGACAGGTTTTAGGTCCCTATCAGCTAAGACTTTTCAATTTTGTGAGCGGTAAGGGTCTCACAAAGCATTTTCTCCCTACGGATCGTAAGGATCCCGTAGGTGTATTTTCTCCTTAGGAGTCGTGGGGACTCCTAAGTGTGTTGTTCCTTCGTGAGTCGTAAAGATCTCATGCGGGAATTTTCTCCTCACAAAGTCTAGAAGACTTTACGAATGTATTTCATCCATTTTTCATGAGTTTGCGCCCTTTCGGGTTTTTGCAAACTCGTCGGCAGTCCTGCTGTTTTTACTCACGGAGCCCTTTCGGGTTTTCATCCGTGCCCATTTTGCTTGTGGACATACCCTTTTTTTGGCTTCATCGCCGGTGGGACTTTGAATGTGGTCTCGCCGGTAGGACCTGGGAGAGATTGGGATCGTTTTACGCCCGTGGATTGTATACGGTTTTGCAGGATGTATGATTCAGACCGTAGGGCCGGAAAAATTTCGGGACTTTGTTGGCGTCTGCATCGTTGCACTGGAATATGGTACCAGGAGCGACTCATCATTCGCCGTTGGGGTATGGGATTTGGAATTTGGTTGGCGTCTGCATCGCTGCACTGGAATATGGTACCAGGGGCGACTCATCATTCGCTATTGGGATTTGGATTTTGGTCGGCGTCTGCATCGCTGCATTGGAATATGGTACTAGGAGCGACTCATCATTCGCCACTTATGGATTTGGATTTTGGTCGGCGTCTGCATCGCTGCACTGGAATATGGTACCAGGAGCGACTCATCATTCGCCACTTGAGGATTTGGATTCTGGCCGGCGTCTGCATCGCTGCACTGGAATATGGTACCAGGAGTGACTCATCATTCGCCATTGCCTATTGGGAAGCGATGGCTTAGGAGACATATTTAGATCCCTATCACCTAAGGCTTTTCAATTTTATGGGCCGTAAGGGTCCCATAAAAGCATTTTCTCCCTTCGAGTCGTAAGGATCCCGTAGGTACATTTTCTCCTTAGGAGTCGTGAGGACCCCAAGTGTGTTTTTCCTTTGTGATTCGTAAGGATCCCACGAAAGTTTGTTCTCCTCATGCATCGTGAGGACACATGAGTGGGTCTTCCCAATGGAGCATAATCCCAAGGGTGGAGACCGACTGCTGGACTGGTGATTGCGGTGGGGTATGGGTATGATGAGAATTATTTGAGCCCTTGGATTGTATACGGTAGTCAACTTGGGGACCAACCGAAGGGCTGGAAGAATTTTGGGAGATTGGATTTTGGTTGGCGTCTGCATTGCTGTACTGGAATATGGTACCAGGAGCGACTCATCATTCGCCGTTTTGGGATTTGGAATTTTTTTACCGCGATTGCTCTATCATTTCATCTTTTCTTATCGTGAAGGTCATGATTGCCCTATCATTTCAGCTTTTTATTCGCGGTTGCCCTATCATTTCGGCTTTATTTTCATCTTTATTTTACTCGCTGATTTTTATTGCGAGTTGCCCCATCATTTCAGCTTTTCTTTTTTTCTCTTTTATTTACACTCTTTTTTTTATTTACACACATTTTTTTTACATTTCCAGTTTAACGACTTAGAGGTTGTTTGTTCCCAGTTTAATGACATGGTGGTCAGTTGACGGGGAGCTTAGAGAAGATACCCGATTGAGCAGTTGTCAGGGGCACCACTGGAGCTTGCCCGAGATGTCTTATTACTTTGTCGGTGTTGATGGACTTTCCCCATGCTGGGGCCAAGGAAAGTCGTTCAAATACCGACCTGCGTTTGAAGATTGCAGTTAAAAGTCGTTAACCCCTACACAAAGAAGCATGATTTCTGTACAGGCAATAAATGTATATTGATTGAGTTCGCATGAATATTTAACCCGAAATATGGGAGGAGAGATTAGGTCCCACCGGGAGTACCAGAATCTATAGGGAGTTTTTCGTCACCCCATTGAGATGGGAATATACGCGCGCCTGTCAGGCGTACTACAAATTCCTCCTGCCTAGGGTAGGCGGGAGTTTATTGATTGTTGAGATCCGAATCTCCAGCAGCCGCGGACCAAGCTGTCATTAATTACCCCTCGCTTTTGGAGTGAGGGAACCTCCGATTAACGGGTTAAACTGGTCATGCGAATTCAATATGCAGTGTTGTGTTTTGAAGGGTTTTTAGAAATATCAGGGGCCCCACAGAGTTTTTACGGGGGTCCTGCTACCCAGATAGCGGGCTAGGGGTCAAGAGGGCTAGCAGCCTTCTTGCAGGGTGTAGGGCAGCGCCCGGTTAGAAATTTTTTCTAACGGGAACAGTGTGGTGGAGTATGTGTGTGTGTGCATGTGTGTGTGTGTGTGTGTGTGTGTGTAAGGGATAGGGCATCCAAAGGATGCGTGGGAGAAGGCGCCAGTGCCCCACGTGCCAGGCACGCTAGCGCTGTGCGCCAGAGCGCCAACGCCACACGTGCCAGGCACGCGGGCGCTGTGCCCTAGAGTGCCAGCGCCCCACGTGCCTGGCACGTGGGCGCTGTGCGCCAGCAGCAAAAAGGGACATGGTCTCTGCACTGGGAGTTGTGCTCCCGATTTGTCTTATGTTGTTGAACTTCTGACAGAGATTAATTTAGGGAGTTAAAGTCCAATGGATCTTGAATGGAGTTAGACTCCTAAAAATATTTAGAAATGATCAAAGGGGGCTGATTTGTTTCTCCCCTTTGGCCCTGGATATTCCCAAGATGGGATTTCTGAAGATGGGTCTCCTTCTTCCTCCTCTGTTGGCCGAATCTTGAAGAACAAGAAGTATGAGATTTTAAAAATATCTCCTTTTTGAGATCTAATAGAAGATCTGAGTTTCCCTTTGTGGGTTTTGTGGTGAAAACGTATTTAGTTTTGGAAAAGGAAGAGTAAAACTCTTGATTTAATTGAAAAGGGGAAGAAGATTTTAGAACCTTGAGAAAGGAGAAGGAGGCACAAAAACCCTTGAGTTTTGAGAGGAATGAAAAGTGTATCCCTTATTCATCATTATGTTGCCTTATATAGGCTTACACATTTACATATAGACCCTTGGGCTTTACAAAATGGCATTTTGCCCATCCCATGTCCCATGTGCTATTTCTTTTTGCACATAAGCTATGAGCTTTACAAAAATTTGGCTTTATGCCCATTCATGCATAAAAAAAATTACATCAAAATTATTTATTACATGGTTTTTTATTTCAACATGGGGAAGGCCGGCCGCTTCATGTTCGGGCTCGACTTGGGCATGGGCCCACTTGCTTGGGCTGAGGCCCGCTTACTTGGGGTTGACCTCGACTTTAACCCGGTCAACCAGGATGCAAATTTTGACCCCAACACCAGTGGCCATTAATATAAACAATTTCATCGAGTTCGTATCTAACTATACGATGGCCTTCTAAATAATATGGATCTCTGTACCGAATACAAAAGGTTCTGGAGTTAGCAGATGGGAGGTAGGATATATGAGGACATATGTGACTATGTCGTGGATTAGGGCAATCCGGACATTCTAAAACTGTCGATTGTAAAAAGGTCGGTCAACATGGTTAATGAGTCTTAGTTTAAGTTAGTCCAGGGTCGTTGCCAGAGAGATAAAAGAAATACTCTGTGTGCACTCTAACCTAAATAAGATTGGTGTATTTATCTAATCAGGATGGCTCCCACTGTTCTGTCAAATTCTTCTTCAATCCTTAAAAGGAGAACTAGCCGGGATTTTGTATAGAACATCTCCCGGGAGTAACTATTACTCACAGTAGGAATCGGGACTCAATCTATCATGGCATGGTAACCTTAACTAAAGATCAACAAATTACTTCACTTCATAGAAGGTATGCAATCTCATTGCAAGTTTCAACACTTGAAACTCCCGATATCGTTTTTGCCCCTAGGACTTTATGATCTTGACTAAAAATCAACAAATCAAAGAGTCATAATCAAGTTCGGCCCGTCATTTCATGATTAATTTAGACCCACCCGTACGACCCTTGACTAAAGATCAATAATGTTGTACGAATGTCCTAGCTAATCACATCATATGTAAGCAGGAAGATATCACTTAGCTACCGTACAGTAAGCCTTGACTAAATATCAACAAATGCAGTACGAATACTAAGTGACAGAGGGCTACGGCTGGTTTTGAAGAAAACTCTTAACGTAATGAACTTGATCTCATTGAAGGAACTGAGTGGTTTTGAAAGTTTATAGTCGCGTGGACTTTTGCTTAAGAATGAACTCCTCGTGAAGGGATCTAGACTCTTTCCTCATCGAATGAGGTGCAGGATATTCATAACCGAATATCGCGATGCAAAGTAAAAGAATACGGCTACAAAAACAATTTAATTAATACAAACTTTTACCCAAGAGCGAACTCCCAGTGACGGGATCAAGGCTCTTTCCTCATCGAACGAGGTACAGGACATTCCTAACCGAATGCCACGATGCAAAACAAAATAATCGACTAAAATTTTCCCTTTATAAAAAGTTGGTTCCTACAACGTATAGGTTTATTTAATTTTGTATTAATGCAATTAATACAATCCCATCATTTAGATAATCTCATTATCTAGCATTATCCTTTTCATACAAATATAGCAGAAAAGTATGAAAAAGAAAAATATAATGCACATATACGCCATCCGCATTCGCTACGGGGCCTCGTCATGCACCGTTAGGTTACTTAACTAACGGCAAAACGGGGGAAAGGCTGGCGCGGATGCAAAACGTATATAGCATTAACACACACACACACACAATATATATATATATATATATATATATATATAAGTATACCATCACATGTAAATAATCACATTACAGCATGAGAAAAACAACATCATAGAGTTGGAATAGTCGGATCACCTAGGAATCCCGTGTTTCGTTCGAGCCACAAACGAAGCACGAAATACCCCGATCGCATGAATAGCCCATGCGTAGCCAAAAGCAAACCCTTATGAGGGCGGCAAGTCATCCGCTAACCCGAGAAATGAGGCAACCCGGCTTCATCACCATGATGGGGCCACCTAACACTTTTTCGAATCCGATGACAAGAGCACTTCTCCGTGGGTCTATCCTAACCCCCTGCAAACGCGGCAAGCATCTCGCTAATCCTAAAATCGAGTGACCCGTTCTCAACTCCTTGAGATGGCCACCCGCTGCAATCTAGAACCCGGCTATCAGTGTTCTTCTCCGTGAGATAAACCTAATACCTGTATTAATACAATGGTGATATCGATCGCAACCTGATCGAGCCCCGACAAATAATAATACATGAAAACGGAAACGATGGCTATATGTCGACCGATAGCCCCAAATAAAAGAATATACATTTTGGATACAACATGAATGAAATGAAACAGATAATATCGCAACATCCAATTACGCACAGGGCTATTCATTTAGCGACGATCCAATCCATACCAAATAGTCTTAACATAGAACATCACAGACTCACAAATACATATCAACAAGTATGTATCATCGTATTAACTGAGTTAAACACTTTAACATCATTAATACAGAAATACTACGATATTACAGTTTCGATCGATAACTTTCCAATACAATACGAGATCAAATCTCAATACTGAGAAAAACAAACAATACCAAAAATCCTATTTCTACAAGTTTGAGCCCCTAGAGAAAATTGGGGGCATTTTGAAAATTTTCACCCTCCAAAACCCCGCCATTGCTGGTCTAATTTGCCCAACTCCCCCCGCCCCCACACAATTTTTCTCCCATGTCATTTTTACATCCAAAGTGACATTCTGCAACTGTTTTAAAAAATTTAAAAGACTTTTGAAATTCGAACAGAAAAAGGGTTTACATTAGGAAATCGGAATCGGAAAATTGTCGATCGAAACTAAAATATCGCCTATGTTAATCCTAGTGCTTGGTTGGCTCTGATACCACTGTAAGGTCGGGCGCGCCCCGCGCATACATGCAGCGGAAGTGGGAATAGACGGAAAACAAAAATTTCGTAGGAGCACGATCAACCGTACGCCAAAAATCATCCAAGCACTAGTTTCTAGCTAAATGTATACAGCAAAAAAGAAGAGTGAAAAAGTGCTACAAGCTTTGTAGCGTGTCCGGCTGATCCCGAAAGACCCCGTCTAAATCTCGTGAGCTCCCGAACGCGTCTGCATGCTGACTGCCTCGCCGTAGATGATCCGCGTTGAAAACGGCTGCCCGAACTTCAATTCCGTCAACGGTCGGAGAAACTTCCTTCAGCGACTTGCTGGGAGTGGAGGAAGGTGATGTGAACGATGGGTACTCTCTACTTTTTACACTCTCTCACTATGGCAACAGTTGCCATTAAGCTAGAGAGCTTGAGCTTTCTTTTGTCAGGAAGAAGAAGATAGAAGATGATGGCTTGTGAGAAAATGAATTGTCTCTCGTTTCATTTCCAACCATGTCATATTTAATATGATATATAGCCCCTCTTCCACTCTCTCTCGTGTCAACACACAAGAGAGAGAGTGGGCCCCACCATTTAATTAAACATACAAAATAAATAATATATATATATATATATATATATAAAGATATATATAAATTTACATATATATATATGTGTGTGTGTGTGTGTGTGTGTATTTATTTATACATAATTTAGAATGGTGGGAATTAATATATATATATCAAATATATATATATATATATATATATATATATATATATATATCAAATAAGTATTAGTACATCTATCCCATACACGTACACATCATGTATCACATACAAGAAATACCATCAATATTTTCTCAGTATCATATACTGTAGAGAGTGTGTATCATATACACTATACTAGAACCGCTTCATAAATACGGTTATCAAGTCAACACTTGACTTGATATTCCGGCTTTTAAACTGGCTAGTATAACAGTCGTCTGATTAAACGCGTATATCCAATATACATGTTTTTACCGAACTCATATACGTATCCCTATACGTACGTCACATCGCGTTTTGCCTGGGCAGGCACTTCGTTGCAGGACTCTAAAGACCTGCCAATACGCTAGCAGTAGGTTATACAGGATCATATCCAATTGAATCTGAAACACTTTCAGATTCAACCCCCTTTCAGGTTAACCCACAAGCTCGTCAGTGACACTAGCTGTATGTAACGGCTACCCAGATATGAGCAAGGTAAAGGCAGGTCAACGAGCAAACTCATCCGGACCCGACAAAGTCTATAAGTGACAGTCATCGTACATTCCGGTCTCTTCGTTAAGGAGTATCACATACCGGGTCTGGAGAGTGGAATCCGTCAGACCCCCAATAACCCGATAAGTCGTGCTGATAGAGGACTCATAACGTAAGAGATACAACTAGTAACACTTATCAGTTTATCTCTGATGCCATGGCCACAGACTTCAGGTTATAGTCGTGTCCTGCACCGTACGATATCGACTCCCAATACCGGGAGTGGCGAATTCTCTCGACCGCTCACTGCCTCCATGTGCTTCGGGACTGTACCCAACTAAAACTTGTTTGCACGACTTAGTAGAGCCATGGTAGGATAGTAATCTAAGTACGGCGGGAACACACTCAAGACACTGTGGTGATTTCAGGTCTGCGGACTACCCTGTACTCATGTCACCAGAGAACTACTATCTGACATTGGTATAATACCATTTAGGAGTTCTCGGCGAGTCCGTCCAATGTAACCCATCCAATGAGCACCTGTATACAATCATCAGTATCAAACACCAATGTTTATGGGATCAGCCATCGCCCCATACAGGGTCATGAAATGTATACACTAGTCTAAACTGAAGTACCGATACCCACTTTCGATAATGCTATGACTAAGGACATTTAAGCATATGCTTATAAACTACCAGGCCCCAGTAGCATGATCCTTATCATAATTCTGGTAGTCAAGCAAAGATCCTAAGGGTTTTATCTCATGTATTAGCGATACGTGATAACTCGTAACACGTATTCACATGACAGATAAAGACAAACCAGATAGCACACTATTATCTCGAGTAAGACTGTTCTTGGTATAGGCCCTCTTCGAATTCAGTTATTGCATTCCCGCAACTACGATAATTGCCTTGAGGGCACCTATATCCAACAACATGTAGTACGGGACCACATTTGAATTTTTTAGGATATGTCACCTATTAGATAGAGAATTTAAACAGTTACATAATCCTTTTGACTTGATGGCATTGTTATCTTCAATCTGTCATTTAATATGCTTTGATGTAATGGTACTTCTTGTCGTCTGACAGGAATAACAAACCTAAAATATTAGACTTCTTAAATACATTTAGGAGGATAATGGATGTCCAGATAGAATCCGACATTCTCATATTGATGAAAATAAGTTTACTATTCATTCCCATGAAGGCGTGAAAATCTTTTCAATAGGTGTTTTGAGAAATGTTTTTCAAAAATTATATTATTATAGTAATATTTATTTTCGAAATGAATTTGTGCTCATAGAGAATGAAACTTTAGGCTTGAACAATTAGGTAAACATATCTTGCTCATTTAATGCTTTAAGGATAAGTAACTTGATGTCGGAAAAAATTGCATATAAGTTGATAATTATTTTCATCTCACATTATAATAAAGCTTTCATGAACAGTTGTCAAGATAGGTATTTAACCGTTAAATTAAGACTATTAATTAATTAATTACGAATAATTTAATTGATAGTTGGCTCTTTATGTAATACCTATTTGGTCCCATTTATAAACCTTTCGGTGGAAGACTTAGACATGACCTAATTAAAAAGGAGTATTATTAATAATATAATTGTTATATTATTAATATGTGGGTTTTTAGTCCCACATCCGATATTTAGGTTTGAGGTATCGTACCACAACTCTATATAAAAGAGGCAATGGTTTGCCATGAAATTAAGAATGTCATGCCCCGCTTCCCAAAAGAGAGTAACGACATGTGATAAGTCCCGCGACGTATTTATTCCAAGAAAGTTTTTTCTCGAAACAAATACGCTAAGTATAAATAAGCAACATAAAATGACAAGAATAAACAAGTGAAATAAAATCCAATATCGATATATTTACATTCAAAGAGTTTATAACTGATTACAAGATATTAAAGGACAATACAAAGAGCCTTAAACACGAGGTGTACTGGAAAAGTAAAGTGCGGAAAGAAAACCAGTAGTCGGTCAGTGGTGCAAGATGAGCATGATCCTCCTGATTCGGCTTGATCTCCTCAGTTCCTAAGTCACCTGACGAATATCCAAAGGAAAGAAAGAAATATGGTGGAAGTCGTTGGCGAACTAGCGCTCAATAAGTCCCCAAAAATGGTATGAATGGAAAAGTGATAAAGGGTATACATGTAAACCGAATATGAATTCTATTGTAATAGCAGTCAATTAAAGGTATTAATTAGACCTAAGTATTTCTATGTATAAGCATGGTTGTTTTATTCTAACGTGATTGTTTGTAATTTGATAAGAAAGGTATCTGTGTATACTAGAGTGGTCCGTCGTATCCCACGGACCAACGATACAAGAAGTACAAAGTCCCGTCAAACCCCATGGGACAACGACACAAGCATATTCAAGACGTGTCTTTTAGTGGACTCTCATGCCACGTCATACGTTCTTTACCAATGTATCCATTATCCCTGCGTATTTTAATCATAGATTTAGTTACAAATCTTGTTTGAAATCCATAAATACCAAGAGAAAGTACAAGTCAAGTTCAAGTCGAGTTAGAGTATTCAAGTTCAAGTGTTCAAGCCAAGTCGTATTCATGGTTCAGGCCAAATCAAATTCAAGTTTAGATTCAAGTCAAGCAAGTAATAGGTTTAATCAAGTGATTCAAATATGTGGTTTATGACATATGACAAATATGATGATAAAGGTGATTCAAGTTACAAGTCAGTTATTAAAAATAATTTATATTTTGAGACGGTACGAATTGATTTGTTTAAGATAAGCGAGTACAACACTCATTTTCTCCGGCTCTCCGAGACTCGAGAAAAAATAGGTCCCTTAAACCCATAAGCTATTTAAAATAGTTAACATATACGTAATTTCTAAGGTATTTATGTAAAAAGATGGCATTTAAATTCTCGAAGGGTTTTTATGTAAAATATTATAATTTAAAATCTCGAGAATGTTTTGGTAAAAATATTATTTAGAAAGTCGAGAGCGTTTTGAATAAAAGCATCTTTTGATAAATTAAGATATCTTAGTAGAAACCAACCTTTTTAGAGTTAAAAGGTATTTTCTTAAAATTTTAATTTGAAACCTTGTTTTCTTTAAAACTATTTATAATTTATAGTAATAGGTATTTACCAATTTAACTTAATATATATGGTCTTTTCTTTTATTTAAATTTTAAAGAAACGATTTTATTTTCTTAAAGCCGTATTTTCCTTTTGCGACCGCGCTCCGTGAAGAGCTCTGCATCTTACTCACTAAATCCAAGATATGCGATAATCCGTATCATCACAACGGGTTTCCCTAAACGGGTTGTATGCAAAGGAAGAGATATTAGTTAATTCTAAATCATGTCCAAACCTATTAAGAAGGCTTGCATAAACAACTTCAAGAACTCAACACTTAGTGCAATTCCTTGACAAGAATTTTACTTAGTTTAATTGGTTAAAAAAATTTCCACTTGTACAAGAAAGAAGTTTAACTAAGCTTAATTGGTTTAAACCTATTCTCAGAAACAAATCCCATAAAACATGTTATCCAGGCATACTGAATAAATGTATGTGAAAACAACTTATAATAATCAAGTTAGATAGGACCAATATTGGATTTCATATACGATACTATTTAGTACAACTTTAAGAGTGAAAAATGGCCTGGAAGCAAGGAAACCATGCTAAACACACACTATAAAGTTATATTATACGACAATATCAACATATTATGTGAAAAAGGCTAGCTTTCATATTTGTTACATTCTTCAACAAATCTATGCACAAATTTCATTTCTGAATTAAAATTAACGGCGTATGAGGTGAATGTACAGAAACTACAGTTAACAGTTAACAGTTTCATATATTTCATGAATTGAAGGGTTATAAAAAATTTGTAAAAATTTAAATCTAGAACCTAAGGGATCAAAATAGAAGCTCCATTCTTACATTTAACTTAGATGGCCACAAAATATATTATATCATATAAAGAAGATGCCAGTATGCAGACAGTTGATTGTGAATTGGAAGAGATCTATAAATTCAAATAATACTGTCATGTTACTATGCATGGGAACAGACAAATAATCCTTATGATCATAGAAAAAGCACAAATTGGATTAGCTCAAAAATTCCACTTGAAATGAACTAACAAATAAACAAGATGCACATAAAGAATCATAATTCCATGTGTGTTTGAACTCACTCTATCATACAATAAGAAACGATATTTTGAACAAGCAAGAGGGGAGAAAGGCGGAGGAAAAAAGGGACTTACTCACGATTAAAACGTGAGAACGGTGGAATTTTCATCGGGGCATTTCATCGAACACCATCTCGCACAAAACTGAAACGTCGACAGAATGGAAATCTGGAGTCGTAGAAATGATCGTGGTGTTCACGTGGACTCGTGTCCAAGCTTGGAGCCTCGTTTCTCAGCTCGGAGCAGCGGAAAATGGGACAGCAT
The DNA here is from genome assembly GCA_030015575.1 of Agapanthus africanus. Taxonomy (NCBI): domain Eukaryota; kingdom Viridiplantae; phylum Streptophyta; class Magnoliopsida; order Asparagales; family Amaryllidaceae; genus Agapanthus; species Agapanthus africanus. The sequence continues at coordinate 65,662,045 of JASDDO010000012.1, read as the reverse complement.
ACTCGAGGGTATGGTGTTGTCGATGTTGTTGTTGCGGCTGTGGCTGCTGCCATTGTTGAAGATGGGGTGCAAAGCTCGGCCGAGGTTAAGATGGCCGGCCCAGAGATGGTGCTCGGCCAAGAGATGTGGCCGGCCATGGAGGGGGAGGAGAGAGATGATGGAAGATGAGGTTATAATAGAGTAATTTAAATGAAAAGAAGAGTTTAAGAAGAGTGAAGGAGAGAGAGAGTGGGGTAGAAGAAAGGTATTGAGTTTTGGAAAGAAGAGAAGAGGAGGAGATGAAGGAGAGTGGCTACGGTTTTGCATGAGAAGTGGACAGTGAGGGGAGTTGAGGAATGAGGAAAAAAATGAGATGAAGTGGGCTGGGGGAGACGGGGGGGCGGGGGGGGGGGGGGGGGATACAAAGAAAGAAAGGAAAGAAGAAAGGAGATGTAGTTTTTGGGCTTGGGTTTGGGCTTTGGGTTGAGTTTGGAAAAATAAAAGATTTAGGGATTGTTAATAGTATTGGGTTTTATTTAGTTGGGAGTTGGGTTAAAGTTTGTTTTAAATAAAAAAAAGATATGGGCTGGGTCTCGTTTTGAAAAAATCGTAGGATAGGAAAAATAAATTGAGGGACTAAATAGAAATAATAAAATAATATAGAAAACAAAATATACGGAAAATACAAAAAACAAATAAATACAATATTTTATTAAAGAAGGATAATACGAAGGTATAGGAATTTTGGGGCCATTACAAAGAATTTTTAATTATGAAAATTTTCTCTTAATATTTGGTTGCCTATCAATTCATGGGCGTGCTCATCTTCCATATGGCTTGGGTGGACTTCAATTGGAGGCCTTTACATTTGTGGCAACTACATTAAAAGTTTTTTATCATTGTGATCGAATTACAGAAAAGGTACGCATTTAATTTTAAATAAAAATCCAATTTTTAGGAAATTGATGAATGTGTTCCCGTTATAGGCATGTATACGCTTCCTTTAGTTTTTTCCGTAATTTTCTCGACCATCACTCTAATCGATTCATCCATCATGTAGTTTAGAGGGGCTACAACTTTTGTAACGTGCCACTCTTTAGTGGAAAACCCAAGCTAAGCTTTAATGGTGTAGAGATCGAGCTTGATAGCCGTCTCGCCAAAAATGATCCACGTTGAAAGCAACTCATCTAACTTCCCACTTCACATTAAAACATCTCTATGTGAAGCAACTAGCTCTAGCATATTGTTAATAGGTAGAGATAGTAGAAGATATAAGGAAAAACACTCTTTTCTTTCTCCTTCTTTTTCTTCTCTCTCTTGAAAAATAAAAAAGAAGAAAAAGCTCTCTCCTTTTCTTTTTGTCCTAAGAAAGAGAATGAAGAAAAATAGCATGAGAATAAGCCTCTCATTCTTATTTACCGCCTTATTTCTCTCCCTCTCCCTCTCCATGTCTCAGGATAAAGAGGTGGGTATTGCATGTGACCTCCACCTTTTCACATGGCACATTTGTCATCACATGACAAAGTGTATATGTATCAAATACATATACATTGTATGTATCCTTATGCATTCAAATGAAGAGAGAGAGAATATATATATATATATATATATATATATATATATATATATAATAATAATAATAATAATAATAATAATAATAACGAAGGAAAGAGGCCATATGAGGGAATTTCCTTCTATGGTGTCGAAAAAACACACCTTCCATCGTGTTTTCTGACGATCGGAATGCATCATCTTCATCGTTATCATCTAATATGTGGGTACACCAAATTTCATGTGATTCAACAACTTTTTCACCGTTGATTTAGCAATGTAAAAAGTTCTATTGTCGGTAAACCGTTAATTTTGAACCCACTAATTCAATGGTGAAAAGGTTGTAGAATCACATAAAATTTGGTGTACCCATATCTTAGATAATAATGATGAAGATGATGCATTCCGATCGTCGGAAAACACGATGGAGAGTGTGTTTTTTCGACGCCATAGGAGGAAATTCCCTCATATGGCATCTTTCCTCCATTATTCTCATATATATATATATATATATATATATATAGAGAGAGAGAGAGAGAGGGGGGGGGGGGGGAGGGAGAGAGAGGAAAGGGGCCATGGGAGAGCCGCCGGGAGCTTTTTGATAATTTACCCTTAATTTTATTATTAATGTATATGATATTTTTTAATTTTTTAATAAGGTTGTTACGAAACGAACAATGCATCTAATCCAAAACCAGTGGCATTCTTGGACTGAAACAATTTCATCGAGTTCGTATCTAACTATACAATGGCTTTCCAAGAAATATGGATCTCTGTACCGAATACAGAGCGTTCTGGAGCTAGCAAAAAGGAAAGTAGGATAGGTAATGACATATACGACCATGTCGTGAATTAGGGCAATCCAGACATTCCAAACTATGGTCGGTCAATATGGTTAACAAGTTTTAGTTTAAGGTGAGTCAATGGTCGCTGCCAGAGAGAGAGAGAGAGAGGAGAGAGAGAGAGAAAAGAAACACTCAGCGTGCACTCTAATCTAGATAAGATTGGTGTGTGTGTGTGTATAATTAGGATGGCTTCCACTGTTCCGTCGAATTCTCCTTCAAACCCTAAAAGGAGAACTATCCGGGATTTCGTATAGAAAATCTCCTGGGAGTAACTATTACTCACAGTGGGAATCGGGATCCAAACTATCATGACGTGGTAATCTTGATGGATGCCAACAAGTCACCCTACTCCATAGAAGGTATGCAATCTCATTGCAAGTTTCAACAGTTGAAACTCCCGATTTCGGTTTTTACTCCTGACAACCTATGACCTTGAAGGATACCAACAAATCATAGGCCGCTAGTCAAATTCTACCCGTCATTTCGTGATTAACTCGAATCTACCTGCACTAGCCCTTGACGGAGCCAATAAGGCTGTGCGACTGTCCTGACTAACCGCATCAAATGCTAGCAGGAAGATATCACTTAGCTACCATATATTACGCCTTGACGGAAGCCAACAAACGTAGCACGAATCCTAAGTACTCTACTTTCTGAAATGACAAAGGGCTCCAGCTGGTTTTGAATAAAACTATCAACGTAATGAACTTGATCTCATCATAGGAACCGAGTGGTTTTGAAAGTTTATATCCACATAGACTTTTATTCAAGAGTGAACTCCCCGTGAAAGGATTTAGACTCTTTCCTTATCGAATAAAGTGCAGGATATTCCTAACCGAATATCACGATGTTCAATTGAAAATATTGCATATTTGATGGAACATTTTTCTTATTTTTGTTAAGCACTTAAAGGTGCTTATCGTAATTATGAAACATATATGGGTTTATCTGCAAAATACTCTTTATCATATGTTTATACACTATACTTAACATTATGAAGGAAAATATATGCATATAATATTTATATAGTATTTTGATAATTTAAATATGCATATCATATCAATTAATCCTAATCAATATTCCTAAAATATTGTATCATATAAAATGATTACGATAATATCTCAAATATAACAAATATTACTAATACTATGAATTGAGATACTGTGCAGATATAGCTTAGGTCTGGAAATCAGGAGATCCGAGATGTCGGGAATAAAATCTACCGATAAAGTTGAATCAAATCGTAAAATCATGAATGACAGAGACTCAGAGGAAGATTTGAAGAATCTAGACATCACAAAGATCTCCACGTGTAAAAATTAAACAACAGAAAAAGTTTCAAACCCTAATCTCTCCAAACCACCGCCCAACCGTGGACAAATATACTTAAATACGGCGGAACCGCGGCAATATTAGGGTTGTGGGATTTGGGAAATTTTAGGTATAATCGTAACAACCAATCCTCACCTATGGCAACTAGGGTTTGCATCTTCTGCAACTATTTAAAGGACCGAGAGCCACTCTTGGAAAATCATCACCTTTTACATCATCAAAATCACTGACAAGATCAAGAGATCCAAGATAGGTCCACGAATCGACGTGATAAATTGACGTGATCAATCGACTGAACATTTACTTCCTACGAGCTAAAGATCGAGAGCAATACGAGAGTTCTTTGTATTCTAATTTCAAAGAATTTGTACATGTTAAAGTTGATTAATAAAGGTAGATCTTTAGTTTAGTTCTTTACATTTTACTTTCTGCATTTACATTATGATCTCCTTCTCTATCGTTTCTTCTTCTTCTCCAACTATGCGTGAGTAATTCTACACTTGCCAGGATTCGTAGGCTATAGTAGATCAATGGATGATAAAATCATTTAACTCATTTTATACATTTTAAAATTTATAAACTTTAGTAAAATAAATGTTAACATTCTTATCGGGCGCGCTACCAATTTATTGATAATCTCGACCGCGATTTGAGATTAGATTAACACTTGTTTTGTTAGGGGCGAGACATGAATAGAGATCAATGCAAGGACAAGGATTAGGAGTGAAGAAAACCTAGTTTCTTCCAAAAGAAGCCTAATCTATATTCATCATTATCGATCTAGTTTTAAACTATTAAAAGATAAAAGGAGTAATTTTTAATTAGTCATATATTACTACTAAGTCATATGAACCCTACAAGCCTCTTCTTCATAAATTCTACATCCGTGTTCAATATAAATTTACAAACAAACCATCAATATTTCAATCAACTAGTCTAAAGCAAGAAAAATGTTCGACATTTTCCTGAGGACGACTCGTACTCATCTCGGCTAGCTACTAGCGACACCGTTATTGATTACGGTTAACTTTACTTCTCACAACACTTCTTTTCCAAATCTAGAATCAATCAAATGGCGCCGTTGCCAGAGAAACGACTGTAATTTTTTTCTTGGTTTTCGTGTTGAATTTTTATAAAATTCAATGAACATTAAATAAAAGAGAACCAAAACCGCAACTTGTGTATTTAACGATTATTGTGCGACTTTTGCGAGAGAATCTGGAGTAACTGGAGTGAGAAGATAGAGATTCAGAGACTTTCCCCATTTACCAGAGGAGCATAAGGGTGCACAGAAGAAAACAACGGTTTTGGTAAGTGCCTCAGTTCTGGATTTTAAGGGGCAATAACCCAAATTCAGATTAGGTGGGGATTTCATCACCCTTCCTAGGCCTCACAAATCACAAAACAAGTATGCACATAACCCTACATTAATTAAAAAATATCTAGACCAAGACTCTAAGGACCATCGTGCTCAATTAGGATAGAGGAGGGTCGTGGGTAATTTATCGCTTATCCGTATCACTCTTGTGGTGTCTAGGCAAGTGTGGCTAAGAAAAGTGGTTATTTAATTAGGCCTGCTATTTTCGGTGATTTGTATAGCGGATACCTCATACTTACCTGGCACTTATCTGACCACAAGAGTGATAAAGAGTTGGTAGAGAATTGATCCTGCGGCTTGTCTTTTGGAAGTCTGGGAGCGGTCTAGTGCTTGACATAGGTGACCTTAGTTCTAGGGTTGATTTTGCATTTTGTGATTTGTTGAGTCAAGCCTCACATCCGACACTTTTTCAAAACAAACCATTTTTGTCACGCCCCGCTTTCCAGTATACGGGCAGAGGACGCGACGAGGCCGCTACGTATTTACTGTGAAGTAAATACTACTGTGAAGTAAATACGCTAAGCGTATCTAAGCAATATAAAAGTAAATGCACAAGAGACAAGTTATAATAAAACAACTTTATTTATTCACATTCTTTTTACAATACATTGAAAAGTAAATACATGGAATAAAGCGATGCCTAAATAGTGGCATAACAGAAATGTAAAGTACTGGAAGAAAATGTATACAATGAAACTAAAACTCTGGGTCTTCAGCAAACTGATCCAAGTCTTCAGAGCTAGGCTCGATCTTTGGAAGATCCGAAACACCTGAAGACATTCAAAGAAGAAAGAAAGAGAATGTCGTCAGCGAACAAATCGCTCGGTAAGTCCCAAAGATAAGGGAGAAATAGAATAGACAGAATAAGAAGGTAGTTTTTAAAGTTGTATTATATTGTTTTAGTGTTAACGCTGTTGTTTATAGTTTAGTACAGAAGATGCCAGTGTATACGAGAGGAGCCCCACTTATACCGGAGACTTTGGTAACCCATAGTATAAGGCTCCGTCGATAATACCACGGAACAACGGCATGGATATAATTACGTCTTAAGTGACCACCTCGTACCACCTTTAACATATTCCGTACTAGTCTACCCCTTTATAATCCCGTAGTGTTTATTGTATTGAATGTATTGAAATATATTGTGTTGTATTACATTATAGATTGTATAATTGAATGACTTACCAAAACCATGATATCAGTAAACGGATGTAACTGGAGAATCATGTAAATGGATGTAACTGGATAATCATGTAAATGGATATAGCTGGATAATCATGTAAATGGATGTAGCTGGATAGTCATGTAAATGGAAGTATATCCATGGTTCATTTCAGTCAAGTTGTATAGATTGATAGATTGAATATATGGAATAAATGGATTCATAGATTCATGTTGAATTGTAATATTGTAGATTGTAGATTGTACTTGAATTATATTCAAGTCAGATTATAAAGAGACTCAATCTGAGTTAGACAATTAGAAAAGTAAATTGAAGTCCTGATTGTTTTGATGTTATCGGTAACCGCTGCACATGGGCGGTAGAATTTGTGTCTTTTTCAAAAACGATTACCGTGTTGATAACACCGTTTGTTAATTGTCTACCTTAGATAGACAAGCACCCACTTCTCCTGCTCCCTGAGGCTCAAGAGATTGGTCCTGCTTAAACCTATGTTTACTAGGGTCCTTAGGGTAATTTATAGAACTTGAGGGGGTTTTATGTAAAAACACCATTATATACTTTTCAAAATACTCCCCAAATATTTAGTTATCATCTTTGACGTTATCATGAATGTAGATTTTATACATGTGACATTTCTAGTAAGAATGACCTAATTTCTATAATATATGGTATTAACTTATAATATTGATCTTGCATGGAATTCATGGTATTTTAATGTAAAGTGATTCTTATATATAGTTGGAATATTTATATTATTTGCAAAATAGATATTTTAATGTTACTTATATATATATTTATATAAAAATAATTTTAATATATATTTATTATTTCTAAAAAAATCTCATTTTCTTAACATGTCGTATTTTAAATCTTTCGAGATTGAATGCTCCTTACGGAGGTCTGCATCTCGCACTACTAAGCCCGAGGATGTGCGATAATCCGCACCATCCCGAACGGGTTCTCCAAATGGGTTGTAGCGGCGCTTTACAAAGATTTGTGCAAAATACTAAATCCTTTAGAAAACAGTTTTTATTAAGTAAATGGTATTTATTTGCAATGATTCGTTTTCCTGTATTCTATATTCCCTAGGGTATTGTGTTATGTTGCATATGAGTGTGTGAGGAGGTAAGTCATTACCTCGTGATCTACTTAAAGGTATAGCAAGGTTTTGATGGTTTAAATGTAGAAAAGAAACTATATGGTATTTTAATGAAAGAAATACAGTAAATTGAAAATAGCAATTACTTTTGATATGAAACTTGTTCAATATAATTAGTTAGTGTTTAATAGTCAACATGAATTGGTTTTAGCAAGATTGTATTAAAGAAAAGTGAGAGTTTTAGAAAGAAACCGAATCGGAAATCGGATTTGCTCCGATTCCGTCGGGTTTTGCAATTCCGTATTTTTAGAAAAGAGTAAAAGAGAGAAATTGGGACTTACGGGTTTCGAACTTAAAGGAGAGGAAGAGGGAGTGGACGTATCTTCCGGTGCGTCGTTCCGTCGCCGGGATCTCCTAGGGTTGTTGCCGGAAAATTCACCGGAGCTTCGCCTCTTTGCTTCTTCCAAAGTACACTAGGGGTTCTAGGATTTTTTTTTAAAGTTTAGACAGAAATGTGAGTGATGGGGGTGGTGTTTAGGGTAGTATTTATAGGGTAAGGCTAGAGTTAGGGTTAGGTGAAGGGGTGTATTGAAAAATGTAATAAATTGTATTAAAAATAGGGTTTAATGGGATTTAAAGGGTCTCCGGAAATGGTCTGCAGAAATAAAGTGTACAGGGGAGTAGGGGAGCTCAAGAGGCACAACTTCACTGTTGGGGACTCGGCTGAATCGGCGACTCCGGCCGAGTCAGGCGGCCGGAATCCGAGGCGACGGTTGGTGATCCCCTTGGTACGGTCACTTTTTCATGGGTAGTGGGGTTTTTGGGAATTAGCACGTGTTGACTCTTGAACTTCTAAAAATTTTAAAAGAAAATAATATTAAAAATAATATGGGGTATGAGATTTGAACTCTGGTGGCTTGGTTCAGCAGTGCAAGATATTACCAATGAGTTACAAGCTCCTTCTTGTAATTATAGAACTAATTAATTACTTAAAGTAATAACAGCAAATGTAATACCCCAAGTATACATCAATTTTTAAAGCAAATTTTGTACACTTGAAATGGAGTTGTTACATTCTTTTAACTTGTAATTAAAAAGCAAATTAATTACTTATATCTTATGCTCATGCAAAAATACCCCTTTCTGGATTTTGAAAAAAAATTGTACAGAAAGTTGTACAGGAAATTTAGGGTTGTTATAATTTTTAAATTCGTTCTCACACACGCTACCACTTGCACTAAACCCGCTTAGTGCATGATCGGCTGGACACGGGATTCTAGTGCCCGTCTTGTCCGCGTTTCTGCTATCGACTCCGAAATCGGTACTTCTTCATCTTCTATTTCCTCTCCACCCACCATATCGACCGAGATAGACGGTTCTCCATCAGATTTTACTAACACACCCCTTCCACCACTTGTAGGTGCGCAGAATACACAGCGCATCTCTCTTCAAAAAAGATGCTACCCTGTAACAGCCCTAATTTTCTTATACACTTTTTCCATACAAATTTTTAAATTGTTTTTTTTTAAAATCCTTAAAGGGGTATTTATTGCCTGAGCACAAGACTTAAGTAATTAATTAGCAATTTAATTACAAGAAGGAGCTTGTAGCTCATTGGTAATACCTTGCATTGCTGAACCAAGCCACCAGAGTTTAAATCCCATGTCCCACATTATTTTTAATATTTATTTTGTTTTAAATTTTATAGAAGCCCAACAGTCAACACATGATAACTCTAGAAATTTCCACTACACATGAAAAACTAAATATACCAGAGGCTACACCAGACGACCTCCCACCTCCCTGACCTCCAACTTGGTCCGACTCAGCCGACTCAGACGGCGGATCGGCCGGACTCGGCCGGACGGCCGAGTCCCCAACATCAAAGTTGGGGCTCTTCATCTTCTAAACCCCCATGTACACTTCATTTTCCTAGATCGGTTCCAGAAAGGTCATAAAGCCCCATTTACTCCATTTTATTACAATTTATCACATTATTTTTACATTTTTTCAATTTAACTCTTCATCTACCCTAACCCTAGCCTAACCCTATAAATACTACCCTAAACACCACCCCCCTCACTCACATTTCTGAGCCAACTCTCAAGAAAAATCCTTAGAACCCTAGTGTGCAATCGAAGTAAGAACGAGGCGAAGCTACGGCGAAATTTTCCGGCGAACTTCCGATGATCATTCTAGGAGCTCCCGGCGACGAAGCGACGCACCGGCGACTCCTCCCGTTCCATCTCCCTCTTCTAGTTGTCCAAATCCCGTAAGTCCCATTTTCTATCTCTCCTTTATATTCTAAAAATACGGATTTACAAACTCGACGGAATCGGAACAAATCCGATTTCCGATTCGGTTTCTTATAAAACTTCACTTTTCGTAATACAATTATGCTTAAACTCTCTCATGTTGACTATTAAACACTAATCAACCAAATTGATCAAGTTTCATTTCATAAAATGATGGATATTTCAATTTATCGTATTTTTCACTTAAGTACCATATTGTTTCAATTCTACATTTAACCCCATTAAACTTGCTATACCTTTAAGTAGATCACGAGGTAACGACCTATCTCCTCATACACTCATATGCAATATAACACGATACCCTCGAGAACTCAGAATACGAGAAAACAAACATTTTCATTTAAATACCCTTTACTTAATAAAACCATTTCTAAAAGATTTAGTATTAATACATCTTTACAAATAAATAACCTTTGAGCTAATAATAAAAATATCTAGACTCAACCAATTAAGGGCTGTCGCATTCTTTAGGACAGAGGAAGGTTGTGGACATCAGTCGTTTATCTAAATCTGACTTTGTGGTGTTTAGACTAGACAAGTGAGAAAGGTAACTTTAAAAGGCCCGTCTCACGGTGATTCGTGAGCGGATCCCTCCTTTCTTCACTTGTACTTACCTGGCCACAATTGGCGGTGAAGAGGCGATTTGAGTTATCTCACAACTTGTCGCTTTGGACCAGTTGGGAACAGTCTAGTTGACTTATGAGACCCTAGAACATACAATACGGAAAATGACACCTTTTCATTTAAATACCATAACTAATAAAACCGTTTTGCTTAATGATTAGTATTTATACAAATCTTTGCAAAGCGCCGCTACAACCCATTTGGGGAACCCGGTCGGGATGGTGTGGATTATCGTACATCCTCGAGCTTAGTAGTGCGAGATTCAGACCTCCGCAAGGAGCATTCGGTCTCGAAAGATTTAAAATACGACATCTTAAGAAAACGAGATTTCTAGAATATTATAGATATATACAAAAATTATTTTCATATAAATATATGTATATGTAACATTGAAATATTATTTTGAATTATTATAAATATTCCAACACTTTTCAAAAATCACAAGAATCAATTTTACACTAAAATACCTTGAATTCCCTACAAAACCAATATTACAATAAATGCCTTTATTTACGAAATTAGGATATTTTCACTAGAAATATCACAATATAAAATTTACATTCATTACAACTCTAAAGACGAATAATAAATACTTGGGGTGTATTTTGAAAAGTATATAAAAGTATTTTTACATAAACCCTCTCAAGTTCTATAAATTACCCTAAGGACCCTATAAATATAGGTTTAAGCGGGACCAATCTCTTGAGCCTCAGGGAGCTGGAGAAGTGGATGCTTGCCTATCTAAGCTGGACAACTTAACAACGGTGTTATCAATACGGTAATCGTCTTTGAAAAAGACACGAAAGGTTACTGATAATATCAAAACAATCAAGACTTCAATTTACTTTTCTGATTGTCTGACTCAGATGAGTCTCATTATAATCTGACTTGAATATGATTCAAGTACAATCTACACTCTACAATCTACAAATTACAATATTACAATTCAACATGAATGCATGAATCCATTATTCCATACATTCAATCTATCAACTTGACCGAACCGAACCATGGATATACATCCATTTACATGATTCTACAGTTATTCCATTTACATGATTATACAGTTACATCCGTTTACTGATATCATGGTTTTGGTCAGTCATTCAACTATACAATTTATACAATACAATACAACTATACAATCAAAACACTACGGGGTTTAAGGAGTAGATTGGTACGGAAGGTGTTAAAAGTGGCACGAGACTGCAAGATTTAAGACACCTAATATGAATCCAATTGCCGTTGTTCCGGGCCTTCTAACGGAGCCTTGTACTTACATTTGCCTCTAGTCTCTGGCATATAGAGACTCCTCTCATATACACTGGCATCCTTCTGTACCAAGCTACAAATAACAGCGTTACCACTAAATACAACAATATAACAATATAATACAACTGTAAAGGCTACTCTCTCTCTTACTCTCCGTCTATTCTATTTCTCCTCTTATCTTTAGGACTTACCAAGCGATCTGTTCGCTGACGACATTCTCTTTCTTTCTTCTTTGAATGTCGTCAGGTGATCTGGACCCGTCAGAGAACAAGCCCACTGCTGAAGACTTGGACCGGTTCAGTGAAGACCCCGAGCTCTAGTCATTATACACTTTCCATTCAGTACTTTTCAGTTCCTGTTATACCATTGTTTAGGCATTGCTTTTTATTCAGTTGTATTTACTTTTCATGCATTGTACAAAAGAATGTTAATAAATAAAGTTGCTGTTCAGTTTATATCTCTTGTCTCTTGTGCTTACTTTTATATTGATTAGATATGCTTAGCGTATTTACTTCACAGTAAATACGTAGCGGACCAGTCGCGTCCCCTTCGCTGTATACTGGGAAGCGGGGCGTGACATACCCGATACGCGGCCCCCTTCCTACTTGTCAATCTATTCTACCGGTCAATAGGGATAATTTTGAAATTAAACCCCACTTCATTAACCCGTTGCCCAAATTTCACGGGCTTGAATCCGTAGACGCATACGTTTTTATAACCAAATTCGAAAACGTATGCGCAATGATGGGCACCACACAACTTTCTGTGGATGCTATGAGATTACGTTTTCTCTCTTTTACCTTGTGCGATCTAGCAGAAAATGGTTTTATAACACTGTCGCACACTCTATTGCTAAATGTGATGAATTCGTTATAGCATTCCTTAAGAAATTTTATCCAAATTATAAGACCGCCCGTGTTCGAAGCAAGATTAACCAGTTTACCCAACTTCCTAACGAACCATTTTGGAAATTCTTTGAACGGTTTAAAGATCTTCATGTCCAATTCCCTCATCATGAAATCAATAGATAGGATTTTTGCCGAATTATATATGAGGATGTTAATCTAGCGACAAAACAGATGCTTGAAACCATTTGTCAATGCCATTTCATGTCTACGGACGATGGTGAAACTTGGAAATTTCTGGAAGATCTCGCTGAACAAACTTTGCAGTAGGAAAGCGTTAGACCAACATCGTCTAGGGGAGGTATCCATCATCTTGATGTTTCCATCGCAGTAAAAGCCGAAATAGCCGCGATACAAAGGAAACTGAAGCTATGGAAACCAAAGTCTCTTCAATCTCCCTAAACCAAGTTACGCTTCCCAAAACCATATGTGGTTGCTGTTCTGACCCATCACATTTGACGGAAGAATGTCCTTTGAATCCTCCGTTTCAAGGTCAAGAACAAACTAATGCTACTTTTCAGCAACGACCTAGAAACGATCCTTATTCTTCCACATACAATCAGGGATGGAGGAATCATCCTAATTTTGCTTGGAAGCAAAACCAAACTCAAAATCAAAATATGTTCCCAAGCCAAAATAACTATCAAAGTCCTCCTCCACAGCAATAGCAACCACCACAACAGAGTCAGCACCCTTTTCAACCGCAAACTTTTCAAAACCCGGTCAACAACTTTGATCCTTATAATAATATTTCAACGGCCGGTATTGATAAAACCTCTGCGCTTGAACGTAACTTAGAAACGTTCATTAAACAATCCATGCAAACGACGGCTAATTTAATGTCTTCTATCCAAGCATTAGTGCAACACACTGCTTCCCACAGTGAAATCATAAAATCGATAGAAGCACAACTTGCACAGTTAAATGCCGCGATGAGCGAGCGAGAGAGAAATGAAAACTTCCATCTTAATCTCTACCAAATCCCGGACACTCACAAAGCGCGTATATCATCCTTCAAAATCATAATGTGAGTGTCGTAACCACGTTGAGATCGGGAAGAGTGCTGAACAATCAAGTCAGTAAGCAGGTTGACGATGTTGGTTCAGATAAAACCCTAGCCTTTTCTTCTAACCCTAGTTCGTCTAGCCCACCATCTTCTTTTGAACCTATTCTCTGTTTCCCACTAGGCTTAAACCCTCCGCCCACTCTCTTGAGTCAACTTAAAACGATTCTAACTCCAATTCTGGGATCCATTCTATCCCCACAATCTTCTCCAATATTGGACCCAACCCTTATTGATAAAACTCCTTTTCCACACAGGTTAAGGACCAACAAACCAAGTCCCTAAATGGAGAAGATTGTGGAAATTTTTAAGCAAATTAATATAAATATTCCTCTCCTAGATTCTATCAAACAAGTTCCGTCCTATGCGAAAATTTTAAAGGACTTGTGCACTAGAAAGAGGAAAACTCAAGTACCTAAAAAGGTCTTCCTAACGAGTAATATGAGCAATTCTCTTACCTAATTGATTCCTATGAAACGTAAGGACCCCTGTTTTCCTACAATATCTATAACCATTGGGGGTAAAATTATCAATCGTGCTCTACTCGACTTAGGTGCTAGTGTTAACTTGCTTCCGTATTCTGTTTATGAGCAATTAGAGATAGCAGAGTTGAAACCTACGCAATGCACTCTCCAGATGGCCGATCGATCTATCACCCAACCTAGAGGTTAGCTAGAGGACGTGTTAATCAAAATCGGGGAATTTACATTCCCTGTGGACTTTATAGTTATAGATACACAGCCTGTAGCGAACCCACGGAACCAAATTTCGGTGAATCTAGGTCGACCTTTCCTAATAACGTCAAACGTGATAATCAATTGTCGTAATGGTTCTATGAACCTATCTTTTGGGAAGATGACAATTGAGCTTAACATCTACAAGGTAGGAAGTCAACCATCAGAACCCTATACTCATGTGTGCTCTGTCGAAAAGATAGCTTCCGACAATTGCGAATTTGAGGACCTTCACGATACCGATCTTACTATTTATTATACACGTGAAGACCCTTCTGTCGACAAGTCCACACCTTGGTCCGAACCCTTTGACTTGTCGAATGATTTAGTCAAGCTATCCGAGTATCATGACTTCTTTTCTGATAAGACTATCATTCGGAATATCAATAGAAGTTTTGAAGATATTTTTGCTGATGAACTCGCATTCCTAGAAAACTTGGGAGTTGTGATGAATCAACCCCCACCTAAAGAAGTTGATCCGCCACCCCTTCTCCTTATCAAGAACAAAAATGCGAGTAGTGCACCATCACTATTTCGTCTCTACCATCTGAGATGTAAACCCGATCGATTCCACGTCCTATCTCCCCACTTCTTCAAATCTCTGATCTTCCACCAACTATATTGTTACACCGATAAAATATTTAAATGGTTGGTGTTGACTTTTGGTCTTTATAAAGTTTTGCGTTGACCAATAACTTTACCCCCCTCATAATTTTAAATGCTTAATACTGTTTTACTCAAGTTTGGGGGGGGGAAGAAAAATATTTTGACTCTTGAAAGAAAATATAATTTTTACAAAATTATGAGCCAAAAATAAGTTTGGAGGATGTCACGCCCCGCTTCCCGGTATACGGCGAAGGGGACGCGACGAGGCCGCTACGTATTTACTGTGAAGTAAATACGTTAAGCGTATCTAAGCAATATAAAAGTAAAGCACAAGAGACAAGATATAATAAAACAGCAACTTTATTTATTCACATTCTTTTTGTACAATGCATGGAAAAGTAAATACATCTGAATGAAAGCAATGCCTAAACAATGGCATAACAAAAAATGGAAAGTACTGAAATGAAAGTGTACAATGTAGCTAGAGCTCTGGATCGTATGCAAGTTGGTCCAAGTCCTCACTGGTAGGCTCGATCTCTGGAAGATCCAAAATACCTAACGACATTCAAAGAAGAAAGAAAGATAACGTCGTCAGCGAACAAATCGCTCGGTAAGTCCCAAAGATAAGGGAGAAGTAGAATAAACAGAGGGAGAGAGTAGCTTTTAAAGTTGTATTATATTATTTTAGTGTTAACGCTGTTGTTTGTAGCTTGGTACAGAAGATGCCAGTGTATACGAGAGAAGTCCCACTTACACCGGAGAGTTTGGTAACCCGTAGTACAAGGCTCCGTCGATAATACTACGGAACAACGGCATGGATGTAATTACGTATTAAGTGACCACCTCATGCCATCTTTAACATATTCCGTACCAGTCTACCCCTTTATAACCCCATAGCGTTTATTGTATTGAATGTATTGATTGTACGGAATGTATTGTGTTGTATTGTCTGGTATTGTAAATTGTATTGCAACTTGTATTGTCTTGTAATATATATTGTATAATTGAATGACTTGCCGAAACCATGATATCAGTAAATGGATGTAACCGAAGAATCATGTAAATGGATGTAACTGGATAATCATGTAAATGAATATATATCCATGGTTCGGTTCAGTCAAGTTGTATAGATTGATAGATTGAATATATGGATTCATGTTGAATTGTAGTTTGTAAATTGTAAATTGTAGATTGTACTTGAATCATATTCAAGTCAGATTATTAATAAGCTCTGTCTGAGTCAGACAATTAGAAAAGAAATTGAATCCTGAATTAGGTTTTGATGTTATTGGTAACCGCTGCACATGGGTGACAGGATTTGTGTCTTTTTCAAAGACGATTACCGTATTGATAACACCGTTGTTAAGTTGTTTACCTTAAATAGGCAAGCACCCACTTCTCCGGCTCCCTGAGGCTCAAGAGATTGGTCCCGCTTAAACCTATGTTTACTAGGGTCCTTAGGGTATTTATAGAACTTGAGGGGGTTTAATGTAAAAATACTTTTATATACTTTTCAAAATACTCTCCAGGTATTTAGTTATCGTCTTTAGAGTTATCATGAATGTAGATTTTATAATTGTGATATTTCTAGTAAAAATATCCTAAATTCATAATAAAGGGTATTTATTTGTAATATTGACTTGTATGGAATTCATGATATTTTAATGTAAAATGATTCTTGTGATTTTTGAAAAGAGTTGGAATATTTATAATATTTCAAAATAGATATCTTAATGTTACATATATATATATAATTATATAAAAAATTTAATATATATTTTATATTTCTAAATATTTTCTTAAGATGTCGTATTTTAAATCTTTCGAGACCGAATGCTCCTTGCGGAGGTCTGTATCTCGCACTATTAAGCCCGAGGATGTGCGATAATCCGCACCATCCCGAACAGGTTTCCCAAATGGGTGGTAGCGGCGCTTTGCAAAGATTTGTATAAATACTAAATCGTTTAGAAAATGGTTTTATTAGTAATGGTATTTATTTGTAAAGATGTCGTTTTCCCGCATTTTATGTTCCCGAGGGTATTGTGCTATATTGCATATGAGTGTTGTGAGAAGGTAGGTCATTATCTCGTGATCTACTTAAAGGTATAACAAGTTTTGTGATGTTAAATGTAGAATTGAAACAATGTGGTATTTAAATGAAAAATACGGTAAAATGAAATAGTAATTATTTTTGATATGAAACTTGATCAATATGATTGATTAGTATTTAATAGTCAACATGAAATTGTTTATGCATAATTGTATTAAAGAAAAGTGAAGTTTTATAAAGAAACCGAATCGAAAATCAGATTTGTTCCGATTCCGTCGGGTTTTGTAATTCCGTATTTCTAGAATAGAATAGAGAAGATAGAATGGGGACTTACGGGTTTCGATCAAAGACAAGAGGAAGATGGATCGGGAGGAGTCGCCGGTGCATCGTTTCGTCGCCGGGAACTCTTAGGGTTGTCGCCGGAAAATTCGCCGGAGCTTCGCCTCTTTGTTCACTTCAAATGTACACTAGAGTTTCTAGGAATTTCTTGAGAGTTTGGACAGAAATGTGAGTGAGGGGGGTGATGTTTAGGGGTTGTATTTATAGGGTTAGGGTAGGTGAAAGGTTAAAATGAAAAATGTAATAAAATGTATTAAAAATGTATTAAAAGTGGAGTAATTGTAGTTTTAAAAGAGCTCTGGAAATGGTCTTAGGAAATAAATTATACAGGTGTGTAGGGAATGTGAAAAGACACAATTTTCATGTTGGGGTCGTCGCCGGAATCGGCCGACTCGGCCGTGACTCGGTCGGAGGCCCGAGTCGACCGAGTCGAGGCTGAGTGGGACGATTTCCGGCCGAGTCAGGCGGCCGAAATCCCCCCGACGGTTCATCTATCCTCTGGCAATGTTTCATTTTTGGGTGTAGTGGGGTTTTTGTGAGATATGCACGTGTAAACCCTTGGTATTCTAAAGGTTAAAAAAAATCAATATTAAAAATAATGCGGCGTATTGGATTTAAACTCTAGTGGCTTGGTTCAACAGTGTAAAGTCTTACCAATGAGCTACAAGGTTGTCCATGCACATATTTAATTAGAATTAAATATATGCGGTTGCTTGAAAAGAAAGTAGTCTTTTTGGGCTTAACAGATTGGGAATGAAAAGAATGGAATTAGACTTAAAGAATAAGTTTGGGTAAAAAGAAATGAGTTTTAGAAAATACTTAGATGCGAAAAATAGATGAAGGGATTAAATATAACCAATAACATGGAAATAAAAATATACAAATACAGTATTTTATTAATACGAAGATATAGAAATTTTAGAGTCGTTACAGAGGAGGATTTCACTGTCATTAATTCATGTCCCCGTTACTAACTTTTCCTCCCAAGTCTTCATGTTTTTTAAGCCTAACAGATGACATCAGTGAGGACATTGCTGAAAATAGGTTTGGGGAGGTTTGTGCTTATTCACGCATCATTTTCTGCATTATACTAAATAAAAGCACAATTTTTTTTTGATAATAAAAGATTAGAAAGTAAAAAATTACATATGAAAGATAGGAAAAGTTTAAGAAAAGCAAGAAAATTAGATATTTTATAACGAAGCTAGTAATAGATAGTCATGAGCTGTTGTCCCAAGGGTTAGTAAGATGAAGGGAATCACTAATCTGAGAATATAATTGAGTCTGAAAAATAGTCCCTATTCTTGAGTCCAAACATCTGAACGTTGATACCCTACTATACGCACTTGCACACATCTTGAAATTTGGGATAGTAGAGAATACCTTGAAATACTCTTGTCTAAAAGCTTTAGTATGAAGATCAATGAAAAAAGTGAAACATAAAAAAATAAAATGGTGAAGAAAAATGAACACTGGTTTTGTAAATGCTTAAGGTGGCATAAAAAATATAGTAAGGGTGCTTTATCACCTAGTGTCTTAGACCAACTGGTTTGGGAGCCATTTCTAAGTCTTAGGTGTTGTAAGATGAGGAAATTGCTAATTACGCCTAAATAAGTGAGCACATTTGGTAATCGGTCGGTTAATATCTCAAGAAGTATTAACGGTCGTATGAAGAATGTGTGAGCAATTCCATCTAAAATATTCACCGACTAAAAAGTACTAAGGAAAATGGACAAGAGTATGATAGCTTGAATTGAATTCTCTAAGTGTAGGGATGATTTTTACACACACGTAGGGGTATATGATCGATATTTGGAAGAAAAATAGGAAGGAAGACTAAAGGTAATGTTTTATTGAGAGATGATGTGATTTCTGATATCTTTTCACGACCATTAAGATAGGGCTCATGGCAACTGAAAAACTAGTGTAGTTTTAAACTCTTATTTTCAAGTTCTTTCTTTTATTTGTTCTTTATTTTTGTATGTAACTTTCATCATCTTTATTTTATTATAGGATTTTGTGGGTGTAATCTGCTGAAAACCCTCAGGAGACAACACTTCTCCTACTAAGGACACCTAGAAGTTTAACGGCTTGTTGCACGTGCTAAGTGCAATCGTGTTGTCTACGAAAGTGTGCTAGGTTTTTCTTTTTCTTTCTCTCTCTCTTGAATAACTAGTTTGCTCGGGACGATCAAACTTAAGTTTGAGGGTATTTGTTCAGTCAAAAATATTTCACATTTGTTGGAACATTTTCCTTACTTTTGTTAAGTACTTAAAGGTGTTTATCGTAATTATGGAAGATATGTGGGTTTATCTGCAAAATACTTTTTATCATATATTTATACACTATACTTAAAATTATGATGGAAAATATATGCATATAATATTTATATGATATTATGATAATTTAAATATGCATATCATATCAAATAATCCTAATCAATATTCCTAAAATATTGTATCATATAAAATGATTAGGATAATATCTCAAATATAACAAATATTACTAATACTATGAATTGAGATATTGTGCAGATATAGCTCAGGTCTGGAGATCAGGAGATCCGAGATGTCGGGAATAAAATCTGTCGATAAAGTTGAATCAAATCGTAAAATCATGAATGACAGAGACTCAGAGGAAGATTTGAAGAATCCACATATCACAAAAATTTCCACGTGTCAACACCAAACAGCAGAAGAAGTTTCAAACCCTAATCTTTCCAAACCACCGCCCAACCGCGACCAAATATACCTAAATGTGGCAAAACCATGGCAATATTACGGTTGTGGTATTCGGGATTTTTTAGGTATAATCATAACAACCAATCCTCACCTATGTCAACTAGGGTTTGTATCTTCTGTAACTATTTAAAGGACCGAAATCTTCTCTTGGAAAATCATCACCTTTTACATCACCAAAATTATCGACAAGATCAAGAGATCCAAGACAGGTCTGTTAGTGATATGTATGCCATAGAGGCCATTACTGTACATACGATGTATATTGTAGTGGATGCTTGGACATATATATGGAGGACTTTCTTGCTCGACATGATAGTATGCTATCTGGTTGCTCTTTATCTTAACGTGTACACTGATTGTCTCTATGTTATATGTTGATAAAGCCCTTAGGATGAGTACTTAACTACTTAGACTATGATGTAGATCATACTAGTGAGGACAGTGTAGTCGCTAAGTACATCCATTAAATGTTCCTAGTCGTGGGTGTATCGAGACAAGGCATCGATATACCAGAGTAGACTAGCGTATAGCTTCTCGACCCATGTAGATGGGCGATGGATGATCCCATATCCATTGGTGTTTGACATCAGAGACGGTATACGGGTGCTCAGTGGTGACTGGGTACAGTGGACGGACTCGCCGAGAACTACCAGATGGTATTATACCTCACGTCTGATGGCAGTTCTTTGGTGATACTGGTACATGTTAGTTTGTAGACCCGAGATCGTCATAGAGTCTTGTGTGATTCCCACCGTGCTTTGATTTCCACCTTACCACGTTCAAGAGAACATGCAAAACGGTAGCTTTTGGGTACAGTCCCGAGTCACATGGAGACAATGAGCGATAGGAAGGGTTTCGTCTCTTCCGGTATTGAGAGTTGATGTTGCGCTGTGCTCGATTGGCTATACAAGAAGTCCTTGGCCAAGGCTGCTTCAGAGATACACTGGTAAGTGTTATCAGTAGTTTCTCGACCCGTTATGAGTCTCATATTAGCACGACTTATCGAGTTACTGGGGTCTGACGTTTACCACCCCTAAACGAGATATGCGATATATCAGACGAAGAGACCGGACTGTACGGTAGTGTTACTGATTGGATTAACAGGAGTGTGAGCAGGCTTGCTTGTTGATCTTCTGATCGCTCAATACCCGGATGGCCGTTACGTTTAGCAGACCACTTGCAGCTTGTGGGTGTTTGATATGATCATCACCTACTGCCGGCGTATTGACGAGTCTTTAGAGTCCTACATAGGGGTTTCCTGGCTCAAGCGAAAAGGAGTAGGAGCACATATGTGATATGTGCGGGACTGAGATTGATACGATATGAGATGCCGTATTCTATTCTCGCGATATGAGATATCGGTCGGTTATATATGATATAGCCGGATTATCGGATCAAATGTTGATTCGATAAGTTGATTCATATGATAGTAGTCGGTTATAAGTGATATAGCCGGATTATTAAATCAAGAGTTGATTTGATAATCTAATGTATAATTATATATTTGATACATTAACTAGTATTTGCTCACTTATGATTTCTTTTCTCACTTTGGATACATTGATGTATATGCGATATATGTTAAATGTATCATGCTAGGTTAAAAATGCAACTTGGGTTAATGAGGGTTATACCATGCTAGGGTTAAGATTAGGGTTTATAATTTTATCATTAAGTAATTCAAAAATTGTTGAATTAGTCATGGTTGATATTTGTTGAAAGCTTGTAGAAGGTTGTAAGCATCTTTGACTTTGTTCACTCTTTTTGTCTTGCTTAAGATATTGTTTGACCTAACCTTTAACCATAGCTTATGGTTAACTTTCTACAAGGCTTAAGAATGACATGCTTAACCCTTGGTTGCATTTCTAATCTCACTAATAATTCATTCTCACTTGATGAGTTGCTTCATCTTCTTCTTCCTCTCAAGCTTCTAGCTTCAATGGAAAGGGGTGATTTTGAGTGAGAAAATGATTTCTAATGTGAGCAAAATTCCTACTTTATCATCCTCTATTACTTTCCATTTAGTATAGGGTGTTTGCTTCACTAATTCCATGATTAGTGAAGAGATAGCTTGGGTTAGAGTCTTCTCGACGTAGATCATCTTCGGCCTCGAAGTAGATCATCTTCGGCCTCGAAGTCTTCGAAGCAAGCATGTTTGTTTCTATAAGGGATCCTCTCTAGAGTCCGGAGTTCACGATCGCAGCGAAGGGGACTACTACATGGAGCTATTGAAGTGAAGGCCCAGTCTACAAAGATTGTATTCCTTGCTCACTAGACTTGCAAAGTGTTTGCATTTATTTTTCCGTCGATTTCTAATTATCGATTCAAAGTTAGGGTTAACTAGAACGACAAATTTTTGAATTTGGTATGGATGATACCTCCCGAAACCTTGATGCCGTCTTAGGTAACCCTGCAGTGGTATCAGAGCCATGCTAGAAATTAATACGGATTTTGTTAAGATTATGAAACCGAAATACTGTGAAACTTGCAACGCCTAAACCTGCTCTCTGTCGTTTTTAAATATTTGTCAAAAAAAATTTCAAACAAGTACAAAGTGTTATATCGGATGTAACATGAACACTGAAAAAATTTCATGCATTTTAGAGAATTTTTGTCCTAGCCCCATACCCTTGATCTCGGCTAAAATCCGAGCCCCCCCCTGATTTTTCGCCTGTGTTCAAGTGACTGGGTTTTGGTGTTTCAGGTGTTGTTTGTTTTTGCTAATTTTGCATGTGATGTAATCTTACACTATAAACAATTCGGAGTATTTCGTATTCGTAGTTTTAACATTGTTTCGGGTTATTCACATAGTGTCTAGGCGAAATTAAAAAGTTCGATCGAATGTCAAAAACCCAATTTTCCAAGTTTAACGTATTCGGAAAAACATGCAAGTGATCCTATGAACCCTCTAGAAGAATGAAACCCTAACTCGACTTTTTTGGATCGCGGAACTGCGGTCAAACCCTAGGGTTTGCCGTTGTTCCGTGGAAATATGAGTGAGGCTTGGGTTTGTCCTTCTACGGCTGCTGCATAGGTACTGTGGCATATTCTGGGTATTATTGAACTGTGCTCAAGCGTTGAGCCGTCGGGAAATTGTAGGAGTTTGATGAATCGATCGAAAAGTTTAACGTCATCCGGATATTATGTGATGGGATACAATATTTGAAATCCACAAGTAGTTATGAGATAACTAGTTTGAATTTTATAAATCTAGCAGTTCAGTCTCATTTGATCGGTTGCCACGGGATTTTGATGTGATCAAAAGTCCGTCGCAATCACGTAGCGTACGCGGATACACACCGGGTAAACTTAATAGATAGCCACGCCCCATAACCCCGACCAAGTGACTGTAGGAGAACCCTGTCGCCAAAACCATCCGTTCGGGTGCTCGCGGCAGCGGTGTTTGTCCTTAGTGCACTTCGTCGACGGTATTGAGGGGTGCGGCCTTCTACTAAAGTTTCCGATGAGCATTCGATCAGGATGTCGGGAATCTTGTTGAATTGCCCGACTAGATATTAAAATGTGTTTTCAATATCGAGACTAAAATGCGGGGTTTATAATTGTTAGGCATGTGATGTTTAAGGAATTCATTTGGTTAGGCATGTGGTGTCTAAGGTGGTTGCGGATTCCAACTGTTGTAGTTTTCACTTTCTTTTCTGCGACCGTAAGTGTAATTTATGGTGTATCGCCAGTTTCGGTGCTATATGTCAACGACACTGGCATACGCATATTTACTTACGTTGATGACATGTGATGTTATGTGTTGTTGTGTATGTTATATTAGATCGTCGTGATTGAATAACCGGGGGTTTTATGTGAGATGAGAGTTTTTCATTTTCATTCATGTAAAATTCATTATATGTAATATTCTTTTATTGGGGCACTTCCGGGTTGAGGATGATGTCACAATTGTATATTATTTACTTTTCCGCATTAGGATAGACCCAAGACGGGGAGCATAAGTAACCGGGTTCTTGAGTCCAGTGGGAGACCATCTCGAAGAGTCGAGACCGGGTCTCCTAACACTAGAATTGGTAGGGTTGCTTGCCGCTCTCTTAGGGGTCTAGGGGTGTAGGATTGGCTATTCATCACGACCGTGGAATCCGTGTTTTATACAAGCTTAAAATAAAACCCGGAAATCCTAGTATATCCAATATTTCATATGTTGTTTTTCTGCTGCGATATCTGCGATGTGATCATTTGATATATTGATGAGATGAATACAGGATATAGTATATGCGATATATTATATAGACGTTGCTTATGTTTTACACCCGTGCTAGCCCAACCCCGCTCTGCCGTTAGTTACTTAACCTAATGGTGCACGAGGGGATATCGAAGCGAATGCGGATGGCATAAGCGTACGTTGTATTTATCTGTAATGTTTAGGTAACTTAAAATGATGGGACTTCATTAATGAGATTGATGAAATAAAAGAAACCTAAAGATATTGTAGAAACTTGTCTCGAAAACTGGTAGCTCTAGTTCTTGCTTTGCATAGCGGTATTCCTTGTTGAATATCCAGCACTTTATTCGATAAGGAAAGAGTCGAGATCTCTTCACCGGGAGTGACCTCTTTAGTGAAACTAGCAGATGCTACAATCTCGGTTTGTCTTTTGATTACTTTTATGGTTTTTGCTTTGCATAGTAGTATTTATGAAATATCCTGCACCTTATTCGATAAGGAAAGAGCCGAGATCACTTTACCGGGAATGAGCTCTTTGGCAAAACTAGTAAAGGTCTCAAAAACACCATTTCAAATTCACTCGATTCTACAACGATATCAAGTTCATTACGCAAAGGGTTTTCTTAAAAACCTGTCGTAGCCCTCCGTCATTTCAGATAAGTATTTCATAGTATTCGTGCTACGTTTGTTGGCCTGCGTCAAGGCGTAGTGTTCGGTAGCTATTTATGCTTATGCTAAAGCATATGATGCGATTGAGTTAGGGTATTCGTACGACTTTGTTGGCCTGTGTCAAGGGTCGTGCGAGTGGGTTTAATTCAATCGGGAAATGTACGGGTTGAACTTGACTAGCGGACTATGGTTTTTTGGCCTGCGTCAAGGTCATAGGACGCTAAGGTTAAAATATTATCGGGAATTTCATGTGTTGAAATTTGCAATGAGATTGCATACCTTCTATGAGATAGTTGGATCCCGATACCCACTGCGAGTAAGAGTTACTCCTGGGAGAGTTTTATACATTACAATTAGCCGATCAAGTAGGTCTCTAGAAAGGTGTTAACGGGGTTACGTCCTTGGGAAAACGAGGTTTATTTTAATTAGGTCTGTGCGAAAGCACGGGGAACCTCCCTCAAAGTACCGACACTGGCCTAGCTGAAAGATTGGCAAACTTGTAGGGTGTAATTAATCCCGGCTAGTCTTTCTTTTTAGGGTTTGAAGGAAGATTTGACTAAAACAGTAGGAGCCATCCTGATTAGATAAATTAATAACTAATCTAATCTTGTAAGAGCATACGCTGAGTGTTTTCTTCTCTCTCTCTCCTAATAGCGACCATGTCACGCCTTAATCAAGATAATAATACGGATGTATTGACCGAACCCGCTTGTTATACTGAGCTAAGGAATGTTGGTCCCGCTCCAACTTATAATTGTTATAAGACCGAGCAGGAAATAGGGGATTACCAGGATTTCCATGCCGCCCAAACGAAGAAAGTACATGTTGATGCATCTTCTTCGGGTATGTTCATTACCAAGAACTGTTTTTCAGTATTCTCTACGTCCTGGGTATGTGATACCGGATCAGTATCCCACATATGTAATATGTTACATGGGCTACAGATAGGTAGAGAAATGAAAATGGGTGATAAGTTTCAAGAGTTGGAAACGGTGCAAGTGTTGCAGCCAAGCTGTTGGCAGTTATCATCCTGTATTACCAAAGTATTACCAAATATATTGATTCTGAACGAATGTTATTAGATACCGAACCTGATATACAACATCATATCAGTCTCTTTATTTAGTAAAGAAGGATATAATCTTGTATTGTTGGATAATATTTTGAACATTTCCTATATCAAGAGTTGATCGATTCAGGCATATTATCTAAAAGCATATACATTCTAAATCAAACCACAGTTCTTAACGTACAAAACACACAAGGGGAAGAGTTCAGAAATGAACGAATTCTTCTTGAGGTATTGTGTACTAGGTCATATCAATGCGACCCGACTAGCTGAAGTTACATAAAGATGCATATTTAAATCAGTTTGAACTTACATCTTGTGAAACTTGCCAGTCATGTCACAAAGATAAAATGACCATAGCTCCGTTTACTGGAAACAGAGAAAGAGTTAGTGAACTCTTGGGATTGATACATGCTGATGTATGAAGGTCCCCTGTCTACACATGGCAGGATTGGTTCTTTGTACTTCATTACATTCACTGATGATCTCTCAAGATTCGGATATATGTTCTTGTTGAAACACAAGTCTGAACCTTTTGAGATATTCAAAGAATATAAGTTAGAAGTAGAGAACCAAAATGTGTATAAGTATTATGTCCTTTGGTGTGATCAAGGAGGAGAATACTTGAGCACGAAATTCCTGGACTATTCTAAAGGAGAATAGGATTCTCTCTCAGCATTACTCCTCCGTATACACTACAGTACATCGGTGTATCGGGACGGAGCAATCGCACCCTATGTGATAAAGTGTGCTCTATGATGAGTACTACTGAGTTGCCTATTTCCTTTTTGGGGTTATGCACTTGTGAAGCTGCATACCTATTGAATAGGGTTCCAACCAAATCAGGTGCCTACCACTCCATATGTGATATGGTATGGGAAGAACCCATCTCTTAAGGATGTTAAAATTTGCGGTTGTCCGGCCTATTTCTAAAAGCAAAATCCAGACAAGCTCGAGGCAAGGTCAGTTCTGTGGAAGTTTGTTGGATATCCCAAGCATTAGCAAGGGAATATCTTCTACTGCACTGAGGAGCAAAAGATGTTTTGTTTTTTAGCATGCCACCTTTGGGAAAGGGAATTTCTTGTGAAGAAATTAGTGGTCATGAGATAGAACTGGAAGCAGTTCCAGCTATACAAACTGCAGCTGATGATTTGGTAGAACCGGAGGATTCAATAGCTCCCGACGAACCTTCGCCACTTCGCCGATCTAGTAGGGTTGCTCATCCTCCTGAGAGATACTTCGGTTTTCTCTATGACAGTGGAAGCGAGGATTGCATCATAAGATGATGACCCAACTAGTTTCGAACAAGCCATCAAGAGTGGGGATTCTGTGAGAATGGCTGGATGCTAAACGATCTGAGATGGAATCCATATACACCAACAAAATATGGACTTTGGTTGCTTTATCTGAAGGGTTAAATCCCCATCAGGAGCAAGTATATCTTAAGAAGATTACTTGGTGTACATAGAAAAGTTGAGACTTTCAAAGCTAAGACTAGTTGCAAAAGGTTCTCGTCATAGACCAGGCGTGGATAATGATGAAACCTTTTCTAATGCCTATGCTTAAGTCCATCCAGATCCTACTTGCAATTGCTACATACCATGACTACGATATCTGGCGGTTGGGTGTCATGGCTGCTTTTCTAAATAATGATTTAGAAGAGAGCGTCTATAAGTACACAGCCAGAGGGCTTCGTAGACAGTGGGAGCAGCGGAAACGTGTGCAAGTTGCTTTATGAGTTAAAGCAGGTATCGCGGAGTTGGAACATATGTTTTGATGTGGTAGTCAAAGAGTTTGACTTTATCAAAATGAGATGAACCTTGTATATACAAAAAGGTAGTAGGGAGTATGGTGATGATCCTCGTATTGTACGTGGATGACATACTCTTGATAGGAAAGGAGTGTCCTATGCTACGCTCGGTCAATCTCCTCTTATCACAAGGATTCTCCATATAGGATCAAGGTGATACCTCCTAAATCCTGGGTTTTGGATTTATGAGATAGATCTAATTGGATGTTAGGATTCTCACTAAGTGTAGTGAGATGGTATCAATCGATCCTGGGGAGAATCACTGGAAAGCTTTCAGGGTGGTAAGGTTGACTGAATGTCAGTCACAGGCAGTGTCTTTACCCTCAGTGGAGGGACAGTATGTTGGAAGAGTTCCAAGCTAGATACCGTGGCAAACTAGACGATAAAGGTAGGATACATCGCTACCTACGATGCTACCAAAGAGGTAGTCTGGATATATATTAGTTCATGAGATGAACTTTGTTCCTACCATTGTGTGACAATGGAGTTATGGTTTAGGCCTAGGAACCCCCGTCCCATCTATGATCCAGACATATTCTTAGGCAGTATCACCTGATCATGAAGATGGATGATCTCCAGGGAGATCGAGGATAGGAGAGAGACACAGAGGAGAACAGCGCGGACTCACTCACAAAGGCCTATTTTCCAGTAGAGACTTTTATTGGATGGTTGAGTATGAGATATTTCAACCACTGCTGATTGTTGGGTATGAGATACTACAACAGATGGCCCCAGTGTAAGTGGAATATTGTTAGTGATATGTATGCCCTAGAGTCATTACTGTACATACGATGTATTTTGTAATGGATGCTTGGACATATATATGGAGGACTTTCTTGCTCGACATGATAGTATGCTATCTTGTTGCTCTTTATTTTAACATGTACACTGATTGTCTCTATGTTACATGTTGATAAAGCCCTTAGGATGAGTACTTGACTACCAGGGCTATGATGTAGATCAAACTAGTGGGTACAGTGTAGTCGCTAAGTACATCTCAAATGTTCCTAGTCGTGGGTGTATCGAGACAGGGCATCGATATACCAGAGTAGACTAGCGTATAGCTTCTCGACCTATGTAGATGGGCGATGGATGATCCCATATCCATTGGTGTTTGACATCAGAGACAGTATACGGGTGCTCAGTGGAGACTGGGTACACTGGATGGACTCGCCGAGAACTCCCAGATGGTATTATACCTCACGTCAGATGGCAGTTCTCTGGTGACACTGGTACAGATTAGTCTGTAGACCCGAGATCGTCATAGAGTCTTGTGTGATTCCTACTGTGCTTTGATTTCCACCTTACCACGTTCAAGAGAACGTGTAAAATGGTGGCTTTTGGGTACAGTCCCGAGTCACATGGAGGCAATGAGCGATAGGAGAGGTTTCTTCTCTCCCGGTATTGGGAGTTGATGTTGCGCTGTACTCGATTGGCTATAACAGGAAGTCCTTGGCCAAGGCTGCTTCAGAGATATACTGGTAAGTGTTATCAGTAGTTTCTCGACCCATTATGAGCCTCATATCGGCACGGCTTATCGAGTTACTGGGGTCTGACGTTTACCACCCCTAGACGAGATATGCGACATATCAGACGAAAAGACCGGACTGTACGGTAGTGTTACTGATTGGATTCACAGGAGTGTGAGCAGGCTTGCTTGTTGATCTTCTGATCGCTCAATACCCGGATGGCCGTTACGTTTAGCAGACCTCTTGCGGCTTGTGGGTGTTTGATATGATCATCACCTACTGCCGGCGTATTGACGAATCTTTAGAGTCCTACACAGGGGTTTCCTGGCTCAAGCGAAACGGAGTAGGAGCACATATGTGATATGTGCGGGACCGAGATTGATACGATATGAGATACCGTATTTTATTCTCGCGATATGAGATATCGGTCGGTTATATATGATATAGCCAGGTTATCGGATCAAGTGTTGATTCGATAAGTTGATTCATATGATATTAGTCGGTTATAGGTGATATAGCTGGATTATTAAATCAAGAGTAGATTTGATAATCTAATGTATAATTACATATTTGATATATTACATTACATTAACTAGTATTAGCTCACTTATAATTTCTTTTCTCACTTTGGATACATTGATGTATATGTGATATATGTTAAATGTATCATGCTAGGTTAAAAATGCAACTAGGGTTAATGAGGGTTATACCATGCTAGAGTTAAGATTAGGGTTTATAATTTTATCATTAAGTAATTCAAAAATTGTTGAATTGGTCATGGTTGATATTTGTTGAAAGCTTGTAGAAGGTTGTAAGCATCTTTGATTTTGTTCACTCTTTTTGTCTTGCTTAAGATATTATTTGACCTAACTTTTAACCATAGCTTATGGTTAACTCTCTATAAGGGTTAAGCATAACATGCTTAACCCTTGGTTGCATTTCTAACCTCACTAATAATTCATTCTCACTTGATGAGTTGCTTCATCTTCTTCTTCCTCTCAAGCTTCTAGCTTCAATGGAAAGGGATGATTTTTAGTGAGAAAATGATTTCTAATGGAGAAAAATTTCTACTTCATCATCCTCTATTACTTGCCATTTAGTATAGGGTGTTTGCTTCACTAATTCCATGATTAGTGAAGAGATGGCTTGGATTGGTGTCTCCTCGACGTAGATCATCTTCGGCCTCGAAGTCTTCGAAGCAAGCATGTTTGTTTCTTCAAAGTATTTCTCTAGAATCCGGAGTTCACGATCGCAGCGAAGGGGACTACTATATGGAGCTATTGAAGTGAAGGACCGGTCTACAAAGGTTGTATTCCTTGCTCACTAGACTTGCAAAGTGTTTGCATTTATTTTTCCGTCGATTTCTAGTTATCGATTCAAAATTAGGGTTAGCTAGAACGGCAATTTTTTGAATTTGGTATGGACGATACCTCCCGAAACCTTGATGCCGTCTTAGGTAACCCTGCAAGGTCCATGAATCGACGTGATAAATTGACGTGATCAATCGACTGAACATCTACTTCCTACGAGATAAAGATCGAGAGCAACATAAGAGTTCTTT
The DNA here is from genome assembly GCA_030015575.1 of Agapanthus africanus. Taxonomy (NCBI): domain Eukaryota; kingdom Viridiplantae; phylum Streptophyta; class Magnoliopsida; order Asparagales; family Amaryllidaceae; genus Agapanthus; species Agapanthus africanus. Next base: position 65,631,265 of record JASDDO010000012.1, on the reverse strand, counting down.
GTATTCTAATTTCAAAGGATTTGTACATGTTAAAGTTGATTAATAAAGATAGATTTTTAGTTTAGTTCTTTGTATTTTACTTTCTGCATTACTTTCTGCATTTACATTATGATCTTTTTCTCTATCATTTCTTTTTTCTTTCTAACCATGCGTAAGTAATTCTACGCTTCCTAGGGTTCGTAGGCTAGGGTAGATCAATGGATGATAAAATCATTTAACTCTTTTTATACATTTTAAAGTTTATAAAATTTAGTAAAATAAATGTTAACATTTTTATCGGATGCGCTACCAATTTATTGATAGTCTCAACTACGATTTGAGATTATATTAACACTTGTTTTGTTAGGGGCTAGACATGAATAGAGATCAATGCAAGGATAAGGGTTAGGAGTGGAGAAACCCTAGTTTCTTTCAAAAGAACTCTAATCTACATTCATCACTATCGATCTAGTTTTAAACTATTAAAACATAAAAGGAGTCATTTTTAATTAGTCATCTATTACTACTAAGTCATATGAACCCTAAAAATCTCTTCTTCATAAATTTTACATCCATGTTCAATATAGATCTACAAACAAACCATCCATATTTCAATCATTTCATCTAAAGCAAGAAAAAGGTTTGACGTTTCTCTGAGAACGACCTGTACTCATCTCGGCTAGTTATTAGCGACACCGTTATTGATTGCGGTTAACTTTACTTCACACAACACTTCTTTTCCAAATTCAGAATCAATCACATGACGTAAAGCAAAAGAATACGGCTACAAAAACAATTTTAGTGACACAAAATTTTACCCAAGAGTGAACTCCCAGTAACAGGATCAAGGCTCTTTCGTCATCGAATGAGGTGCAGGACATTTTTAAATGAATGCCATGATGCAAAACAAAAAAATCGACTAAAATTTCCTTTTTAGAAAAAATTGGTTCGTACAACGTATAGATTTATTTTACTTTATATTAATGCAATTAATATAATCCCATCATTTAGATAATCACATTATCTAATATTAGCCTTCTCACACAAACATTATAGAGAAAGCAGTATGAAAAGGAAAAATAGAATGCACATATACGCCATCCGTATTCGCCACGAGACCCCGGCATGCACCGTTAGGTTACTTAACTAACGGCAGAGCGGGAACATGGATAACAGGGGTGCAAAACGTATATAGTATATATATAATAAATGCGGGAAAACAACATCACAGAGTTGGAATGGTCGGATCACCCAGGAATCCCGTGTTTCGTTCGGGCCATAAACGAAACACTTTCCCCATATTTTCCATGATCATACATAAATCTGTACACGGGGAACATGTGGAAAGCACCGTCAAAACTTCTCGAAATGGACGAAAATACAAGAGGTTGTGAGATGTGAGTCTTATTGCATTCGTAACATGTCCAAACTGGACAAATCCGACAATTAATGTATTTCAAATCCCCTCGTCGAATACTTCATATACATTTGAAAAAATTGAACATGACGCTCAACTCTCACAAACATATAATGTGATCCTATCAATTCGACGGGAAAAAGATTTGACATACACCAATTGTCAGACGGGAAACTATAGATCGATTTTAAATAAATTTAGGACCTTTTGATCTTAAACTTACTAATTAAATGAAAACATAAAACCCTAGTTAAGTTTCTAATCAAAATTTTGGAGTATCCGTTAATTTTCTATTTAATCGTTTTTTAATCAAGGTCTCGGTTCACTATTATTTTGTCTAAATTAAGATTTTTTAATTAGTGTAATTAATATTATAGGTTAATTAGTGTTAATTTTTCTTAATCAAATTTTATTTTTGATTTATGCATCTACTATAGTTTAATTAGTATTAAAGATTTTGATTTATTAGGGACAGTATAATATATATGGGCGCTAATAATTTATTAGGGACCGTATATATTTACACGGTCCCTAATAAACTGTAACAACTCCATTTTTAATGTACAAAGAATTGATTTAAATTCAATGTATACTTGGAGTATTTATTGCGACTGATATCTCTTTAAGTATTTATTTCACTCCATAATTACAAGAAGGAGCTTGTAGCTCATTGGTAATACCTTGCACTGCTGAACCAAGCCACCGGAGTTCAAATCCCATGCCCCACATTATTTTTGTATTTATTTTGTTTTAATTTCTTTTGGAAGTCAACAGTCAAAAGGCCATAACTCCCAAAATATGTACTGGACAACAAAAAGTAAATAAACCAAATTGTACCCCCGAAGTTTCCCCGGCCTCTGTTGGCCTGACTCAGCCCAACTCGGCGCCGCCGGCCGACGAACCGGCCAACTCGGTCCGGCGCCGCCGGCCGGACTTGGCCGGACGGCCTAGTCACCAACAGAGAAAAGTTGGGTCTTGAAGTGGTCAATCCTCCTGCACACTTATTATACCTGGATCGGTTTTAAATTGCCCAATAAATCCCTTTTAATCCTAGGTTTAATGAGTTTTAATTAATTTTTATATATTTTTATATATATATTTTTTTTATTAAAAACCCTAATCCTAGCCTAACCCTATATAAACCCCCCATACCCTCTACCCTCTCATCACTTTTCCTAAGTCCACTCTCCCAAAATTCCAAGAGAACTTGGTACGTGAGAAAACGAGCGAAAGGCGAAGCGCTGACGAAATCGACGGCGGAATCCCGGCGATCGTACTAGGACCTCTTCACGAAGTTTCGATGCACCGGCAAACCCACTACCTTCCTCTCACTCTCTAGCGTTGTCCAAACCCGTAAGTCCCCATTTTCTACCTTTCTTTTCCTTCATAATAATACGACTTTATAAACCCGATGGAAATCGGAACAACCCGATTTCCGATTCGGTTTTCTATCAAATCTCACTTATCACCAATTCTATAATGCTTAAACATCTTCATGTTGACTACTAATCACTTAAAAATTAATTTGAATAAGTTTTCACACATGAAATGATAGCTTTTGTAATATACCGTATTTTTGCACTTAAATACCATCATGTTTAGTTTATCACATTTAACCCTTTAACATTGCTATACCTTAAAGTAGATCATGAGGTAATGACCTACCTCCACACACACGCAAATACAACCCTAATTGATATCATCAAAATTTAGAATACGACAAAACAAGATTTTACATTAAAATACCATTTTCTTTATAAAACCTTTTCTAAAAGTTTTAGGTTGATATTTTTTAAAACAATATCTTTTATTAGGAAAATACGATATGTCGTGGACATCGATCGTTTATCTAAACCTGACTTTGTGGTGTCTAGGCAAGTGTGTCTAAGGCGAGTGGTTACTTAATTAGGGCCACTACTTATAGTGGAGAGCCTCCCACTCACCTGGCACTTACCTGGCCGCAATTGGCGGTGAAGAGCCAATTTGAGGCTTCTAATGACCTGTCGTTTAGACCATTTAGAAATAGGCTAGTTGGCTTAGGAAACCCCAGAATCTAAAATACGGAAATTTACACCCTTTTACAAATAAATACCTTATCTTTATAAAACCGTTTTCTAAATGATTAGTATTTATTAAATCTTTGCAAAGCGCCACTACAACTCACCTTTGGGGAACTCGTTAGGGGTAGTACGGTTTATCGTGCACCCTCGGTCTTAGTAGTGCGAGATTCAGACCTCCGCAAGGAGCATTCGGTCTCGAAAGGTTTAAAATACGACATTTAAGAAAAATGAGATTTTTGGAAAATAAAATATTTATTAAAAATTATTCTTGTATAAACATATGTGTTCCCCTTCGAAAGACGGCCAAGACTGACGTCTTGCCTGAAATTCGGGACAGATGCTAATTGGTGCTATCCGTCTACCTCTCCGAAAATACCAAGTTGATTTATGGCACCATGTATCGAAGGTTTAAACGGATGCGTCCGATGTAGCAGACTTCGTCAGATTCCCCCTCGCTTGAGGGGTTTTTGATTGTGGGAACGCTCTTCCCTGAAGGCGCAAGCCCCTGCAGTTAATTACGCTACCGCATTGCGGTAACAACTTTCTCCTTCTCCAGATGATCACTTCGTGTCGTGTGTGTTTACTTTGTGTTTGGTTGCCCGTGGATTGTATACGGAGACTGAGTTATGTCGTCGCCCGTAGGGCGCGGACTAGTCCAAATCCGTATTATCTTAAATCTGGGTTTGGGGGTTTAGGTTTAAGGATACGTTAGTCTCGTTTGAGACTAAGATCGACTTAAACGTTTGTTAAGGATACGTTAGTCTAGTTTTAGACTAAGATCAACTTAACGGGATCGTTTAGATCCGACAAGAGAGCGATTAGGGGAGCCCTGCTGTTTAGTTTAGTGACATTACGGTCAATAGATAGTTCAAGGACATTGCGGTCCAGTGTTAGTTTTAAGACATTGCGGTCAAGGTTAAGGATGTCATAGTCCGAGGGTTTAAGGACCCCACAGTCCGGGATTAGTTTTAAGACATTACGGTCAAGGTTAAGGACGTCATAGTCCGAGGGTTTAAGGACCCCACAGTCCGGCGTTAGTTTTAAGACATTACGGTCAAGGTTAAGGAACTCATAGTCCATGAGTTTAAGGACCCCACAGTCCAGCGTTAGTTTTAAGACATTACGGTCAAGGTTAAGGATCTCATAGTCCGTGAGTTTAAGGACCCCACAGTCCATATCAATGTGTGGTCATCGGGACCCGTCACCTCTTTAAAGACGTTGAGGAATTACAACGCCAAAAATCAAAGGAGTGAAGAGATGTACCCTTAAACCAAGGTAGATTAAATGATCTTTGACTCAATTTGGAACCAAGACCAATTAATTATATTATGAGCCCATTGGCCCAGTTAAGTTTGAATTGAGGACTTATGGCCTTCTTGGGCTAAGTCCAATCATGTTTAATATTGACCCTCTGTTGGTCTATTGAAGGGGAGGCTTTGCCTCTGGAAACTTAGCCAATTGGGCTGAAGCTGGTGTTATACACTAGAGACCAACAGTGTTGAACACTGGGAATAAGATTAACAAGTTAGTGTTAAACACTAAAAGATAACCAATGTTGAACACTAGCAATAGGGCTTTCAAATTAGTGTTAAACACTAAGGCAAATCAGTGTTAAACACTGCAAACGGAGATTTCAAATTAGTGTTAAACACTAAGCAAATCAGTGTTAAAAACTGCAAATAGAGTTTTCCAATTAGTGTTAAACACTAAGCAAATCAGTGTTAAACACTGCAAATAGAGTTTTCCAATTAGTGTTAAACACTAAGAAAATCAGTTTTAAACATTGGGGACAAAATCTCCAGATTAGTGTTAAAAAACTAAGGAGAGAGGGGTCACGTGTGGACACGTGAGGGCACCCTGATTCCTCTTGTTTTATTCAGTCAAAAGTATTGAATACTTTGAAATATCATGTGCTGTCACGTGATGGGAATTTAGATGTTTGTCAGTTAAAGCTTCAGCCAAGGGGTCACGTGGTAGCACGTGAGAGCGCCCTAGAGCTCTTTTCTGTTTCTTCTGCCTTTTCTCTGTGTGCTTTAGGGGTCATGTGGGGGCACGTGAGGCATTGCCTCAAAGTTCTTTTCTATGGATCTTTGCAGGGGTCACGTGGTAGCACGTGACTCTGCCTCAAGTTCTTTTCTATGGATCTTTGCAGGGGTCACGTGGTAGCACGTGACTCTGACTCTTTGCATGTTTTAAAGATCTGTTCATCTTTTAAGAATTAAATTCTTCATAGGGTCAAACCCTAGCAATAAACTTTAAAGGAATCACATTCATGTTTTCTTCTGAAGAATTATATTCTTGAATAGGGTTAAACCCTAATTTCTTTTCTGTAAAGAATTAAATTCTGGTATAGGGTGAAACCCTAATTCTTTTTTTTTCTTTAAGGGAATTAAATTCCTGTGAGTTTGAGAGAATTTAGTTCTCGATTAGGGTTCAACCTTGGTTCTGTCCATTTTGAAGGAATTAAATTCCTATAACATAGGGTTAAACCCTAATTTTATCTCAAAGAAATTAAATTCCTATAATTCTATGAGAATTAAATTCTCAAAACTCAGTTCCTCTTCTGTGTTTTAGATCTGCATGGCAGGATCTCAACCCAATGAGAATTAAATTCTCAATTCATGGGGAGATGTGCACTTTGCAGATCCTCCACCAGAGAAAGAACTAAGTTCTTTTCTTTTCATACAAGAGTTAAACTCTTTTGAGAATTAAATTCTCTTCTGAAGCCTCCTTTTTCTTTTCTTACCTAAGGTTTTCCTTTTGCAGAGAATCAAAGGCTCTATATCTCTCTCTCTCTGTGTGTATTAAAAGAAAAAGGTCCAAAGTCCAAAAGCCCCCCCTCTTCTTTTCTTGGCTCCTATTTATAGGAGAAGGAAAAGAATCAATCTGTTTTAGTGAATCTTTCATTGAAAGATTTCATTTGTTTATTGAGAGATTTGATTTATCTTCATCATTAATCTGGGCCTTTAGATTATGGGGTGAATTTTATTCACCATTGGATTTTAAATCCAAAGATATCTCTTTGTTATTTCGGTTAGATTTAGGGGGAAATCTTTCCTTGTCCAAGATTTTTCCATACATTGGTGATATTTAATCACCCTCGGATTTTTAATCCAACGGTTTCAAATAATTCTTCTCCATTTTAGAAAGATTTGAAGGATCTATCCTCAGAATTTAATTCTGTTAAAGAATGAGGCTCTTAAAGCCGGTCACGTGTGGCCACGTGACCGTTGGTCACGTGTGAGCACGTGACCCTTTGTCACGTGTAAGCACGTGACCCCTTGAGTGTGCTTCTCTTCTTCTGCGCTCTGTTTTCTGGCCGCTGCTTAACCATCACGTGCCAACACGTGACTACTGGTCACGTGTGAGCACGTGATGCCTCTTCTGAAGCTCTTCCTGATTTTTAATCAGGGAACAAATTCCCCCACAGCGTTGTTCTCACGTGTCTGCACGTGAGTGCAACGCTGTCACTTTTGTGACCGTCGGATCTGTTTTGAGAGTAGGGTAGATGAAGCGTTTTCCATTCCATCCTATAAATGCCCATGTCTTTTCAGAAGTGCCTCCACTTTGCTCATCTTCCTCCTTGCATACTTTTCATTCTGAGAATTTAATTCTCCTTTCCAGAGCTTAGTTCTGTTCCAAAAATTTTCCAAAATTTAACTCTGTTGACCGGTTTCTTTTCCTTAGGTAATCATCTTAAGCGAACGAAGAACTTTCATACATAACATTCTCTGGATTTTAAATCCACATCAAGGGTTTCACCCTTTTAACATGAACCCATTTTTTCTTCAAGTTCTTCCACAAGAACGAAAAACTATCTAATCCTCAAACTGTAGATCTCTTAGGGCTTTTCTAATTTTTAAGGGAGACGATAATGTCGGTTGTTTTCCATGGATTTTAATTCCATCCCAAGGAGCTCTGGCTCTGGAACAAAATTTTCTGGGAATTTAATTCCCCTTTTCAAAAGGAATTTAATTCCTACAAAGAACTAAGTTCTTCCCACGGAGGCTTCTTAGGGTTTTCTTGCCCTGAGTCGTCTTTCTCACAATCAAGAAGAAGTTTGTAATGAATCTTCATGATCGTTATTTCAGGTATTATGGATGCCCATTTGTATGATCTTGACGAAATCATTTCTTACGGAAATATTCGCGCACTGGGCCACAGCCAGAACCAGGAGTTCACCAACGCTCAGTGTGCTGAGGTCATGAGCCGCTTCGACGAGTACAACGGTCAGTTACTCCCTCATCGCTCTTCTCTTTTGAAACTCATTGTGCTGGCGATCTGGGAGGCGCTCCTTCTCTTTTGCACCGGCGTACCGCTCGGGCATTGGATACTGCCGAGGATAAAGTGCATTCGGTGTATCTGATGAGCCTAATCTCGAAGTGGAGGCGAGACAACTTCATTGATCTCTTGCACCAGGCTTTTCAGCAGTCGGCCATACTTGCTGCCTATCAGAGGGTAGAAGACATTCGTGAGGACCCCGATGCTTGTGACCGCGAGAGAAAACATGCTCGGATGGTTCGAAATGCTTGGAGGATCTTGGACAAAGCCAAGTTTGAGTTTCTCAATCCGTGCCCCGCGTCTGAGGTCCTGCCGTTGTAATCGTTTTTCCCCTTTTTTTTTATTTTGTATGAACTTTTTAAAGTATGAATGATAAGTTTTATGTGCCCTTCTGTGTTTGCATGCCCTTTTTTTGTGGGATTTTGTCATTTTTTCTATTGTTGTTGCTGATGTGTTTAGCGTGTAAGGCACTATTTCACTTTTTAGTACATATCAAGCGTGGTGCTCAAGTGCTCCACACGTGGGGCCCACGTGCTCTACACGTGGGGCCCTCTTGATGGGGCTGTTTAATTTTTCATGCCATATTTTTTTTGTGCACAGCATTTAGTGCTGAAAATGAGCCTTGGAAATAGTCCCATCTCTTTGATTTCCAATGCTTTCCCTTTTTAGGCCCCAGAAATAGTCCCATCATGCAATATTTCCCGTGCGCGGCATTTAATGCCCCTATTTATAACCTGAGGCCATGGCCTTCTTTTTCTCTTCACAGAGAAATTTATTCTCACTTTAGTGTGACTTATCTTGAGGAAACAACTGAGTGCCATGGCCTGCAATCGCCCCCATGCTCGTCGACAGCCATGGGAAGTTCCTATCGAGGAGATGATCCTTCGCTTTGCCGCACGATTGGTGGATCCCCTCCTTACCGACGACGAGTGCGACTCAGCGGCATATGAACTCTCGATCCGCAGGGGGTCTCCCCTCCCAATGGGCTCCCTCTGGCTCCGGATGACTCTTGCTGCCGTGCTTGCCGACATCCCTCCTCACCCGGTGGAGATGACCCTAGCGATGCTCGACGCGGCTGAAGAAAATCTCGAGGGTTTTCACGAGGCGTGCCTGATTACTCAGGCTTTGAAAGATCGCTCAGTTCACCTTTTGAGCGAAATAAGAGCCTGACGGGCTGTTATGTCTGCTTTTGCGGACGAACATGGCGCCAATCGGTGGGGAGCGACTTCTCGCGAGAACCGTCGCTTTAATGTGTTGGAGAGAGCAGAGAGAGAGATGGAGAATTTCGCTCTTTTTTTTGCTAACCCTTGTGCCACTGACCCTTTGTTTGGTGACCTTTTTCCGCTAGCGTAGTATATTCAAATTAGTTTTCGCATGCTTTACGTTGAACTTTCATGTATGCTTGCATAAATGATCTTTGTATTCTTCCCATGAGAACTTTCTTTAATTACGAACACTATCACCATGTTGCACGCACATCAGAGCTTCGAGTATTATTTCTTCTCGGATATTCATATAGTTGCAAATGCATGCTTAATAGGATATACATCGAAAATTTTCTTGTTACTTCCCATACCCGCTGATGTGCGCGTGTTTTAGATCGACTATCGCTACTAACCGAGGCATGTTTATACAGTCTCGAGCGTACATATCCTGTTTCAGAGGCTGCAGTCGTGACAGCGGGCTTGCGTGATTTGATAGAGCGATGTGTAGCGAACATGGTGTCGTGCGAGAAGAGGCTCGACCGCAAATTCTCGGAGAGGGAGCTGACCTCTAAGACATTGCACGAGCTTCAAACCAACCTTACAGACAAAGCCAATAAAGTGTACGAACTCTGGTGGGTACTTCAAGAGTCTATCAGAGAGGTGGTGGCTCTTGATAAAGCTGTCGTGTTCACTCGCGAGAGGGTCGAGGTTCACAAGGTCACTGAGAAAGAGCTCGAAGGCCGGCTCGCCTCGTATCAGGCCCAGCAGGCTCAGGCGGAGGCTCGTCTTCTGGCGATCCTGAATCATGAAGCTGTGGCCCAGCAAAAGAAGGATGAGCTAGCAAAATTGCTAAATCTCCCGCCGGCTTGAAAACTTGTATCTTTTCTTTTCTTTTTGTACATACTCCCGAATGAGAGTATTTTCTTTTTGGTCTTTCATGAATTGTACTTTGCACCCATTTTGGTTTATGAATAAAGACAAATTTTTTCTTCTCAATAGTGTGTCTCCTTTTTATTGAATGTGTTGTGCGGACAATTTATCTTGGCCTCTCTGCAGGGCAGCGATGGCTTAGGATTCAGGGTTAAGATCTGCCTCCTAAGACTTTTGAGTTTTATGAGCCGTGAGGGTCTCATAAAGAGTTTTTCTCCCTACAGGTCGAGAGGATCCCGTAGGCTTAAATTCTCCTTAAGAATCGTGAGGATTCTTAAGCGGGTTTTCCCTTGAGAGTCGTAAGGATCTCACAAGAGAGTTTTCTTCTTTACAGGTCGTGAGGACCCGCAAGTGCTGGGTGCGGTCGCCCTTATCCGTATTTCACGGAGTCAGGGGTTGGTTTGGGATGGTTTCCAGGGTATCGTAGTTTAAAGACATTGCGGTCAAGGTTAAGGACCTCATAGTCCGTGGGTTTAAGGACTCCACAGTCCGATGTTAGTTTTAAGACATCACGGTCAAGGTTAAGGACATCATAGTCCGTGGATTTAAGGACTCCACAGTCCGATGTTAGTTTTAAGACATCACGGTCAAGGTTAAGGACCTCATAGTCCGTGGATTTAAGGACTCCACAGTCCGATGTTAGTTTTAAGACATCACGGTCAAGGTTAAGGACCTCATAGTCCGTGGATTTAAGGACTCCACAGTCCGATGTTAGTTTTAAGACATCACGGTCAAGCTTAAGGACATCATAGTCCGTGGATTTAAGGACTCCACCATCTACGAAATGTGTGGTTACTGGGACCCGTCACCTCTTCAAAGACGTTGAGGAATTACAACGCCAAATATCAAAGGAGTGAAGAGATGTACCCTTTAACCAAGGTAAAATCAGTCTAGAATCATCATGGTTGATCGTTAGTTTTAAGACATTATGGTCGAGGTTAAGGACATCATAGTCCATGGATTTTAAGGACTCCACAGTCCAATGTTTGCTCTGGATGCTTCACACGGGTTCACCGCCATGCTCTGCGAGGACCAGGCTCCGCTCTGGACGTTTTCCGCGGGGTCAAAGAGTGACGTTATCCGCATTCTACGTGACCAGGAATTTTGCACTAGATGCTTCACACGGGTTCACTGCCGCGTTTGGCGAGGACTAGGCTCCGCTCTGGATGCTTCACACGGGTTCACTGCCGTGCTTTGCGAGGACCAGAATCCGCTCGGACGTTTTCCACGGGGTCAAAGAGTGACGTTATCCGCGTTCCACGTGACCAGGAATTTTACGCTAGATGCTTCACACGGGTTCACTGCCGTATTCGGCGAGAACTAGGCTCTGCTCTGGATGCTTCACACGGGTTCACTGCCGTGTTCTGCGAGGACCAGGATCCGCTCTGGACGTTTTCCACGGGGTCAGAGAGTGACGTTATCCGCGTTCCACGTGACCAGGAACTTTGCTCTGGATGCTTCACACGGGTTCACTGCCGTGCTCTGCGAGGACCAGGCTCCGCTCTGGACATTTTCCGCGGAGTCAAAGAGTGACGTTATCCGCGTTCCACGTGACCAGGGATTTTGCACTAGATGCTTCACACGGGTTCACTGCCGCGTTTGGCGAGGACTAGGCTCCGCTATGGATGCTTCACACGGGTTCACTGCCGTGCTCTGCGAGGACCAGGATCCGCTCTGGACGTTTTCCATGGGGTCAAAGAGTGACGTTATCCGTGTTCCACGTGACCAGGAATTTTGCGCTAGATGCTCCACACGGGTTCACTGCCGCGTTTGGCGAGGACTAGGCTCCGCTCTGGGCGCTTCACACGGGTTCACTGCCGTGCTCTGCGAGGACCAGGATCCACTCTGGGCATTTTCCACGGGGTCAAAGAGTGACGTTATCCGCGTTCCATGTGACCAGGAATTTTGCATTAGATGCTTCACACGGGTTCACTGCCGCGTTTGGCGAGGACTAGGCTCCGCTCTGGATGCTTCACACGGGTTCACTGCCGTGTTCTGCGAGGACCAGGATCCGCTCTGGACGTTTTCCACGGGGTCAAAGAGTGACGTTATCCGCGTTCCACGTGACTAGGAATTTTGCTCTGGATGCTTCACACGGGTTCACTGCCGTGCTCTGCGAGGACCAGGCTCCGCTCTGGGCGTTTTCCGCGGGGTCAAAGAGTGACATTATCCGCGTTCCACGTGACCAGGAATTTTGCACTAGATGCTTCACACGGGTTCACTGTCGCGTTTGGCGAGGACTAGGCTCCGCTCTGGATGCTTCACACGGGTTCACTGCCGTGCTCTGCGAGGACCAGGATCCTCTATGGGCGTTTTCCACTGGGTCAAAAAGTGACGTTATCCGCGTTCCACGTGACCAGGAATTTTGCGCTAGATGCTTCACACGGGTTCACTGCCGTGTTCGACGAGGACTAGGCTCCGCTCTGGATGCTTCACACGGGGTCACTGCCGTGCTCTGCGAGGACCAGGATCCGCTCTGGACGTTCTCCACGGGTCAAAGAGTGACGTTATCCGCGTTCCACGTGACCAGGAATTTTGTTGATTATATCCGTATTTCACGGAGTTGGGATTTGACTCTCAGTGGGAGTATATTGCCGAGTCATAGAACTGGGAGTTGCCGCTGTTCCGCTTTGCTTGATGTTGTGTCTGCTGTAATGAGACGAGTGTTGAGAAGATCTCTAGGCTGTCTGTGATCCATCGAGATTTGGCTTCTTCTTCTGATGAAACCTGGGGATGAGGAGTATGATTCCTTCTTCGTTTGCGTCCCTGGATTGTATACAGGGATTGATGTGGCATCACCTGTAGGGCAAAACTTTTCATTTTTATTTTATTTCTTTTCCCGCGATGCTCTATCATTTCAGCTTTTATATCGCAAAGGTCGCCATTGCCCTATCATTTCGGCTATTTTTCGCGGTGCCCAATCATTTCGGCTATTTATTTTATTTTTTCACTCGCTGCTTTTTATTGCGAGTTGCCCAATCATTTCGGCTATTTCTCAGGCATACATTTTTACTTGCTGCTTTTTATTGCAAGTTGCCTCATCATTTCGGCTATTTCGCATGCATGTGTGGCTTGCTGGCTTTTCGCTGCAAGCTTGGATTTAGACACCGATTTTGGCATCAGTACCGCTACAACTGGGATATTGCCAGGAGCGAATCATCATTTGCCTCTGTCGATGTTGAACAAAGGTGGCTTAGTAAATAGGGTTAAGGGTCCTGTCGACTAAGGCTTTTGACTTCATGAGCCGTAAGGGTCTCACAAAGGTATTTCTCCCTACAAGTCGTGAGGATCTTGTAGGTGTGTTTTCTCCTTGGGAATCGTAGGGATTCCTAAGTGAATGTTCCCCCGTAAGTCGTAAGGATCTTACAAAAGGGGTTTTCTCCTTATAAGTCGAGAGGACTCACAAGGGTTGTTTACCGTGTGAGCATATCCTAGTCGCTGGTGGGACTTTGTTAGGGAAATGTTTATTCACGCCCGTGGATTGTATACAAGGGTCAGAATTGAGACGCTTGTAGGACAACATCGAAGGTTGTGGGGGGAGGGGGGTTGTTTAAGAACAGGTTCAGGTCTCTGTAACTTAAGACTTTCAAATCTTATGAGCCGTGAGGGTCCCATAAGAGAGTTCTCCTTACGAGTCGTGAGGATCTCGCAAGTGTAATTTCTCCTTATGAATCGTGAGGATTCGTAAGTGTGTTGCTCCCTTGTGAGTCGTAAGGATCTCACGCGGGTGGTTTCTCCTTACAAGGTCCTGAGGACCCTGCAAGTGTCCTTTAACGAGGTTGCGCCCTTTCGGGTTTTCACAAACACTCGCCGGTAGCCCTGCTGTTTTTACTCACGGAGCCCTTTCGGGTTTTCATCCGTGCCCATTTCGCTTATGGGCATACCGTTTTTATTTTTATTTTATTTTTTTTTTATCGTCTTTGAGATGTTGCAATCCACCGTAGTTTATCGACATCTCGGTCAACAGCCAGTTTTAGGACATAGTGGTCCATTGTTAGTTTAAGGACGTTTCGGTCCGTTATTAGTTTAAGGACGTTTCGGTCCGTGGCGAAGAAGACCGGTTACTACTTATAGAGTTCGGGCTTAGGAAGATAGCGAGCGGACATAGTCGTCGTCATCTATCATTTACCTAAGCCTTAACCCGTCAGGCGTAGTATTTCTTCAGGAAGCGACCATTTATTGGCCTGAAAGGCCTTTCACCGTGCATATCCATGAGTAAATAGGCTCCACCCTGGTAGACCTTGTCTATGATGTACGGGCCTTCATAGTTCGGCTCGAATTTTCCCCGCTTGGCGCGATTGGGGATCATAGGCCTTTTGACCACTAGCACGAGTTCGCCTTGGCGGAATGTCCTCGGCCTGGTCAATCTTTCATATGAGCGCGTCATCTTTGCTTTGTAAGCCTCCAGATTTTGTTGCTCTATGAGCTGGGTTTCATCAAGGGCATCAAGCTCCTCAAGCCGAAGGTGGGCATTTTCTTCGTCCGTCAGCTCGTAGTGGACTGCCACTCGTAGAGAGGGTAACTCTATCTCGAGGGGGAGTACTGCTTCTGTACCGAATACCAATGCGTACGGCGTCGTGTTTGTGGCCGTTTTGAACGTAGTTCGATACGCCCAAAGAGCTTCTTGCAGTCTCTCGTGCCAGTCTTTCTTGTTATGGGACACCGTCTTCTTCATGATCTTTGTCAAGGTTTTGTTGAAAGCCTCAGCCAGACCGTTAGCTCGGGGATTATAAACTGAGAAATATCTCCAGTCTATGTTGTGTTGCTGCGCGAAGCGACTAATCTTGTGGCTTCTGTAGGCTGGCCCGTTATCGGAGATGATCCGTCTCGGCGTTCCAAACCGATAAATGACGTGTGTCTTGAAGAAATGGAGGATATTCTCCGTCTTCACTTCCCTCAACGGTACTGCTTCTGCCCATTTGGAGAAGTAATCAGTGGTCGCTAGGATGAAACGATGTCCCCTGGATGATGTTGGTTCGATAGGGCCGACTATGTCAGTCCCCCACATTTCGAACGGCCAGCTAGCCACCGTTGGATGTAGAGGATTTGGGTGCTGGTGGATAAAGTCCCCATGGATCTGGCATGAGTGGCATTGCTTCGCATACTCAAGGCAGTCTTGGATCATTTTGGGCCAATAATAACCCATTCGTTTGATCTTCAGCTTCATTTTCGGGCCTGCTTGGTGAGAACCGCAGAGTCCGTCGTGAACTTCGTGAACGACTCTTTTCGCTTCGTCAGGTCCCAGGCATCTCAACCACAGAGAGTCAAATGATATCTTGTACAGAGTATTATTAACGAAGGCGAAGGACAGAGCTCGTTTCACAAGCTGATGTCTTGAGGACGCATCTTCAGGCGTTCGACGGGATTTGAAGTAGTCTATGAAGACTTCTCTCCAATCTTCAACCTTCTCTTGGCTATTTATTTGCAGGGCCGTTTGCTCAATTGCTTCCTTTTCCTCGGATGATTCCGGAGATATTCCTGCCGGTGCGAGTACCCGATGGCTTTGCACCACGATTCTGACGTCATCGAGGTTTTCATCAGCCAGTTCTTTAGCGAGCTTGGCTAAAGCATCCGCCTTGCTATTTTCGGCACACGGTATGCTTTCCAAGGTGTAGGAGGGGATTTGAGTTAGTAGTTGCTGTACTCTCTCGCCATACTTCACCAACTCCGGTTTGCATGTTTGGTAGTCGCCATTTACTTGACTGACGACCAGCTGGGAATCTCCGTATATGAGGAGGTTCTCAATTCCCATGTTGATGGCGATCTCGAGACCTGCTATCAAAGCTTCGTATTCGGCTTCGTTGTTCGTCCTCGGCTCTGTCAAGGAGAACGCAAAGCGCATTATCCCCCCTGTGGAGTTACGAAGATGAGACCTACCCCCGATTTGATTATAGGTGTGTTTTGTTTGCGCTTCTTCATGGAAGACGCTCCATCGAAATAAAGCTCCCATCGGGTATCACCACCGTCGATCGCGTCAAATGCATGTTCGTCTGGCAGCTCGCATTTCAAAGGAGAGTCGGCAGGTATTGGATGCTCAACGAGGAAGTCAGCGATGGCTTGGCCTTTCACTGCCTTAAGAGGCTGACAGGTTATTGAAAACTCCATCAAAAGCAGGGCCCATTTAGCGAGTCTTCCTGTCAATATGGCTTTTGACATCAGATATTTGAGGGGGTCCACCTTTGATATGAGACGGACTTCATGCGCCAATGCATAGTGCCGGAGTTTTGTTATCACAAAGATTAACACCAGGCAATACTTCTCAATGGGGGAATAGTTGCTTTCTGCCCCCAGAAGAACTCGACTTAAATAGTAGAGCTCTCTCTCTTTCCCTTGGTCGTTCTCTTGTGCCCATAATGCGCCTAAGAAACCCTCGAGGGCTGTTGTATAAAGAATAAGAGGCTTTTCCTTGACTGGAGCAGCTAACACCGGCGGGTTCTGCAGGTATTGCTTGATCTTGTCCAGTGCGCCTTGGCATTTGTGATCCCAGACGAACGGGATTCCCTTCTTCATCAGGTGATTGTAAGGGCGGCATTTGCCGAAGAGATTGGCTATAAATCGCCGGATGTACGCGAGCTTCCCTTGGAGAGACCGCAACTGTTTGAGGGTCCTTGGCGGTGGCATTTCCATGATCGCCTTGATCTTCGACGGATCTATCTCGATACCCCGGTGCCGAACAATGAATCCTAGGAATTTGCCTGAGGACACCCCGAACGCGCATTTGAGAGGGTTCATCTTCAAGTTGTATTGCCGAAGGCGTTGAAATACGGTCTTCAGATACTCTAAATGCTCTTCGTATGACATGCTCTTAACCACGAGGTCGTAGATATAGTATTCGACGATTTCATGTATGAGGTCATCGAAGATCTTCGTCATGGCCCTTTGATAGGTGGCACCGGCATTCTTTAAATCGAAGGGCATAACTTTGTAGCAGAATATACCTAGAGGAGTCCGGAAAGCGGTGTGCTTCTGGTCTTCGGGATGCATCTTTATCTGATTATATCCTGATGAGCCGTCCATGAAGGAGAAAACTTCGTGAGTGGACGTATTATCTATCATCAGCTCGGTGACCGGCACTGGGAAATCGTTCTTCGGGAAAGCTTTATTGAGATCCCGGAAGTCCACGCATATGCGCACTGTCCCATTTTTCTTCATTACCGGGACGATGTTGGCGATCCAGTCAGGATATTGAACTTCTTGGATGAAGCCAGAGTCGATTAGCTTCTTAACCTCGGTGTTGATACTCATCTCGAGCTCAAGCTGCATTCTTCTTGGCGCCTGTTTGACTGGCTTGATGTTCGGGGATATCGCCAATTTATGGACAGCTATTTCTGGATCCAGTCCTAGCATTTCTGAATAGTTCCATGCGAAGCAGTCTCTATGCTGCATAAGCACGTCTTTTAACGCAGCCACTGTTGCGCCACGGCAGCGTCCCGGCCGTCTACTCGAGGCCAAAATGCGGAATCAAAAATTTTCTTAACTTTTAAACTGGCGCTACCGCGGACAATAAAACCCGGATTTTAACCATTAACCTAATCTTAGCAATCTAGAGAATGGGGTAGCAGCTATACCGAGCGATCCGTGTCCTCCGGTCTTCGTCTCCATTCCGATCTCTCGCGGAATCTCCGTCCGTCACCTCCTCGTCGGAAAAGGCACCACGTAGCCGATATCTTTTACGGGCTCCCACCTCTGGACCGAGGCAACTCGGGCGCGAAGTTGGCTAGTCGACGCGTCCAAGGGTACTGTAGGTTGTAGTGTAGAACCTTTGTCTCATTGGGGTTTATGTTGCCATTGGTGATGGAGGAATGAGGTTAAGGAAAAAATGGTGCTTTCATTTTTTCCAAACAAGAAAAATGAGATGAAGAAATATGTGCCACCACAAAAATGAATCTCTCTCATTCCCCTTTAGATGTGGCCGGCCTCCTAAAGAAAAATGGTGGAGAGAAAAACTAGAAGGAAGGTGAGTGTAGGATAGCTCAAGGTGACCATACCCAAAAGCCATGATAACAAGATCATATCAACTCTCATCAAGTTCTAATCCATTCTAATCACCATTAATGCAAAAGAGTGGATGCAAAAGGAATCAAATGATGATAGTCATATCATAATCCCTCAAATGCAAAGGACCCCCTCCACAAATGTAATTTGCACAATTGCAAATTACCCCCTCCATCGGAAAAGTCCGGCCGGGAAGGAACAAATGAAAACTGGCCGGAACGAAATGCAAACTGGCAACTACAGAAAACTGACCCCGTAATAAATTACAGGAAAACCCCGCTACTGCATATACATGCCCGCATTTGTATTGCCACTGAATATAAATGCAAAGAGACAAAATCTATACTGTCTAATATTAGGATCTGGCTTAAACCAAAGCCCGCTAGTAAAATCCGTCTGATCACGATCCGTGCAATACCGCACGTATCTGATCGAACCCTGCCATATCTCCATACAGCCTCTACAGCGTTTCGCCCGAAACTTGAGTAACTGTGTGTGGTGGACTCTAAAGACTCGTCAATACTATGGCTGTGAATTTAACCACTAGCACGTCAGAGATATTAGCCATACGTGACGGGCTACCAGCTATTGACCAAAAGGGACGTCGATGAGCGAACTCATCCTGACACCCTACTGAGCCTGTCAGTGACAATATCCGTACAGTCCGGTCCGTTCGTCTATGAATATCGCATGGCGGGCCTAGGGGGTTGGTAAAAGTCAGATCCCTAAAAGCGGTACAAGTCGTGTCGGAGTGAAGCCCAGAACACCTTGAGATACTACTGGAATACCTACCAGTAAATCTCCTGCCTCGGCCGAGGGCTTTGTGTAATGGCTCTCCTAGACACAGCGCGACCTCACCCCCAATACCGGGAGAGACGAACCCCTGCAGATCCGTTCACTGCCTCCATGTGGCTCGGGACTGTACCCAACTAAAACCTGTTTGCACGACTCCTTTGAGCCATGGTAGGGTAGTAATCAAAGCACGGTGGGAACTCACACGAGACAAATGACGATCTCAGGTCGATGAACTAACCTGTACACATGTCACCAGGGAACTGCTATCTGACGTCTGGTATAATCCCAACTAGTAGGTTCCCGGCGAGTCCTGTCCGGTGTACTCATAACCCAATGAGCACCTGTATACATCTTAGGTGAACCAACTGACACCAGTGGCTTGTGAGACCGGCCACAGCCCCTCGTCGGGGTCTCGACTGTATACACTAGTCTACTCTGGAGTATCGATGCCCTGTCTCGAAACTCCCACGACTAGGGACCTTTTAAGGATGTGCTTATAGACCCCAGCTCCCACGTATATGATCGCCCTCATACTGCTGGTAGTCAAGCAAGAATACTAGGGGCTCTATCAACGTGCAATAGCGACTCGTAAGGTCACCTAAAGCAGTACACGATGATAAAGATAAACCAGATAGCATACTATCATCTTGAGTAAGACTGTCCTACCGGGATAGGTCCTCCTTCAATCATTGCAATCACGTGCCTGTGATCCAATAATTGACTCTGAGGGCACTATCTCCAACAATCTCCCACTTGCACTCAAGGCTAATTATTGCGATGTCGCATACTCACAGCCCGTGTGATACCGAACACCCGACTCCTATACTAGTCAGTCCCACAAAGCTCGTTTGCGAAACTATTGCGTTCGAGGAATAGCCTCAGTGAGTGGATCCGCTGTGATGTTTCTTTCTATATCTCTCTATATCTCAAGTTCGCGGAGAAAAGCATCTCCTGAAATGAGCAATACCTGTCTTAGAATATGTCTGGATATCTGATGGGACCTAGCTCATAAATGAACTCCAAATCCAAACTTCTTAGATTGTATCGACAACTGAACTTAATCAGTATCCTGCGCCATGCCTCCCTCAGTATCCGCCTGGACCACCTGTCCAAAATACTGCTCCTCGTCAGAGGGAAAACTATAACTCTGACAGCCACTCTGTCATCCAGGTCACCTTGGAAGCCTGGAATGATAACCGTCTCCTAAAGGAGGCTGCCGTTATCAAATCCCTAGAACATCCACTTATGTTCTAAAGCTGCTTCCGATTGTTTCTCCAGGATTGGATTAATATCAACTTATTGCATCTCCTGCAAGAACAACATCTGGTGTGGTACTTGACATCTCATGATTGACTCAATTGCCTAAGCAAGTGATCTGCCAATCATGCACATCCCTCTCCCCTTTAGTCTGTAAGACACCTTTAGAGAGGGTGACTCCATCACCTGCAGGTACACTACCGTGCCAGGAGTCGTCCATTCTAAATACTTATAGAATGTTGTCTAAGTACCCAGATTGGGAAACCACCCAAATCTAGATCTAAAACCATAGATCCAGTAACCAGAATGTATAATATCCAAGTCCTATGTGGAGAAACCACTGTGTGACAACCAAAGAATAACCGATCTTAGTATAGGAATATCACTTCCTACTCTGTGTATGTCATCCAAATACCAGGACATCACACCCTACTACCTTCTTAACAGATCCATCCCCTATTCTGATGAAGTCAAACCGATGACTGTCACATTAGAAACAGATGATCTATCTCCGCTATATCTGCTTTAGTCTATAAATAGACATAAGCTACTTGTCCATCAATGCTTCTGCTGCTCCCACTGACTACGACAACCCTCTGGCAGAGTCATATAGACGTACACTTCTAAAGCTAGTTTAGAACGACGTTATACTCATCCTCCTGTCGGGTCTTACAGTCTGGAACAACAGCAATGGAAAGTCTGGGTAAACAAGAACCTCCCTGTCACCGTCCTTGAGGCTACCGGAGTACCTCTCAGGTGCCTGAGGTTACCCACCACATTTGCGGAGTGGCTAATGGAATGTCAATCCAGATTGAATCTTTAGGTTCTTATCAAATCTTCAGTAATCGTTTGCGGTTCTGGAATCACTTCCAGTTCTACCATACTCCCACTACTGTTTTCTGAAAAAATCCATTTCTTTTAAAAATGTGGCGAGTCAAGAACAATATCACTATTGATCTTCCAGATGGTAGAAAGTCAACCCTCATCATAGCCCGGGTCAACCCACAAACAGCCATTACAGAAACGTGCCTTGAGTTATCCGGAGTCTGGTTTTAAGCATAAGCCGGACAACTCCCCGTACCTTAACATCGTTAAGATATGAACTGTTCTATATCCAATATAGAAATAGAGGCACTGATTTAATTGAACCAGATTCAAATCGTGCAGCTATCTCCAGTGCATGTCAACTAAATGGAGAGAGGCCGATCAACGTTACTCAACTTAGGAATGCTTCCAATTATGAGTAACCTGAAAGAGAAGCAAGTTCTCTTAATCATTACTATCAACTGAATACCATACACAAGTATCTACATCTTCGATCACCTTGAAGAATCCCGATACTTGCAACTCCTGGTTCTCTACTTTATTCATACACCTATAACTTCTCAAAACTTAGACCCTGTGTTTCTACGAAACACCTGTCTAAGAACTAGAGAAGTCATAAGTAAACCGAATATAGTACGAGGACCAACCCCTCTGTCCTAATGGACACTGGACAACATACAATACTCTGTATAAGTCTCCTGAGTGTAATAACTCATTCACTGTGTGTCGTAGGTTGAAAACTGTACTTATGGTTAAGAAGAATTACACCGCTGTTCAATGCTCCTTACCTAACCATCCACTGATATAGGTAAATGTCATAGACATAATTTCAAAAAGTCATATCTCACTCTATAAAAATAGACGTACAGATATATCAATTTGAAATTGGTGCATAACAACGGATATTCAAAACCAAATATTTGCCGTCCGGCAAACAACCCAGGTGACTTCCTCAAATATCACCAATTACAACGAATTCCGATATAATGAGGATGATCACCTAATCCCCAATAACTTACTCCCACTCATCATCTGTAAAACCATACAGATGAGAGAATCAAACCTGGTAAATACATACCCTGGAGCAAGTGTCTAATTGGGAAATCGGTTTTCTTTTAACAGTACACAGCGAAATTGAAACATTGAAATGTTTCGATGGGGTATCCGGGTATTCCTAGTAATGCCTCTTCCATTATCTAGATTCACAACTATAACCGTATAATTCTTTGCCACCTCTCCAAATCTCTTTATATGTCTTTAGTCGTTACCTTCTGCACACCACTTTAGGCCAAATGGTTTTCTTCCTTCCTTACCGTTCGGCACCAGCCTATGGTTTGGAAGAAGACTATCCAATAAGCATAATGGGTGTACTGTCCTAATCCTAGGAACACTCGCAATGCGAGAGAAGGTAAAGATAAAAGACAACCGAATAAACCTTATTCCTATTTCTCCTGAACCAGAATCCATCCTCGAACTGGAACAAGTTCCTTTCGAGTTCGTATATAACCATACGATGGAGTATCCAAATAAACTGTGGATCTTCGTAGTGATACGGAGTGTTCTGGAGAAATACAAAGGTGATTTAGGATTGGCGAAGAAATATTTGGTTTGGTCGTGAATAGCAGTCGCAATTTACTTTGCCCTCTTACTAATCCCTTGATATGTCTTTACTTAATACCTTCTGTACACCGTTTAGGCTAATTGGTTTTCTTCATTCCCTACCGGTCGGCACCAGCCTATGGTTTGGAAGAAGACTATCCAATTTGCGTAATGGGTGTACTGTCATAATCCAAGGAGCACTCGCAACCTGAGAGAAGGTAAAAGGAAAAGACAACTGAATAGTCCTATTCGTTTTCTCCAGAACCAGAAACCATCCTCGAATAAATTCCTTCGAGTTCGTATATAACCATACGATGGTTTTATCCAATGGAAGTGGACGTTCGTAGTAATACGGGGTGTCCTGGAGAAAAAGGGTAAAAGTAGGAGTGGCAATGAGGTCTGCATCTCTAACAATCCAAAAGCCAGTGTTTAAGAAGGTTCGGTCAACTTGGTCACTGAGTCATAGTCTAGGGTCGGGTCAATGGTCGCTGCCAAAGAGAGAGAGAAAAGAAACACTCAGCGTGCACTCTAACCTAGATCAGAATGGTTATCACTTTAGCTAATCAAGAAACCTCCCACTGTAACGTCAAATTCTTCCCCAAACTTGAAAGAAGAATTAGCCGGGATCACCCGAGGAGTAAACCAACTCATCAGTGGGAATCGGGATCCAACTATCATCGCATGATAACGTGACGGAATCCGCTCACATTATCACACTCCAGAAAGTATGCGCATATCTGGCAAGTTTCAGTTTCTTTAGAAACTCCCGATGTATGTTTTTACCCCTAGGACCCAAGTGACCTTGACAATGCCAACATATCAAAGAGTCCTAGTCAAGTTCTACCCGTCATTATCTTGATTGCGTTAAACCCACCCGTACGAGTCCTTGACAATGCCAACATAACCGTACGACTGTCCTAACCAATCCACTTATCCATGCGACAGAAAAGCATTACATAGCTACTGAACACTACGCCTCGGCAATGCACGACATACGCAGCACGAATACTAAGTAATACTAATCTGAAATGACGGAGGGCTACTGCTGGTTTTTGGCGAAAAACCTTTTACCGTAATGAACTTGATATCATTGAAGGAACTGCATAGCTTTTTATAAAAATATAGTGACGAAAACCTTTGCTAAAGAGGTCACTCCCGGTGAACGGATCTCGGCTCTTTCCCCGTAGAATGAGGTGCAGGATATTCCAACTGAATACCACGATGCAAAGAAAAAGTAATCGGCTATAGTGAAGTTATTGCCCTGACGCAAACTTCTATCCAAGGGGTCACTCCCGGTGAAGGGATCTCGACCCTTGCCTCATCGACTGAGGAGCAGGATATTCCAACTGAATACCACTGTGCAAAACAAAAGTGAACGTCCTTGCAATAACAGCTTTTTGAAAAATGTTCCAACAACATCAGAATAGATTTGTTTATCTTGCATTGATCCGAATCAACGCAGTCCCATCAATTGATCACACCACAAAGAACGAAAATAATGATGTACGTATATGCCATCCGCATTCGTCACTGGGTCCCGTCATCACCCGTTAGATTACTTAACTAACGACAGAGCGGGGACTGGACTAGCGCGGATGCAAAACATATACAACATCTACTAGTATATATATAAATATATAATATTCACTCAAGGCGTGATAAAATGCAACATCACAGAACAATACAGATATCAGGGATCCCCGGGTTTCATAGAGCCGCTACTGAAACCCGACGTTCCCCTGGTCGTGTGGATAGCCTGTGCAATGAAAATCCTAGACCCCTACGGGCGCGGCAAGTTACCCACCAAAACCTGAAGCGAGGCAGCCCCCTTCAGCAACGTGAATGGACCACCCAGCACTTCACAGAATCCGGTAACTTGGGCACCCCTCCTTGGGCCAACCTGTACCCCCTACGAGTACGGCGAACAGCCCGCCAATTCTAGAGTAAAGCCCTCTCCGTCTCAATGCCATGAGATGCGGGCCCATTGCCCTCTAGAACCCGGCTATCCGTGCACCCCTCCGCGGGGTAATCCTAGTACAGAAAGTAAAATATACATACAACGGGTACATCGACCTCGACCCGGTCGTGCCATAAAAGAATAATACAAATAGGCAGTGACGACAGTCCACATGTCGGACGCTCGTCCCGCAATATCAAATGTACATATAAAACAAAACTGTAGTAACATTGCATCCAGGCTATCCCCCACGATCGATCCGCAACATCACAGCACAACACAGAACATCAACGTGAATGTCACGTTCGCAAATCCATCTAAAAGGGCTATAGCAGTTAGACAAGATTTACCGATCGAATGACATTCACGGTCGCAGATATAATGTAAATACTGTGAACTAACATGTTTAAAATATCCGATCGAATAAATTTATCGAAGTGGGCCCCAAGCAGTACTGTAGCACTCACAGAAAATCTGGGCCCAAAAAGAATATTCCAAAAACCCTATTTTCTACACAGGAGCTCTCTGTAAAAATTTGGTGCGCTGAACAGTTAAAAGCGCGGCGGAACCGCGGCCCAAGCATGGGTTTGGCCGCGGTTCCGCGGTGGTATGGTGAGATCTCGCGACCAAATTTTCACAGAGTGCTTAGGTTTCCATGCACAGTATTCTGCAACAACCTGAAAAATTTTTAGACTCCAAAAAAATTTCGACAGAAACTTGATGCACATGAAATCGGGTTTTCGGAAAATTTGTTCGATCGAGTTCTAAACATACTAGAGCAAGCTAGACTAGGTTAATGGCGTGGCTCTGATTCCACGGCAGCGCCCCGGCCGTCTACTCGAGGCCAAAATGTGGAATCAAAAATTTTCTTAACTTTTAAACTGACGCTACCGCGGACAATAAAACCCGGATTGTAACCATTAACCTAATCCTAGCAATCTAGAGAATGAGGTAGCAGCTATACCGAGCGATCCGTGTCCTCCGGTCTTCGTCTCCACTCCGATCTCTCGCGGAATCTCCGTCCGTCACCTCTTCGTCGGAAAAGGCACCACGTAGCCGATATCTTTTACGGGCTCCCACCTCTGGACCGAGGAAACTCGGGCGCGAAGTTGGCTAGCCGATGCGTCCAAGGGTACTGTAGGTTGTAGTGTAGAACCTTTGTCTCATTGGGGGTTTTGTTGCCATTGGTGATGGAGGAATGGGGTTAAGGAAAAAATGGTGCTTTCATTTTTTCCAAACAAGAAAAATGAGATGAAGAAATATGTGCCACCACAAAAATGAATCTCTCTCATTCCCCTTTAGATGTGACCGGCCTCCTAAAGAAAAATGGTGGAGAGAAAAACTAGAAGGAAGGTGAGTGTAGGATAGCTCAAGGTGACCATATCCAAAAGCCATGATAACAAGGTCATATCAACTCTCATCAAGTTCTAATCCATTCTAATCACCATTAATGCAAAAGAGTGGATGCAAAAGGAATCAAATGATGATGGTCATATCATAATCCCTCAAATGCAAATGACCCCCTCCATAAATGTAATTTGCACAATTGCAAATTACCCCCTCCATCGGAAAAGTCCGGCCGGGAAGGAACAAATGAAAACTGGCCGGAACGAAATACAAACTGGCAACTACAGAAAACTGATCCCGTAATAAATTACAGGAAAACCCCGCTACTGCATATACATGCCCGCATTTGTATTCCCACTGAATACAAATGCAAAGAGACAAAATCTACACTGTCTAATACTAGGATCCGGCTTAAACCAAAGCCCGCTAGTAAAATCCGTCCGATCACGATCCGTGCAATACCGCACGTATCTGATCGAACTCTACCATATCTCCATACGGCCTCTACAACGTTTCGTCCGAAACTTGAGTAACTGTGGTTGGTAGACTCTGAAGACTCGTCAATACTATGGTTGTGGATTTAACCACTAGCACGTCAGAGGTATTAGCCATACGTGACGGGCTACCAGCTATTGACCAAAAGGGACGTCGATGAGCGAACTCATCCTGACACCCTACTGAGCCTGTCAGTGACAATATCCGTACAGTCCGGTCCGTTCGTCTATGAGTATCGCATGGCGGGCCTATGGGGTTGGTAAAAGTCAGACCCCTAAAAGCGGTACAAGTCGTGTCGGAGTGAAGCCCAGAACACCCTGAGATACTACTGAAATACCTACCAGTAAATTTCCTGCCTCGGCCGAGGGCTTTGTGTAATGGCTCTCCTAGACACAGCGCGACCTCACCCCCAATACCGGGAAAGACGAACCCCTGTAGATCCGCTCACTGCCTCCATGTGGCTCGGGACTGTACCCAACTAAAACCTGTTTGCACAACTTCTTTGAGCCATGGTAGGGTAGTAATCAAAGCACAGTGGGAACTCACACGAGACAAATGACGATC
This sequence comes from Agapanthus africanus, assembly GCA_030015575.1. Lineage (NCBI taxonomy): Eukaryota > Viridiplantae > Streptophyta > Magnoliopsida > Asparagales > Amaryllidaceae > Agapanthus > Agapanthus africanus. Next base: position 65,604,559 of record JASDDO010000012.1, on the reverse strand, counting down.
TCAGGTCGATGAACTAACCTGTACACATGTCACCAGGGAACTGCTATCTGACGTCTGGTATAATCCCAACTAGCAGGTTCCCGGCGAGTCCTGTCCGGTGTACTCATAACCCAATGAGCACCTGTATACATCTTAGGTGAACCAACTGACACCAGTGGCTTGTGATACCAGCCACCGCCCCTCGTCGGGGTCTCGACTGTATACACTAGTCTACTCTGGAGTATCGATGCCCTGTCTCGAAACTCCCACGACTAGGGACCTTTTAAGGATGTGCTTATAGACCCCAGCTCCCACGTATATGATCGCCCTCATACTGCTGGTAGTCAAGCAAGAATCCTAGGGGCTCTATCAACGTGCAATAGGGACTCGTAAGGTCACCTAAAGCAGTACACGATGATAAAGATAAACCAGATAGCATACTATCATCTTGAGTAAGACTGTCCTACCGGGATAGGTCCTCCCTCAATCATTGCAATCACGTGCCTGTGATCCAATAATTGACTCTGAGGGCACTATCTCCAACAGCCACCTTTTCTTTCGATAGCAATTTGCTGACAAATGTCGGTCGCGGGTCGTCTGCCGTCCCCAACTCAATCTTCTTGAGGTTATCTGCAGTAGTACGTATTCCGTCTTCCAGCTCTTTCGGCGCTGGTGGAAATTCTGAGATTATCTCGTCGTCATTATTTTCGAAGCACCGAGGAAGGTCATCTATATTCTCGGGCTCTCCTTTTGATATTGTTATCATATGACAAGTACGAACTCGCTTCCAAGACCGATGTGGATCTGGTTCTGCTCTTGTGGCTTTGGGTTCGTGCTTTTGCGGCGGCGTTACCCTCCAGCTGCTGGATAGAGCAAACCTGCCTTGCTGGTACTGGTCTTCGACCCAGTTCTTGAAGATGAAGCAGTCTTCGATAGGGTGTCCTATGGCTCGGTGATAAGAACAATAGCCCGGATGAGAGATCTCGTTAGCTTGCTCAGGGTGCTTAGACTCCGGGAGTGTAATCATTCGATGTTTTAAAGCGAGATCAAGTATTTTCTTCGTCTTGTCTTGAGGGAAAGAATATGCTCGACTCATCTTCTTCATGAGGGACAGATCTGGCCCGCGCAATTCCCGATCACATGACTCTTTGATCCCGTGTTGTAGTTGTCGCCCCCCTTTTCCGCTCTTTGACTTATTTCTGTCTCTGCGTCGGGCCTTTTGCACAGCAGGTTGACAGGAAGGAGCATCTTCGTCTCTTGCAGCCTGTTGAAGGAGGCGTTGCGTCCTGGCATTCTCATAGATGGCCATTTCGCGATTATGGTCGTCTCGAACCTTTTGACCCGCTTCTCTGATAAGCTCGTCCATTTGCTCTCCAAATGACGGGCTCGGCACTTCGATCGCGGGATCTAGTTTTGATGAGGGGTTAGCATTTCCTGACAGGGCGTCCTCTTCTTTATCGAAGTTATATATGGCGTAGCTACCGTGGACTCGTTCCCGTTTCCTAGATCTCACATATCCAAGCCCAAGCGTCTCCATTTTCCCGTTAGGCAACTTGCGCTGAGTCCCAGGGACATCCCAAATCCTGTTATAGAACCGAGCTTGTCGAATAGTCTGTTTTAAAGGTACCCTGTTCCCCTCCGAATGGCGGCGCACAGGACCGCGGTGTCCTGACGCTGAGATTCGGGGCAGATGCTATTTGGTTTTATCCGTCTACCTCTCCGAAGATGCCAAGTTGATTTATGGCACCGTGTATCGAAGGTTTAGACGGATGCAGCCGATGTAGCAGACTTCGTCAGATTCCCCCTCGCTTGAGGGGTTTTTGATTGTGGGGACGCTCTTCCCTGCAGGCGCAAGCCCCTGCAGTTAATTACGCTACCGCATCGCGGTAACAACTTTCTCCTTCTCCAGAATTTCACTTCGTGTCGTGTGTGTTTGTTTGATTTGTGGTTGCCCGTGGATTGTATACGGAGACCGAGTAATGCCGTCGCCCGTAGGACGTGGACTAGTCCAAATCCGTATTTACTTAGATTTGGATTTGGTGTTTTTAGTTTAAGGATGCATTAGTCGCGTTGCGGCTAAGATCAACTTAAACATTTGTTAAGGATACGTTAGTCCTGTTTTGAGACTAAGATCAACTTAACGGGATAATCCATTTAATATCTGGCCATCGGGACTCGTCACCTCTCTAACGTCGTTGGAGGATTACAACGGCAGATGTCAGAGGAGTTCAGAGATGTACCCTTGAACCAAGGTTGATTTGGAGTTTTATAGTCCGTTTGAATGTTTAAGGATACGTTAGCCGTGTTTGGGGCTAAGATCAACTTAAACGGGATCGTTTAGATCCGACAAAAGAGCATTTGAAGGCTCTATTGTTCCAGTTTAGGGACGTAGTGGTCCGTGTTCCAGTTTAGGGACATGGGGGTCCATTGCCAGTTTAGGGACGTAGTGGTCCATCATTAGTTTAAGGACGTTTCGGTCCGTCGCCAGTTTAAGGACGTAGTGGTCCATCATTAGTTTAAGGACGTTTCGGTCCGACATTAGTTTAAGGACGTTCCGGTCCATCATTAGTTTAAGGACGTTCCGGTCCAGCATTCCCATTTAGGGACGAATATTAGTTTAAGGACGTTTCGGTCCAATATTAGTTTAAGGACGTTTCGGTCCACGAGTTTAAGGACCCCGCAGTCCATATTGATGTGTGGTCGTCGGGACCCGTCACCTCTCTGACGTCGTTGAAGGTTTACAACGATAGGTGTCAGAGGAGTTCGGAGATGTACCCTCGAACCGGTTGTAAATTAATTTAAGAGAACATCTGTGCTCAGTCAATTTAATTTGAGGACTTACGGCCAAAATTGGGTTAAGTCCAGTTGAAAATGTTCAACACCCTTATTTATTTTTTGTCTATTAAACCTGTGCTAGGGCTTTGCCCACACTTAAATAATGCATTGCATTACTTCTATTTTTTTGTTTGGGCTCTGCCCGTAAAAGATGCAGAGCATCAATTTATTCTGGGCTCTGCTCATTTATGAATGATGCAATGCATCTGTTTTGTTTGGGCTCTGCCCCTTTTAAAATGCGTAGCATTTTTATTATTTCGTTTGGGCTCTGCCCATTTATAAATGATGCAGAGCATCAATTTAATTAGGCCTGCTTGGTCTCTTAATTGGGCCTGGCCCTTCAGGAAAAGAAATGCATTGCATTTTCCAGGCGCTTTGCGCCAATTACTGAGCGCAAGCGCTTGTGGTGAGGACACGTGTCATGCTCTGGTGAGCGCAAGCGCAACAGCGCAGTGCGCTGCGCTGTTGCGCTGCTGACACGTGGCGCGCTCTGTTGCAAAGGAGCGCAACAGCGCAATTTTTCAAGTGCAAAGCACTGTTTTATATTTTGATCGATTTTAAATCAAAGAAAACAAGTTTTCTTTTGTTTTCAAAGAACCAATGGTTCATAAGAAAGTGCAAAGCACTATTATTACTTATTTTTCTTTTTATTTAAGATTATTGATCTTGTTCTTAGATCAATAATCTGTCCATAAGAGAATTTTCTCTTTTTCCTAAAGGTTTTTACCTTCTGTTGTTCTCGAGGAGTTCTCAAGAGTTCTCTTTTTTTTTTTTTAGAAAGATATTGATACCTTTGAATTGAGGTCTGGGGTCCTTTTTATAGTGCCCATAAATTAGTTAAATTTGTTAAAGAGATTTTTCTCTGAGTGATTTGGGGAATTTTCCTACCGTTGGATCTTTGATCCAAGGGCTTCTGCTTTGCAGAGGAAAATCTTCTTGTTTTAACAAGAACAGAAAAGATTTCTTAGAAATTTAATTCTGTTTGGCGCAGATGCCCCAGCGCGTGACACGTGTCACGCAGCGCACAGCGCAGCGCAACTGTGCTAGCGCATCTGTGCTGACACGTGTCGCACAGCGCAGTGCTTGCGCAACTGAAGCGTTGCTTCCTTTAATAGAGCTTTGCTCTGATTGGGTGCGCCTTCTCGGGCGCTGCGCTGACGTATCAGCGCCTGACACGTGGCGCGTTGCGCCCGGGATTTGAAGCGTTACTTCATAATTTGAATTTTTGAATTTTCAGCAGAGTTTTGCTCTGATTGGGGGAAACAAATGCCCCCCCACCGTTGCGCTCACGTGGCGCGCACGTGAGTGCAGCGGTGGCAAGCCCCTGACCGTTGGATCAAGGGGTGAGCTGAAGGGGCGCAAGCGCCTTATAAATAGGACCTATGGCCCTTTAGAAAACTTCACCATTTTCTAGATTTTGATTCCAGAGCTTTGCTCTTGCTTAGAACTTCAGAGCTTTGGTCTCGTTTCCAGAACTTCAGAGCTTTGCTCATTTCCAAAGTCAAAAACTTTAGGTAAAATTAAATCAAATTACATTAACCTTAACCAAAGAGCTTTGCTCTTACAGATCTTTTGATCTAAATAGATCCCCATTGGGGTTTCATAAACAGAGCTTCGCTCTCAAAAACTTGCAGATCTACAGGGATCTTGTTCATAGGTTTTAACCCATGAGCAGAGCTTTGCTCATAGATCATCTGTGGATCTTTTAGATCTAATAAATGAAAAAATTTCACAAGTTTTTCGTGGATTTTCCAAGATTTCAAAAATTTTAATTCTTTTAGGCGTAGACATTTTCTGATGGACCTTTCCATTATTACCATAGAGCTGTGCTCTTTTTAAGGAATCTCATTTCCCTGGGGCCAGAGTTTGACAAGTGTCACTCTGTGACAGAGCTTTGCTCTGAAAGAGGAGATTTTCTCCTTGTCTCTAGGGATTCTTCCTACCCCCTTTTTTTATAAATGGGAATGTTTTCCTGGGGACCAACTGACAATCTCATCCAATGATGAGGTTGTCTTATTAACTGACGTATTGTCATCCAGATTTTGGGGGTCCCCCTTTGGTCTCCTACTCACTGCACTGATGTGTGGTGTAATTAATTAATTTTAATTTAATTAATGCATTTTCTTTCTTTTTTTTTTAGACGCCAAACGTTGGAATTACAACACTAACGGCTAAATTGTTCTTTTGCAGCGATCATGTCTCTAGACACTTCATTCCCGTTCGTCCGCTCGCAGGAGGGATTTCCCGAGGCGCCCTTGAACCGTGAAGTCCTGACCATGATTAAGGAGTACGACCCGGAACACAAGAGTCTCCACCTTTGGGGGTCGTGGTATAATCAGATCATCATGGGCCGCCGGAGCTTCACATGCGCGGTGCCGTCGGAACCCATCACGGCGATTCACTATGCTACCCCACCCTCGGTGCAGTATGCCGTGGAGTTGGTGGATTGGACCGCGAACAGCTTTCTTCATCCCGCTATGGATGCGGTTCCGGTCCAACGTCCTATGGTCTTGGATATCCTAGGACGTCGTATCTGTCAGGGCGAGGCGAGACCCTGGGGGCAATCATATAACATTGGTCTGATCCCCCGCCATCCGATTGGTTACCTACCGTGGGCCCGGTACATCTTGTCGACGAAGAAGTCGCAGCTGATAAGATTAGGATTGTACACCGCGGTCTACGTCTCTCTCTTCCAGTATCCCACGCTCCCCACTTGGTGGTTTAAAGCTTTCCTGGAACAGTGGAACATTCCCACCCACACTTTCCTTGCCATGGATCGGGAAGTGTCTATCTCTTTGGAGGAATTCGCGGAGGTATCCGGTCTACCAGTCATGGGGGAACACTATGAAGAGCTGCTCCCGACAGATGAGTATGTCTTCGGTGCTAAGCCGATGGTAAGGGGGATCACGCCGAAAAATGCTGTTCAACACCAATTCCCTAGCCTGATCAAGGTGTTGAACATCTACGAGTCCCTATTTATCGAACATGGGAGCCGAGGAGTTAATTTTGAGGACTTCATTGCTCGTTTCCTTCGCCCAAGCGTCATTTCATCAGGAGCTGCCAAGTCTGCTATCCTGGATGATCCTTTCGGTCTAGATTTGGATAACCTGCCGGCGAAGGAGATAGACCAAAAGGTTTTCTTCCTTCCGGACTTCCCTACTATATCTTTTGCAGAAATCGCAGCCCCCGGGATGGACGAGGAGGCCTTTTTCTTAGGATTTCTCGGACTGTGGCTGAGTTGGTTCGCGATCCCAATGCACTCTCATCGCATGCGGCCCTCCGTGTTTTACCCAGCCCACCGAATGGTCATCGGGGTAAAGGTGGCTGTGGGGATCGCCGGCTTGGCGCACTTATATCATGGTCTCAGCCGAGCCGCGGATGCTAACGAGCCCGGGGTATTGCACGTGGTCTTCCTGATGCACTACTTCATGTCGTGGCTCGAGCTACATACGGCGGGTGTCTTCGGCATGCATAAAAGGCCTTCATTCTTTGACAAGTGCGGTTTTCCTCGCATTATACAGTTGATTGGCTCATCAATCGTGACCCCTTCACCACGGAACGCCAGGGCTTTACTGCTTCGCCCTCACACCGTTGGAGTCGGGATGTCCTTCATTGACAAGGTATTAACCATTGGAAAAGCGTCCACCACTGCGGTGCGACCATTACAGGACTCCTTTAAGGATGGAGCTTCAGTGTTGACGGCCCGGGAGACCTTCCACTTGTATTCTATTAGACCGGGCTTCCTAGTCTTCAGGCAGGGAGGTGCGGCAATCTTCATGAGATATAACCCGCATCGTTTTGCCCAACAATTGGGCTACGATCAAGGGATACCCTTGGAAGCTTTCTTATTGGAACCTGCTGCCAATGAAGAAGGGATGGAGAATGCCTTACATCACTTTATGCGCCTGAACACGGGTTCTCGTTTTTTTATCAGCGCGTCGGCCTGCGCTCCACGACTCCTTAATGTATATAAAGAGTGGTACAATCATGCGACGGGAGCCGTTATAAAGGAGGAGAGGCGAGTGTTGATCGACCGTAAAGAAGCACCTCCCGGCACCGATCGTAACGCTCCCTTAATACCAAGGACCCCGGTGGTTCCTCCTCTAAAAGATGCCGAGGGCAGACCGTCGCGTGCGCAAAGTCCTCCGCACGGATTGCCGCTTCCCGATATTACAGATGCAGCCCCAGCGCCCCGTGCTCCAGTAGAGACAGTGTTCGTTGCCTCGCCGGAGTCCGGTGTAGGTGCAGACATCGGGACCCGCCGTCCCAAGGTGGCTGCTAAACGTAAGTCGATCCCCCGTGAGCCTAGGGTCGGAGGGCAAAAAAAAAAGAAGTCGCTCTTCGCTGCGGACGTCGTGTTCGGTCAGGAACCCCATGCTCCCTATACCGAGGGCCTGATCGAATACGGGACGAACGAAGGACTAGTGATGCCGCCGCCGGACGATACAGACTTGGAAGCCGCTCTCGAAACTTCGGCGTGGTTGGCAAAGCATGATGCGTGGCTGGCCAAGCTTGCGCAATCAGGTAACTATTAGTCGCCTTTTCTTTATTGCAACATATCCTCTTCATTGCCTTTGACTAACGCTTTTCTTTCTTTCCTTTCGACAGGCATCACTGACGAAGAAGCCATTGCCGCTTCTCTGAAGACTTTCCAGGAGGAGGAACGTCTTAGAGCATCTATGGGCCTTAGTAAGTTTCGATTTATTAAGCTTTCATTTCACTTGTGTTATGGTCGATCTAACCTCTCCCTTTTAATCACAGGAACCTCAATGCCGCTCCCGCCAAGTGACGCAAATGTCCTACCGGCTGCCGACGTTCCTGCTTCTTCAGGGTTACCGCAAGAAGTCCGTCTTGAGGAGCCGATGAGAGACGCCTTAAAGGCTCTGGAGGTTTCTTTGTTTACGGATGACGATGCCGCGGTGAAAGAGGCGTCACAGAGGTCCATTGTGACAGCTCGGGAGGAAAGAAAGCGGCAAAGGTGTGAGACGAAAGCGCACCGGGCTGCCTTGGCTGCGGGAGCGGGCTCCAGCACCGCCCCTCATGCTGATACTCCATCTGAAGAGGCCCCTGTTGCCCTATCCACTGCCCGCAGAGAGGTGGCGCGCGCAGTTCGGAGCGCAAACGGTAAATCCGCTTCAGGTAATATTTCTCTCAGAGTTTTTGTTATAAGGGTTTTTAATGTCATTGGTCCTTATATCCCTTATCTCGCAGGGCCGAGTCCGATCGAGGGGGAGGCGGAAACCGTTGATCCCAAAGAAACAGAGGAGGCGGTACCTGCCGAACTCGAGCCGACGGTGGGCAACGTCGTTGTGGCTTTGGAGCCTGAGGTGGAGGTTGAGGGGCCTGAAGCCGAGAAGGTCATTGATTCCGAACCTGAAGCGGTGGCAGATGATATGATCATTATAACTGAACCGAGGGTGGTGGTGGACAAGGCGCTTGAGGCCGGCGACCTCGTGGTGACAGTGGATGAGCCGATGGAGACGGCGGAGCTCGAAGTAGTTGCGGGTGAGATGGGTACGACTCTTGGGGAAGAGTCAGCCGCTTCCTTCCAAGAATCCGGCAACGCTCCAATCATTGCCCTCCCTGCTTACGATCTCCTACCGTCTCCTGGTCGCGCTAGCACGACGACGGTCCCCATCGAGTCGGGTGATGAGGCTACGGGCGGTGGCCTCATGTCGATAGAGGAGGGAGTCGCTTCTGTTTCGGCCGGGAGCTCCTCAGGTAAACCTTAGGTTACTGTCTTTCTTATTTTACAATCCTTTCTGACAAGTTCACCTTTCTTGTAACGCAGGTGCAGCCAGCGCCGATGCCCCACTGCTTGAAGGAGCGCCTTCAACAACTGCCTTGGCGGTGGTCACCTCCCAACCCTCTCTCATACCGTCTAAGATGTTGGAAGATATGGGTTTGCAACTTATTAGTCTTATCTTTTAGATGTATAGTGAATGTACTGAAGTCGTGCTGTTGTGTCTTTTCAGGAGTACTTTTTGACCATCTTTACCAGATGTTGCTCCCACACTTCTCCTTCCCATCCGAGCTTGCTTCTTCCTCTGGTGGCGTCGGTGAGTATGATTTCCAATGACATCCTTCTTTCTTCATTGATGGGATTATTTCTAAACCCCTTTTTTTTAATCTCGACTGCAGTGTTACAAATCGAAGGAGAGGATGAAAGACGGGCTGCGTTGCCGACTCTTTCGGCTCTGCCACCTGCTTCAGCTGGTACAGCGACTATCACATTGATAAAGTCTTCCTTCTTTATTTTCAGAACTGTTATCTGATCACATCTTATTTCTCTTCAGCTGTCGTTCCGGTCTCGGCGCCCTTCGAATCTCGCATCATAATGCCGGCGGGTCCTTATCTGAGGAGTCTGTCTTCAAAAGGCGCCGCGAATAGTCTGCGCATGTTGAGTGACTACGTCGAGGAACTCGATGTTGAAACTCCTACATCTGCCGCAGACTTCGCAATGATGGTTAACCCGATGCTAGCAATACTCGTGAACTTTCATGATGAGGGCATCGTCGCATCCTGGGTTAACCATTGTAGGGAGATCGAGGGTCGCCTATATCAGTTGGAGTCGCTGCGTCCCGCTCCCGAGGCCTTGGCTGCCAGTAATCAAAGAACAGTGTGGATTGAGCAGAGCGCTCCTTACTTCCGCCACCTCGAACAAGAAGTCATTTCAACGCGTAAGGAGCGTGGTGAAACTTCAAGCAAATCCGTCCAACTGCATGCTCGGGTGGAGGCCAACGCCGCACGGCTGAAGGTTGTCTTTGAGGGCCTCCTGCAATGTCTTTCTGAAGGGTTATCATTGAGGCAACACCTTGATGTTGTCGAGCGAGATGCACCTAGCCAGGAAGCAGCCTAGAAGATGGCGGAGGAGCAACTTTCATCTTTCTTGCAGCAGCGAGCCCGGGTGGAAGCGGAGGTGGCCGCGGCAGCCGCTCAGGAGGAGGCGCTGAAGGAAGTGCGAAAGCAGCTTGTGGATTTACTAAAGACACTTCCTCCTCAGTAGCTATCCATCTTTGTATCGTTTGTACTTGTAGATAAAAGAATGTATATATATATTTTTTATTCTTTGACATAATGTATCCTATACCCGATCAAGTTTATGAATAAAAGATACACCTTTTTTGTCATGTGTCATTTTCTCCATCTTCTCTTTCTTTTACTATCAGCATATCACTTTAGCAAACATGGTTAACGGATGATTAGAACGAGTATCCTGACTTTCTTAAGAAATAGCGATGGCTTAGGCCGCAGGTTCGGATCCGCTGCCTAAGACTTTTCAACTCTATGAGCCGTGAGGGTCTCATAGAGACTTTTTTCCCCATGGATCGAGAGGATCTTGTAGGTGAGCTTTCTCCTTAGGAATCGTGAGGATTCCCAAGTGTGGTTTTCTCTTACAAGTCGTAAGGATCCTATAAGAGAATTTTTCCCGCTTACGAGTCGTGAGGACCCACAAGCGGTTGTTTCCCTCCTCGTCGAAATTCGACTTTGGAGAGTGAGACCCATGAATAGTATGCAAGAGACCATTTTGGATTGACTTGCAGGATCCCATTATTCAGGAAGCAAGTTTTTTTTAGTCCCTGCTGCCTGAGGCTTCATTTGCATGTTGAGACGAATCGGGAATTTCCCGCGGAGACACAATTTCTCTGCGAGCCGACGCGAATCAAGAGGCTCTCATCAAGGAGTGTTTGTATCCGTGAGTCGAGGAGTTTGCTAGGGATTATTTGTTTCCCAAGTGCCAAGGATTATTTGTTTCCTTGGGGTTTGAAACGAGTCGAGAATTTCCCACGGAGGCACTGGTGGCTCTGCGAGTCGACGCGGATCAGGAGGCTCTTGTCAAGGAGTGTTTGTATCCGTGAGTCGAGGAATTTGCTAGGGATTATTTGTTTCCCAAGCGCCAAGGATTATTTGTTTCCTTGGGGTTTGAAACGAGTCGAGGATTTCTCACGGAGGCGCTGGTGGCTCTGCGAGTCGACGCGGATCAGGAGGCTCTCATCAAGGAGTGTTTGTATCCGTGAGTCGAGGAATTTGCTAGGGATTATTTGTTTCCCAAGCGCCAAGGATTATTTGTTTCCTTGGGGTTTGAAACGAGTCGAGAATTTCCCACGGAGGCACTGGTGGCTCTGCGAGTCGACGCGGATCAGGAGGCTCTCGTCAAGGAGTGTTTGTATCCGTGAGTCGAGGAATTTGCTATGGATTATTTGTTTCCCAAGCGCCAAGGATTATTTGTTTCCTTGGGGTTTGAAACGAGTCGAGAATTTCCCACGGAGGCACTGGTGGCTCTGCGAGTCGACGCGGATCAGGAGGCTCTCGTCAAGGAGTGTTTGTATCCGTGAGTCGAGGAATTTGCTGAAGACATTTGTTTCTTTGGAGTTGGACTGAACCATCGAGATTTGGCTTCGTCTTCTGGCGGAGCCTGTTGGGAAAGTATGGTTCCCTCTTTGTTTACGCCCTTGAATTGTATACAGGGATCGATGTGATCTTAACTGTAGGGCCAAAATTTTATCATCATTTTTTTTGTTTTATCTCCGTGATGCTCTATCATTTCAGCTTTTATATCGCGAAGGTCGCGATTGCCCAATCATTTCGGCTATTTTTCGCGGTGCCCAATCATTTCGGCTGTTTATTTTATTTTTACTCGCTGCTTTTTATTGCGAGTTGCCCAATCATTTCGGCTATTTTTCATGCCTACATTTTTACTTGCTGCTTTTTCTTGCAAGTTGCCCAATCATTTCGGCTGTTCCGTATGCATGTGCGGCCTACGGGCTTTCCGCCGTAAACCTGGAATTAGGCACCGATTTCGGCATCAACACCGCTACAACTGGGATATTGCCAGGAGCGAATCATCATCTGCCTCCGTCGATGTTGAACAAAGGTAGCTTAGCGAACAGGGTTAGGGTCCTGTCGTCTAAGGCTTTTAACTTCATGAGCCGTAAGGGTCTCAGAAAGGTATTTCTCCCTACAAGTCGTGAGGATCTTGTAGGTGTATTTTCTCCTTAGGAATCGTGAGGATTCCTAAGTGTATGTTCCTCTGTAGGTCGTAAGGATCCTACCAGAGGGTTTTCTCCTTGTAAGTCGAGAGGACTTATAAGGGTTGTTCATCATGCGAACATATCCCCAGTCTCGGATGAGACTTGATTAGGGAAATGTTTATTCGCGCCCGTGGATTGTATACAAGGGTCAGTATTGAGCCACTTGTAGGGCAATATCGGAAGTTGTGGGGGTTGCTTAAGCACAGGTTTAGGTCTCTGTAACTTAAGACTTTCAAATCTTATGGGCCGTGAGGGTCCCATAAGAGAGTTCTCCTTACGAGTCGTGAGGATCTCGCAAGTGTATTTTCTCCTTAGGAATCGTGTGGATCCCTAAGTGTGTTGCTCCCTCGTGAGTCGTAAGGATCTCACGCAGGTGGTTTCTCCCTACAAGGTCGAGAGGATCTTGTAAGTGTTCTTTAACGAGGTTGTGCCCTTTCAGGTTTTCACAAACACTCGCCGGTAGCCCTGCTGTTTTTACTCACGGAGCCCTTTCGGGTTTTCATCCGTGCCCATTTTGCTTATGGACATACCGTTTTTTTTTATTCTTTTTATTTATATATATATATATATATATATATATATATTCTCTTTTTTTTTTACGAGGTCGCGCCCTTTCGGGTTTTCACGAACACTCGCCGGTAGCCCTGCTGTTTTTACTCACGGAGCCCGTTTCGGGTTTTCATCCGTGCCCTTTTGCTTATGGACATACCGTTTTTATTTTATTTTATTTTTATATGTTTTTTTTTGTTAGCCTAAAGATGCTGCGGTAGTAGTTTAAAGACGTTTCGGTCTCTTACTAGTTTAAGGACATTTCGGTCCGTCGTTGAGAGGCGGGCTACTGCTTATAAAGCTTGAGCTTAGGAAGATAGCGAGCGGACGTAGTCATCGTCATCTATCATTGACCTAGGCTGTGGCTCATCAAGCATAGTATTTCTTTAGGAAGCGACCGTTTTTCGGCCTGAAAGGCCTTTCACCGTGCATATCTATGAGTAGATAGGCCCCGCCCTGGTAGACCTTATCTATGACGTACGGACCTTCATAGTTTGACTCGAATTTTTCCCGCTTGGCGCGATTGGGGATCATAGGCCTTTTGACCACTAGCACGAGTTTGCCTTGGCGAAATGTCCTCGGTCGGGTCAATCTTTCATATGAGCGCGTCATCTTTGCTTTATAGGCCTCCAGATTTTGGGCGTCAAGCTCCTCAAGCCGAAGGTGAGCATTTTCTTCGTCCGTCAGCTCGTAATGGACTGCCACTCGTAGAGAGGGTAACTCTATCTCGAGGGGGAGTACTGCTTCTGTCCCGAATACTAACGCATATGGTGTTGCGTTTGTGGCCGTTTTAAACGTAGTTCGATATGCCCAGAGAGCCTCTTACAGTCTTTCGTGCCAGTCTTTTTTATTTCGCGACACTGTTTTCTTCATGATCTTCATCAAGGTCTTGTTGAAGGCCTCAGCTAGACCGTTAGCTCGCGGATTATAAACCGAGGAATATCTCCAATCTATATTGTGTTGCTGCGCGAAGCGACTGATCTTGTGGCTTCTGTAGGCTGGCCCGTTATCGGAGATGATCCGTCTCGGCGTTCCAAACCGATATATGACATGCGTCTTGAAGAAATGGAGAATATTCTCCGTCTTTACTTCTCTCAGCGGTACCGCTTCTGCCCATTTAGAGAAGTAATCGGTCGTCGCTAGGATGAAACGATGTCCTCTAGACGATGCTGGTTCGATGGGGCCGACTATATTAGTCCCCCACATTTCGAATGGCCAGCTAGTTACTGTTGGATGTAATGGATTCGGATGTTGATGGATGAAATCCTCATGAATTTGGCATGAGTGGCATTGCTTCGCATATTCGAGGCAGTCCTGGCTCATCGTGGGCCAATAGTAGCCCATCCGTTTGATTTTTATCTTCATCTTTGGGCCCGCTTGGTGAGAACCACAGAGTCCGTCGTGAACTTCCCGGACGACTTTTTTCGCTTCGTCAGGTCCTAAACATCTCAGCCACAGAGAATCAAACGACCTATTGTACAGAGTATCATTGACAAAGGCGAAAGACAGAGCTCGTTTCATAAGCTGATGTCTTGTGGACGCTTCTTCAGGCAATCGGCGGGACTTGAAGTAATCTACGAAGACTTCTCTCCAATCCTCGGTATTTTCCCAGTCTTTTACTTGCAGGGTCGTCTGCTCGCTCGCTCCTTTTTCTTCGGATGATTCCGGAGATATTTCTGCTGGGGTAAGCACCCGACGGCTTTGCACCACGATTCTAACGTCATCGAGGTTCTCGTCAGCCAGTTCTTTAGCAAGTTTGGCCAATACGTCTGCTTTGCTATTTTTCCGCGCGCGGTATGTTTTCCAAAGTATAGGAGGGAATTTGAGTCAATAATTGTTGCACTTTTTCGCCGTACTTCACCAGTTCTGGTTTGCATGTTTAGTAGTCGCCGTTTACTTGACTAACGACCAGTTGAGAATCCCCGTATATGAGGAGGTTTTCAATTCCCATGTCAATGGCGATCTCGAGGCCTGCTATCAGAGCTTCGTATTCGGCTTCATTGTTTGTCCTCGGCTCTGTTAGGGAGAAAGCAAAGTGCATTATCCCTCCTTGTGGAGTTACAAAGATGAGTCCTATGCCCGATTTAATTATAGGGGTGCTTTGTTTGCGCTTCTTCATGGAAGATACGCCATCGAAATAAAGCTCCCATCGAGTATCATCACCGTTGACCGTATCAAACGCATGTTCGTCTGGAAGATCGCAGTTTAAAGGAGAATCGGCCGGTATCGGATGCTCAGCGAGGAAGTCGGCGATGGCCTGGCCTTTTACTGCCTTGAGAGGTTGATATATTATCGAGAACTCCATCAAGAGCAGGGTCCATTTAGCGAGTCGTCCCGTCAATATAGCCTTTGACATTAGATATTTGAGAGGGTCCACCTTTGAAATAAGACGGACTTCATGCGCCAACGCGTAATGTCTAAGCTTTGTTATTGCGAAGATCAACGCCAGGCAGTGTTTTTCAATGGGGGAGTAGTTGCTTTCTGCCCCCAGTAGAACTCGACTTAAGTAGTAGAGTGCTCTTTCTTTCCCTTGGTCGTTTTCTTGTGCCCATAACGTGCCTAAAGAACCTTCAAGGGCGGTCGTGTAAAGCATGAGAGGCTTTCCCTTAACCGGAGCAGCCAAAACTGGAGGGTTCTGCAGGTACTGCTTGATCTCGTCCTGCGCGCCTTGGCACTTGTGATCCCAAACAAATGGGGTTCCCTTCTTCATTAGGTGGCTATAGGGACGGCATTTGCCTGAAAGGTCGGCTATAAATCGCCGAATATATGCGAGCTTTCCTTGGAGAGACCGCAACTATTTGAGAGTCCTTAGCGGAGGTATTTCCATGATTGCCTTGATCTTGGACGGATCTATTTCGATACCCCGGTGTCGGACAATGAATCCCAGGAATTTTCCCGAGGAAACTCCGAATGCACACTTGAGAGGGTTCATCTTCAAGTTGTATTGCCGAAGGCATTGAAATACGGTCTTCAAATGTTCGAGATGTTCCTTGTATGATTTGCTTTTAACCACAAGATCGTCGATATAGCATTCGACGATTTCGTGTATAAGGTCATCGAAGATCTTTGTCATGGCCCTTTAATAAGTGGCACCGACATTCTTTAAACCGAAGGGCATCACTTTATAACAGAATATACCTAGAGGAGTCCTGAAGGCGGTGTGCTTCTGGTCTTCGGGATGCATCTTTATCTGGTTATACCCCGATGAGCCGTCCATAAAAGAGAAAATCTCATGCGTAGACGTGTTGTCTATCATTAATTCGGTGACTGGCACCGGGAAATCATCCTTCGGGTAGGCTTTATTGAGATCCCGAAAATCCACGCATATGCGCACAGTCCCATTTTTCTTCATCACCGGGACGATGTTGGCGATCCATTCAGGGTATTGAACTTCCTGAATAAAGCCAGAGTCGATTAACTTTTTGACCTCAGCGTTGATGCTCATCTCAAGCTCGAGTCGCATTCTTCTCGGCGCCTGTTTTACCGGTTTGACGTCCGGAGATATTGCCAACCTATGCACAGCAATTTCTGGATCTAGTCCCGGCATTTTGGAATAGTTCCACGCGAAGCAATCTCTATGCTGCAGAAGCACATCCTTTAACGCAGCTACCCTTTCTTCAGATAGTAACTCGCTGATGAATGTCGGTCACGGATCGTCTGCCGATCCCAACTCAATTTTCTTAAGGTTATCTGCAGTGGTATGGATTCCATCTTCCAGCTCTTTTGGCGCTGGTGGGAATTCTGAGATTATCTCGTCGCTGCTGTTTTCGAAGCACCAAGGGAGCTCCTCTATGTCCTCGGGCTCTTCTTTTAATATTGTAATCATGTGACAGGTGCGAATTCGTTTCCCATCCCAATGTGGAACCGGTTCTCGTTTCGTGGCCTTGGGCTCGTGCTTCTGTGGCGGTGCTACCCTTCAGTTGTCGGATAGAGCGAACTTGCCAAGCTGATACTGATCTTCGACCCAATTCTTGAAGGTGAAGCAATCTTCAAGAGGATGCCCTATAACTCGGTGATAAGGGCAATAGTCCGGGTGAGAGACTTCGCCTGCCTGTTCGGGGTTTTTGGACTCCGGCAGTGTAAGTATTTGATGTTTTAGAGCAAGATCAAGTATCTTCTTTGTCTTGTCCCGAGGAAAAGAGTATACTCGACCCATTTTCTTCATGAGGGATAGATCAATAATGGTCGCCTTCCGTTTGCGTGGTTTCTTAGCCCCGTCTTGTTGTTGTTGAGCGTCTTTTTGGCCTTTCGACTTATTTCTGCTTTTGCGCCGAGCTTGCTTTATAACAGGTTGACAAGGAGCGGTATTTTCATCCTTTACGGCCTGTTGGAGAAGGCGTTGCGTCTTGGCTTTCTCATAGATGGCCGTCTCACGGTTGTGATCATCTCGGACTTTTTGACCAGCTTTCTTTATAAGTTTGTCCATTTGTTCCTCGAACGACGGACTGGGCTCTTTTGCATCTGGAACTTTCACTGGCTTAGGATTAGCGTCCTCCCATTGAGCATCCGCTTCTTCATCGAGGTCATACACGACGTAACAGCTGGGTAGTAACTCTCGTTTCTTTGACCGGATGCCTTTTGTTTCCATTCTCCCATTAGGCAGTTTGCGTTGAGTCCCGGGAACGTTCCAGACCCTGTCATAGAATTTGGTCTCTCTAACGGTCTGTTTGAAGGATATCCCCTGGCGTTTCAGCAGCTTCTTCAAACCCTCTGTATAATATCTGGGAAGACGGATAGGCTGAAGCCTGTCGAGCGCAGGATCCGCGCCATGCCAGATTTCTTTTTTCACCGTGGTTTCTTCAGAGCGGTAAAACAGAATTGCTTTCTCGCTCTCTCGCCTGGGAGGGATATAGAATGTCCGCAACTCTTCTACACTGTAGATATTAAGTGCATCTAGTTCTTTATGGTGTTTAAGCGGCACTATGGCGACTTGTAGATTTTGCTCTTCGTCAGCGGACGTTTGTATTGAAGGTCGAGCAGAGAATACAGCATGGACTTCATCTTCCAAGTCGCTGCCAAAGATCAATGTAGGAGCCGGTGGTCCCGGCTTGTTGTGTTGGGGCGGACCCGAATAAACTATCTCCTCTTCCTCCTCAGTATCACTGCCGAAGACAGGGATGGTAGCGTTAGTTTTATTCTCCGGCTTGTGACACTTCTCCGTGTCTTCGAAATCCGGTAAGAAGTATTTGGCATCTTCGTATTTACGGACCTCGTTCACAGAGAAAGGGTTCAGTTCTCCCGTCACGGTATACTCGAAACCATCCTTAAAATACTTCATACACTGATGTTGTGTAGAAGGGATGATGTTGTACTCGTGTAACCATGGTCGACCGAGCAAAGCGTTGTAACATGTCTTGGCGTCTATGACATGGAACTTAATGTCCGTGACGAGTAGCCCGAAGCGCAGCGTCAGTATCACAGATCCAAGAGTCTTTGACGATTGGGAGTCAAACCCGGAGATGGTGATCTTGTCCCGAGCAAGGTGCTGGACGCTCATGCTGATTTCCTTCAACACCCGCACGTTGAGTAGGTTAACAGACGACCCGTTATCGATCAGGATTTTGCCTATCTTTATATCATGGCAGTATCCCGAGACATAGAGAGGGCGATTGTGTTCGCACGTCCCAAGTAGAAGGTCTTCATCACCAAAAGTAACATCGGCCGTGTGCACCTCCTCCAATTCATCCTTCATCTTTTCCTCGGCCAGGCATGCTTGGAATTGTTCTGGGTCTTGGAGCGCCTTAATCAACGAATCTCTCGCCTCTTTTGATAGCGAAAGGGCGTTAAGAATGCTGAGCTGTGAGGGCAGCTTTCTCAAATGTGCTAAGACGTTGTAGTCCACCTTATCCTTCTTTGGTGGATCTTTGGCAGCTAGCTCTTCCACCACTTGGTCATCTAAGACGATATCCCCAGAGGCCTTTTCTTTCCCTTTATCTTTTTTGTTCGAGGGTCCGAGGTTCTTTTTGGGCAGCGTGCGATTACGTAGCCGGATATTTTCGCAAACCTTCGGTTCTTCTTCTTTTCTCGACGCGGACCCTTTAAAGAGAGGGGCAAGTTCCAGCTCCTCATCAGAATCGCTCCCGAATGTAGGCACTTGTGACCCGCTGGTGTTAACTACGCGACAATCGCCGGTAGTTCTTTTACTCCCTTCGGTCGTATTTCTTTGCTCTCGACGAGTTTTACGCTTCTCCCGCTTAAAGCGTTGTCGATGAGCAACATACCCTTGCCACCATCTATCGAAAGCTTTGCACTCTTGAGTGGGGTGCGAAATCTTTTGATGATATAAGCAATAAGACGGGTGCATTTTTGCCTCACCAGTAATTTCTTCTTCGGATGATGGTAGCTTCATGCCCATTGATATGGCCTTAGCAAACTTCTTTCTCATCTTGAATTGGCTTTTGTCGGTAGCGGAGGTGTTTAGCTCCACCGGGATCATCTCAGCTCCTTCATCGAGTCGCTGGTGCTTGGCCCTTTCAAATATAGCCGCCTCGCGCTTTCGATCAGCTTTACTTTTCAACCGAGCTTCATTAAGGAATGCGTCGATTACTTCATCTGGTGGCCCCAGAACTTTTGGTTCAGGATCTGCCCCCAGTTTTTCGGTGCAAGGAGTCTCCTCATCGTTCGTGATCGAATGGGAAATCATATGACAGCTCGCCACATATTCCTCGGATTCATCCGATGAACTTTCTCCTTCATCTTATTCTTGAAAGACATGATTGAGGAACTCTTGGAATGTAATGGGAGTCCACGCCTTTTGGTTGTATTCTTCCAACGCGTCAATTTGCTTTTGTAAGTCCGTGCGTTTGCCGCCAGGCTTCACGGGCTTCTTAGATTTCTTCTTCTTCTTTTTCGAAGATTTTGACGGCTGGCTGCAAGTGCTTGAACCGCCACCATCGGTCTTTGGAGTTGGACGTGACTTCAACATCCCTTCAATGACCTGCGGTTCCAACGGAGTCTTCCACTTGATCGCTGGACATGTCTGAAGATCGTTTAGCATCCTCTTTGTCTTGGCTGATAATACAACCTCCCAAGGAGCTTCTTCAATGACGGAGCATGTTGCCCCCGGCGTATTCGTCCCCTTAGAGGTGTGGGGCTGCGGGGGATTCACCTTCCATTTGTCAGATAACGCGAACTTGCCCTGTTGGTACTGGTTTTCAAGCCAATTTTTGAAAACGTAGCAATCTTCGATCGGATGGCCTAGTACTCGATGATAAGGACAGTAGTTGGGCTCGTTGACGTCACTTGGTTGCAACGGACGTTTTGGATCCGGCAAATTTATGAGTCTGTTGCGCAACGCCAGCTCGAATAACCTCCTCGTTTTATCGCGGGGAAAGAAATAAGGACGTCCCATCCTGTCCTCAAGGGGCACGTACGGTCGCGTATTATTTTGACGAGCAACCGGCTTCGAGTCGATCGGTTGTTGTTGAGCATTAGCGACGACGATCGCTTTTCCCTTCCCTTTATCATTTCGGGTGTCTGGCCTTGGAAGAGGGGGTTTATGGCCCATTTGATCCATTTGCGCTAGTTTGTCAATCAAGGCCTGGAAGGTAGTCGGCTTGAAAAACATCATAAACTGCGAGATGGTTGCTTGTGGATCGAGGGTTCCCACAAACATACCCACCGCGGGAGCTTCTTCAATGCGCTGCTCACACTTTGACCATAAGTTCCGCCATCGTATAGCGTACTGAACCCACGTCTCGCCTGGCTTTACCCTGGCGTTAATCAGTGCTGTCATCGGGGTATGTTCACTGGCGCTTGCAAAACGCTGAGTAAACAACAGCTCCATCTCCGCGAAGGTTTTAATAGAGTCGTTCGGGAGCTCAGAGTACCATTCGAACGCCGTATCTGATAAGCTTCCAACAAACCGGCGAAGCAACAGCTTGTCATCACCGCCGGTGTTGCCGCAGAGTGCCCTGAACTGGGCAACATGCTGATGAGGATTGCCTGTCCCTTTGTAGACATGGAACTTGGGAATTGTGTAACCGGGTGGGTACTTGATTTGATCGTACCAACTTGGATATGGCCGTCCCGTTTTTACGACCTGACCGGCCGCTTCAGTCGCATGATGAACCCGTATTTGCTGGGCTATATACTCATCCAAATCAACTTTGGAGATTGTATCCTCTTTAGCAGTGGACAGAGCTGGTGGAGGATTCGACGTCTCTCCCCTATCGTCTTCAAGGATGATCAGGGGATCTTCAGCAGGCGGGTCTTGTTGAATCATCATACCCACCATATCCTGGAACAGGAGGGCCATTTTCTTTATGTTGGCTGCCTGCTCCGCAGCTTCTTTATCCTTCTTCTCCAGTACGCGACGAAGGAATTCTGCGTCCGTTTCTTGTTCTTGACGCTCATCCGAGGATGTTTCAGGGGTTTCTTTTGGCCCTGTAAGTGAGGCCATAGCGTTCATCATCTCTTGGAGCTTCTGCTGCTGCTCCTGAGCCTTGGTCACTGACCTCGTGTGCGGTCTATGACCTGTTGATATGCGGCTATCTTCTTTTCCCGATGCCATATAAACCGTATGAACTATTATGCCCCCTGACTTGGGGCGTTTAGGTTCACCATTTTTAACTTTTGCCGCTGACGCGGGAGTTTTCTCTGGCCTCCTTCTTTTGTAGGCCGTTGAGGTTGAAGGAACCGTTGAAGGGGGCAGCCTTACAGCTGCTGTCCCCCGCTGTTCAATAGGATGGTCTTTTCCTTTTTGCACTTTCGCCCTTTTCTGGTGACAAGAGTGACCTGGGTCAATTACGGAGTCTTGAACCCTCCGCCAAACTTTATAAATTCTTGAGGATAGCCGTTGAGGGGGCTGTTCTTGCTTCGTTTCCGGAACTCTCTCCGCAGGTGGAGGAGATCTCTTCAGTGTAGCGGTTGGAGAGTTTTTTCGCACCCTCCTCAGCAGTTCAAAGCTGTTCCCAGTTGGGACAGCAGCATTGACTTCTACCATTGGAGCCGGTGGAGTTAGCCCTGAGGGAGAGTTGCCTACTGCCTTCCTCACTCGTTGCCAATGGCGACGTCGAGCACGGCGAGCCGTTGGGATTGGCTCAGAGATTGAGATATTTTCTTTTTGCCCCCTGTCTGAGTGAGGCGCCGCCGGTGTTAACCTCTTAAAGACTGAGGTTGTCTTCTGAGGGGTGATATTCAACCTGCCGAAGACGGATCCTTGAACAGGGGAAGGAGCAGGAATCGTCAGTCTTGAAAAGACTGACTCTTTGATAGGGGAAGCCGCCTTGACGACTTCTGGGGCAGCAGTTATTGCCTTCCTTTGGACAGCCATTTTAGAGTTCAAATTTAGCCTGGTGAAAACAGAGGCTGTCGGTTTGGTAGCGGGCGACCCGTCGACAGGGGCCGTCGTAGCAGTGAGCCGGTCAATGACCGACTTTTTGTTCACTTCCGGTGCAGGTATTGGCTCAGAGAAGCTTGTAGGTGGGATCATGGTCCCGAAGAACAGGCCAGTGGTGGCCTGGGTCACCTGGTCTACTGGCAGAGTGAGGAAGGAAGCCGCTTGGGGCCCATATACTACACCTCCCAGTGAGGTGGAGCGTCCGTTGCAGTGGCACTTCGAGCAGTTTGTGCAATTAGAGGCCATTGAATCTTGAGTTCTGCGCCAGGCAAAAGACCAAATCTTAGTAACTTGAAATCCGAAGGCAACCATTAACAAACCGCGACTGGTTCGCGAAGACGACACACGAAGCGTAGAGTGGAAAGAGGAAAAGGTCCCACCGGGCGGCCAGAATCTGTTCCCCTCCGAATGGCGGTGCACAGGACCGCGGTGTCCTGACGCTGAGATTCGGGGCAGATGCTATTTGGTTTTATCCGTCCACCTCTCCGAAGATACCAAGTTGATTTATGGCACCGTGTATCGGAGGTTTAGATGGATGCGGCCGATGTAGCAGACTTCGTCAGATTCCCCCTCGCTTGAGGGGTTTTTGATTGTGGGGACGCTCTTCCCTGCAGGCGCAAGCCCCTGCAGTTAATTACGCTACCGCATCGCGGTAACAACTTTCTCCTTCTCCAGAATTTCATTTCGTGTCGTGTGTGTTTGTTTGATTTGTGGTTGCCCGTGGATTGTATACGGAGACCGAGTAATGCCGTCGCCCGTAGGACGTGGACTAGTCCAAATCCGTATTTACTTAGATTTGGATTTGGTGTTTTTAGTTTAAGGATGCATTAGTCGCGTTGCGGCTAAGATCAACTTAAACATTCGTTAAGGATACGTTAGTCCTGTTTTGAGACTAAGATCAACTTAACGGGATAATCCATTTAATATCTGGCCATCGGGACTCGTCACCTCTCTAACGTCGTTGAAGGATTACAACGGCAGATGTCAGAGGAGTTCAGAGATGTACCCTTGAACCAAGGTTGATTTGGAGTTTTATAGTCCGTTTGAATGTTTAAGGATACGTTAGCCGTGTTTGGGGCTAAGATCAACTTAAACGGGATCGTTTAGATCCAACAAAAGAGCATTTGAAGGCTCTATTATTCCAGTTTAGGGACGTAGTGGTCCGTGTTCCAGTTTAGGGACATGGGGGTCCATTGCCAGTTTAGGGACGTAGTGGTCCATCATTAGTTTAAGGACGTTTCGGTCCGTCGCCAGTTTAAGGACGTAGTGGTCCATCATTAGTTTAAGGACGTTTCGGTCCGACATTAGTTTAAGGACGTTCCGGTCCATCATTAGTTTAAGGACGTTCCGGTCCAGCATTCCCATTTAGGGACGAATATTAGTTTAAGGACGTTTCGGTCCAATATTAGTTTAAGGACGTTTCGGTCCACGAGTTTAAGGACCCCGCAGTCCATATTGATGTGTGGTCGTCGGGACCTGTCACCTCTCTGACGTCGTTGAAGGTTTACAACGATAGGTGTCAGAGGAGTTCGGAGATGTACCCTCGAACCGGTTGTAAATTAATTTAAGAGAATATCTGTGCTCAGTCAATTTAATTTGAGGACTTACGGCCAAAACTGGGTTAAGTCCAGTTGAAAATGTTCAACACCCTTATTTATTTTTGGTCTATTAAACCTGTGCTAGGGCTTTGCCCACACTTAAATAATGCATTGCATTACTTCTATTTTTTTGTTTGGGCTCTGCCCATAAAAGATGCAGAGCATCAATTTATTCTGGGCTCTGCTCATTTATGAATGATGCAATGCATCTGTTTTGTTTGGGCTCTGCCCCTTTTAAAATGCGTAGCATTTTTATTATTTCGTTTGGGCTCTACCCATTTATAAATGATGCAGAGCATCAATTTAATTAGGCCTGCTTGGTCTCTTAATTGGGCCTGGCCCTTCAGGAAAAGAAATGCATTGCATTTGCCAGGCGCTTTGCGCCAATTACTGAGCGCAAGCGCTTGTGGTGAGGACACGTGTCATGCTCTGGTGAGCACAAGCGCAACAGCGCAGTGCGCTGCGCTAGTGCGCTGCGCTGTTGCGCTGCTGACACGTGGCGCGCTCTGTTGCAAAGGAGCGCAACAGCGCAATTTTTCAAGTGCAAAGTACTGTTTTATATTTTGATCGATTTTAAATCAAAGAAAACAAGTTTTCTTTTGTTTTCAAAGAACCAATGGTTCATAAGAAAGTGCAAAGCACTATTATTACTTATTTTTCTTTTTATTTAAGATTATTGATCTTGTTCTTAGATCAATAATCTGTCCATAAGAGAATTTTCTCTTTTTCCTAAAGGTTTTTACCTTCTGTTGTTCTCGAGGAGTTCTCAAGAGTTCTCTTTTTTTTTAGAAAGATATTGATACCTTTGAATTGAGGTCTGGGGTCCTTTTTATAGTGCCCATAAATTAGTTAAATTTGTTAAAGAGATTTTTCTCTGAGTGATTTGGGGAATTTTCCCACCGTTGGACCTTTGATCCAAGGGCTTCTGCTTTGCAGAGAAAAATCTTCGTATTTTAATAAGAACAGAAAAGATTTCTTAGAAATTTAATTCTATTTGGCGCAGATGCCCCAGCGCGTGACACGTGTCGCGCAGCGCAACTGCGCTAGCGCATCTGCGCTGACACGTGTCGCGCAGCGCACAGCGCAGCGCAACTGCGCTGACACGTGTCGCGCAGCGCAGTGCTTGCGCAACTGAAGCGTTGCTTCCTTTAATAGAGCTTTGCTCTGATTGGGTGCGCCTTCTCGGGCGCTGCGCTGACGTATCAGCGCCTGACACGTGGCGCGTTGCGCCCGGGATTTGAAGCGTTGCTTCATAATTTGAATTTTTGAATTTTCAGCAGAGCTTTGCTCTGATTGGGGGAAACATACCCCTTGGCGCTTCAATAGCTTTTTTAGTCAGTTTGTGTAATATCTGGGCAAACGGATGGGTTGGAGCCTGTCAAGTGTAAAATCCGCGCCGTGCCAGGTTTCTTTCTCTCCTCTCATTTCCGTGGACCGGTAGAACAAGATCACCTTTTCACCCTTTCGCTTGGGAGGGACGTAAAACGTCTGCAGGTCCTGCACATTGTAAGCTTTAAGTGCATCAAGGTCTTTGTAGTGCTCCCGCGGAATCATGGTGATTTGCAAACTCTGATCATCACCAGGGAATTCTTGTATCGGCGGCCGACTGGAGAACACAGCATTAACCTCATCTTCCGAATCGCTTCCGAAGATCAATATGGGGGCGGACGGTCCCGGGTTGCTGCGTCGAGACGGCCCAGCGTAAACTATCTCTTCTTCTTCTTCTTCTTCGGTATCACTCCCGTAAATAGGAATGGTGGCGGCGGTTTTGTTCTCCGGTTTGCGACATCTCTCTGTATCCTCGAAATCTGGTAAAAAGTACTTTGCATCTTCGTATTTGCGAACTTCGTTCACGGAGAATGGGTTTAGCTCACCTGTTACGGTATACTCGAGACCATCCTTGAAATACTTCATACACTAATATTGTGTAGAAGGGATGATGTTGTACTCGTGTAACCAAGGACGACCGAGCAAGGTGTTGTAGTAGGTCTTGGAGTCAATGACGCGAAACTTAATATCCATGACGAGCAGTCCGAAGCGTAGCGTCAGTATCACAAATCTAAGAGTTCGTGATGATTGAGAGTCGAAACCGGAGATGGTAATTTTGTCCCGAGCGAGGTGCTGAACGCTCATACAGATTTCCTTTAACACCCGCACGTTGAGGAGATTAACGGAAGACCCATTGTCAACCAAGATTTTGCCTATCTTTATATCGTGGCAATATCCAGAGACGTATAGGGGACGGTTGTGGTCGCACGTCCCAAAGAGCAGGTCTTCGTCACCGAAAGTGATATCGGCCGTGTGCACTTCTTCCAGTCCTTCATCCTTTCTTCGGCGAGGAAGGCTTAGAATTATTCGGTCTCTTGTAGCGCCTTGATTAATGAATCTCTCGCTTCTTGTGATAATAAGAGGGCTTCAAGAATGCTGAGCTGTGAGGGTAGCTTTCTCAGGTGTGCTAGGATGTTGTAGTCCACCTTACTTTTCTTAGGCGGGTTCTTGGCAGTCAGCTCTTTCGTAACTTGGTCATCTAAGGCGATGTCCTCAGCGACCTTTTCCTTTCCCTTATCTTTTCTAGTTGCGGGTCCGAGATTCTTTTCGGGAAGCGTGCGATTGCGTAGCTGAATGTTTTCGCAGGCTTCCGGTTCTTCCTCTTTCCCTAAGACGGATTCTTTAAAGAGAAGGCCCAGAGCCATTTCTTTGTCATAATCGCTCCCGAATGTGAGCACTTGCGATCCCCCGACGTTGACCGTGTAACAGTTGCCGGTAGTTCTTTTATGCATGTCAGTTGTACTTCCCTGTTCCCGACGAGCTCTGCGTTTCATGCGCTTAAAATGTTGCCGGTGAGAAACATATCCCTGCCACCACGTCTTAAAAGCGTCGCACTCCTCAGTGGGGTGTGAAATCTTCCGATAATATGAGCAGTAATTAGGGTGCCTCTCCGCCCCATTGAGCGTGTTTTCCTCCGAGGGCGGTAGCTTCATTCCCATTGACATGGCTTTGACAAACCTTTTCCTTGTCTTGAATATGTTTTTATCCGCGTCGGGTGTCCTTCAATCTGGCAGGAGTGTTTCGACTCTTTCGTTTAGTCGCCTGCGTTTGGCTCCTTCTGATGCGGCTATCTCACGCTCCTGGTCGGCTTTACTTTTCAAACGAATTTCGTCTAGAAAGGCGTCGATCATTTCGTCTGTCGGCCACACAAGCTCCGGTTCAGGCTCTGCCCCCAGTTTCTTAGTGCCAGGAGTTCTTTCATCGTCGGTAAACGAGTGGGATATCACATTACAACTCGCCACGTATCCCTCGGATTCATCCGACGAACTCTCCCCCTCATTTTCCTCCTGAAAGAAGTGGTTGAGGAACTCCTGGAGTGTGATGGGAGTTTGCGCCTTCTGATTGTACTCCTCTAGCGCGTCAATCTGTTTTTGCAAGTTCGTACGCTTGTTGCCAGGCTTCACGGGATTTTTAGATTTCTTCTTCTTTTTCTTTGAAGATTTCGACGGCTGGTCGTGAGTGCTCGGGTCGTCACCACCGATCTTTGGAGTTGGGCGCGGCTTCAGCATCCCTTCGATGATCTGGGGTTCCAGCGGGTTCTTCCATTCGACCGCCGGGCATGTATGAAGATCACTCAGCATCCTTTTGGCTTTTGCTGAAAGCACGATTTCCCATGGAGCTTCTTCAACGAAGGAACAAGTTGCCCCCGGTATGTCCGTCTTCTTAGGAGTGTAAGGTTGTGGCGGGTTCACCTTCCACTTCTCGGACAACGCAAATTTGCCCTGTAGGTATTGATCTTCAATCCATCCTTTAAAGACGAAACAATTCTCAATCGGATGGCTTACCGTTTGATGGTAAGGGCAGTAATTTGGGTTATTCATCTCACTGGGTTGCGGCGGTCACTTTGAATTTGGCAAGTTGATAAGCCTGTTGCGTATCGCCAGCTCGAATAGCCTCTTCGTCTTCTCCCACGGGAATGAGTAGGGGCGCTTCGTTTTCTCATTATAATACCGCCGTCTTTCTTCCAGTTGATCCGCCAGCTTTGGGGCACTGGGTTGCTGCTGAGTGTTCGCAACGAAGGTTTCCTTCCCTTTACCCTTGTCATTTCGCGGTTCTGGCTTCGGGGGAGACGGTCTGTGACCCATCTGGTCCATCTGGGCCAGCTTGTCGATCAAAGCCTGGAACGTGGTTGGCTTAAAGAACATCATGAACTGTGAGATAGTTGCATGAGGATCTAGGGTACCCACGAACATGCCCACCGCGGGCGCTTCCTCAATGCGTTGTTCGCATTTCGACCACAAGTTTTGCTAGCGTATAGCGTACTGGACCCACGTCTCGCCTGGTTTCACCCTGGCATTAATCAATGCCGTTATCGGAGTGCGTTCGCTGGCGCTCGCGAATCGCTGCGTAAATAGCAGCTCCATCTCCGCAAACGTTTTGACGGAGTCGTTCGGGAGCTCAGAGTACCATTCGAACGCCGTTTCTGACAAGCTACCCACGAACTGGCGAAGCAACAATTTATCATCACCGCCGGTGTTGCCGCAAAGCGCCCTGAACTGGGCAACATGCTGGTGGGGATTGCCCGTCCCCTTATAGACATGAAATTTCGGTATTGTATAGCCCGGCGGGTACTTGATCTGGTCATACCAGCTCGGATATGGTCGTCCTGTTATGACAACTTGACCAGCTACCTCAGTCTCCTGGTGAACCCGTATCTGCTGAGCTATATATTCGTCTAGGTCTGCTTTGGAGATTGTCTCCTCTTTGGCTGTTGACAGAGCCGGTGGAGGATTTGACGTTTCTCCCCCGTCATCTCCAAGGACGATCGGAGGATCTTCAGCAGGAGGATCTTGTTGGATCATCATACCCACCATATCCTGGAACAGAAGGGCCATTCGTTGTATATTAGCTGCTTGTTCCGCAGCCTCTTTGTCCTTCTTCTCAAGTATTCTGCGAAGGAATTCAGCGTCAGTTTCTTGCTCCTGACGTTAATCCGAGAACGCTTCGGGGCTTTCTTTCGGCCCAGTGAGTGCAGCCATCGCATTCATCATTTCTTGGAGCTTCTACTGTTGCTCCTGAGCTTTGGTCACTGACCGTATAAGCGGTCTATGACCCATGGATGCACGGCTGTCCTCTTTTCCCGACGCCATGTATACCGTATGCACCATCATGCCCCCAGACTTAGGGCGTTTAGGCTTATTGTCCTTGACATTTGCTGCAGGAGTGGGGACCTTCTCCGGCCTTCTTCTCTTTTGAGTGGTCGACGTGGAGGAAGCCGTCGCAGCGGGCATCCAAGCGGTTGTCGCCCTTTGTTGTTTGACATGACGGTTCTTTTCTTCCTGAACCTTCGCCCTCTTCTGCCGGCGAGAGTGATCTTGAATGATTACCGAGTCCTGAACCCGTCGCCAGACCTTATAAATTTTGGAAGACAGCCGTTGAGGGGGCTGCTCCGGCTTTGTTTCTATAACATTCTCCGCAGGTGGAGGGGATCTTTTGAGAACCGCAGTTGGCGAATTTCTGCGTACCCTGTTTAGCAGCTCGAAGCTGTTCCCGGTTGGAACAGCAGCCTCAATTTCCACCGTTGCAGCTGGTGGAGTTAGCCCGGAGGGGGAGTTTCCCCCAGTCTTCCTTATCCGGTGCCAGTGGCGACGTCGGGCATGACGGGTTGTTGGGATAGATTCAGCGACGGCTCTGTCTTGCCCCTTGTTCTGAGGAGGGGATGCTGCCGGTGTCAGCCTCTTGAAGACTGACGTTCGTTGAGAAGCTGCGTCCATCCGATCAAAAATAGATTTCTGAGTGGGAGCGGGAACCGGGGTAGTCAGTCTCGCGAAGACCGCCCCTCTGGGAAAAGAAGCCGCCTTGACGACTTCGGGAGCAGCTGTCTTCCTTGGGATGGCCACTTCAGGCATTATGGGCTTCTTGGTAGGCCCTTTGGAGCTCGAGTTCAGCCTGGTGAAGACCGAGGAGTTGGAAATGGACGACCCGTTGAGAGGGGCCGTGGTAGTAGCAAGTCGATCGAAGACCGACTTCTTTGAAGCTTTCGATACGGGTACAAGGATAGTGAAGCTCGCTGGCGGGAGCATGGTCCCGAAAAACAGCCCTGTGGTGGCTTGAGTAATCTGCTCCACGGGCATCGTGAACAAAGATGCCGCTTGGGGCCCGTAGGTTATGCCCCCAGACGAGGCGGAGCGTGAGTTGCAGTTGCATGTGGAACATTTTGAGCAGGTGCCAGCCATTGATCCTTTGCTTTCTGCAGTAAGCAGAACGCCAAATCTTAGTACCTCAAAACCCAAGGGCAACCATTAACGAACCGCGATTGGTTCGTGAACACGACACACGAAGTGTGGAGTGGAAAGAGGAAAAGGTCCCACCGGGTGTGCCAGAATCTGTTCCCCTCCGAAGGACGGCCAAGACTGACGTCTTGCCTGAAATTCGGGGCAGATGCTAATTGGTGCTATCCGTCTACCTCTCCGAAGATGCCAAGTTGATTTATGGCACCATGTATCGAAGCTTTAAACGGATGCGTCCGATGTAGCAGACTTCGTCAGATTCCCCTCGCTTGAGGGGTTTTTGATTGTGGGGACGCTCTTCCCTGCAGGCGCAAGCCCCTGCAGTTAATTACGCTACCGCATTGCGGTAACAACTTTCTCCTTCTCCAGATGATCACTTCGTGTCGTGTGTGTTTACTTTGTGTTTGGTTGCCCGTGGATTGTATACGGAGACTGAGTTATGTCGTCGCCCGTAGGGCGCGGACTAGTCCAAATCCGTATTATCGTAGATCTGGGTTTGGGGGTTTAGGTTTAAGGATACGTTAGTCTCGTTTGAGACTAAGATCGACTTAAACGTTTGTTAAGGATACATTAGTCTAGTTTTGGAATAAGATCAACTTAACAGGATCGTTTAGATCCAACAATAGAGAGATTAGGGGAGCCCTGTTGTTTAGTTTAGTGACATTGCGGTCAATAGGTAGTTTAAGGACATTGCGGTCCAGTGTTAGTTTTAAGACATTGCGGTCAAGGTTAAGGATGTCATAGTCCGAGGGTTTAAGGACCTCACAGTCCGGCGTTAGTTTTAAGACATTATGGTCAAGGTTAAGGACGTCATAGTCCGAGGGTTTAAGGACCCCAAAGTCCGGCGTTAGTTTTAAGACATTACGGTCAAGGTTAAGGACCTCATAGTCCGTGAGTTTAAGGACCCCACAGTCCATATCAATGTGTGGTCATCGGGACCCGTCACCTCTTTGAAGACGTTGAGGAATTACAACGCCAAAAATCAAAGGAGTGAAGAGATGTACCCTTAAACCAAAATAGATTAAATGATCTTTGGCTCAATTTGGAGCCAAGACCAATTAATTATATTATGAGCCGATTGGCCCAGTTAAGTTTGAATTGAGGACTTATGGCCTTCTTGGGCTAAGTCCAATCATGTTTAATATTGACCCTCTGTTGGTCTATTGAAGGAGAGGCTTTGCCTCTGGAAACTTAGCCAATTGGGCTAAAGCTAGTGTTATACACTAGAGACCAACAGTGTTGAACACTGGGAATAAGATTAACAAGTTAGTGTTAAACACTAAAAGATAACCAATGTTGAACACTAGCAATAGGGCTTTCAAATTATTGTTAAACACTAAGGCAAATCAGTGTTAAACACTGCAAACGGAGATTTCAAATTTGTGTTAAACACTAAGCAAATCAATGTTAAAAACTGCAAATAGAGTTTTCCAATTAGTGTTAAACACTAAGTAAATCAGTGTTAAACACTGCAAATAGAGTTTTCCAATTAGTGTTAAACACTAAGAAAATCAGTGTTAAACATTGGGGACAAAATCTCCAGATTAGTGTTAAAAAACTAAGGAGAGAGGGGTCATGTGTGGACACGTGAGGGCGCCCTGATTCCTCTTGTTTTATTCAGTCAAAAGTATTGAATACTTTGAAGTATCACGTGCTGTCACGTGATGGGAATTTAGATGTTTGTCAGTTAAAGTTTCAGCCAAGGGGTCACATGGTAGCACGTGAGAGCGCCCTAGAGCTCTTTTCTGTTTCTTCTGCCTTTTCTCTGTGTGCTTTAGGGGTCACGTGGGGCATTGCCTCAAAGTTCTTTTCTATGGATCTTTGCAGGGGTCACGTGGTAGCACGTGACTCTGACTCAAGTTCTTTTCTATGGATCTTTGCAGGGGTCACGTGGTAGCACGTGACTCTGACTCTTTGCATATTTTAAAGATCTGTTCATCTTTTAAGAATTAAATTCTTCATAGGGTCAAACCCTAGCAATAAACTTTAAAGGAATCACATTCCTGTTTTCTTCTGAAGAATTATATTCTTGAATAGGGTTAAACCCTAATTTTTTTTCTGTAAAGAATTAAATTCTGGTATAGGATGAAACCCTAATTCTTTTTTTTTTAAGGGAATTAAATTCCTGTGAGTTTGAGAGAATTTAGTTCTCGATTAGGGTTCAACCCTGGTTCTGTCCATTTTGAAGGAATTAAATTCCTATAATATAGGGTTAAACCCTAATTTTATCTCAAAGGAATTAAATTCCTATAATTCTGTGAGAATTAAATTCTCAAAACTCAGTTCCTCTTCTGTGTTTTAGATCTGTATGGCAGGATCTCAACCCAATGAGAATTAAATTCTCAATTCATGGGGAGATGTGCACTTTGCAGATCCTCCACCAGAGAAAGAACTAAGTTCTTTTCTTTTTATATAAGGGTTAAACTCTTTTGAGAATTAAATTCTCTTCTGAAGCCTCCCTTTTCTTTTCTTACCTAAGGTTTTCCTTTTGCAGAGAATCAAAGGCTCTATATCTCTCTCTCTGTGTGTATCAAAAGAAAAAGGTCCAAAGTCCAAAAGTCCAAAAGTCCAAAAGTCCCCCCTCTTCTTTTCTTGGCTCCTATTTATAGGAGAAGGAAAAGAATCAATCTGTTTTAGTGAATCTTTCATTGAAAGATTTCATTTTTTTATTGAGAGATTTGATTTATCTTCATCATTAATCTGGGCCTTTAGATTATTGAGTGAATTTTATTCACCATTGAATTTTAAATCTAAAGATATCTCTTTGTTATTTCGGTTAGATTTAGGGGGAAATCTTTCCATGTCCAAAATTTTTCCATACATTGGTGATATTTAATCACCCTCGGATTTTTAATCCAACGGTTTCAAATAATTCTTCTCCATTTTGGAAAGATTTGAAGGATCTATTCTCAGAATTTAATTCTGTTAAAGAATGAGGCTCTTAAAGCCGGTCACGTGTGACCACGTGACCCCTGGTCACGTGTGTGCACGTGACCCGTGGTCACGTGTAAGCACGTGACCCCTTGAGTGGGCTTCTCTTCTTCTGCGCTCTGTTTTCTGGCCGCTGCTTAACCATCACGTGCCAACACATGACTACTGGTCACGTGTGAGCACGTGATGCCTCTTCTGAAGCTCTTCCTGATTTTTAATCAGGGAACAATATGTATATTTATCATTTAAACAGCTATTTTATTATAAAATAAGTTTCCACCTTTTCCTAAAAAAATTACAAGATTAAAAGTTACATTAAAATACCATGAATTTTAATTAAATCAATATTACAAATTAATACCTTTATTTATGTAATTAGGATATTTTCACTAGAAATATCACAAAATAAAATCACACTCATTATAACAATAAAGACGAATAATAAATACTTGAGGTGTATCTTGAAAACTATACAAAAGTATTTTTACATAAAACCCCCTCAAGTTTTATAAATTACAATAATGACCCTAACAAATATAGAAATTCGACTTACATTTCTTTTAGTCTGACTCGGGTTTGAGTCTGATTATTTCTGACTTGAATATGATTCAAGTCAATCTATATTTTTTAATATTCCAACTCAATATGAATACATGAATCCCAGAATCCAGTTAACAAACTATACAACTTGACTGAATCAAACCATGGATATACATCCATTATCCCGTTATTCCATTTACCTGATTATGCAGTTACAATCTGTTTACTGATATCATGGTTTTGGTCAGTCATCCAACTTATACAATACAATACAACAATACTGTCAAAACACTATGGGGTTTAAGTGGTAGATTGGTACGGAAGGTGTTAAAGGTGGCACGAGGTGGTCAGATTAAGACACCTAACCTATATTCCGTTGCTGTTGTACCGTGGCTTAACGGTTCCTTGTACTTTCCGTTTGCCCTGGTCTCTAGCATATAGAGACCCCTCTCGTATACACTGGCATTCTTCTGTACCAAGTTACAAACAACAACGTTAACACAATATTCTACAATATTATACAACTTCTTTAGAAGATACTCTTATTCTGTCTTTTCTAATTCTTCTTTATCTTTGGGACTTACCGAGCGACCTGTTCGCTGACGACATTCTATTTCTTTCTTCTTTGAATGTCGTCAGGTGCTTTGGACCCAGCAGAGATCGAGCCCACCAGTGAAGACTTGGATCAGTTTCACGAAGACCCCGAGCTCTAGATATTGTACCTTGTTCTATTCAGTATTTTCATTTCCTGTTATGCCATTGTTTAGGCATCGCTTTTCATTTCAGTTGTATTTACTTTTCATGCATTGTACAAAAGAATATTATTAATAAAGTTGTTGTTATTTCTATATCTCTTGTCTCTTGTGATTTACTTTTAAATTGCTTAGATACGCTTAGCGTATGTACTTCTAAGTATATACGTAGCGGACCTCGTCGCGTCCCCTTCGCCGTACACCGGGAAGCGGGGCGTGACATAAACGGTCTCTAATGCGCACAGTTTCTACTAGTGGGTTAATATTATATATTAATTAGTTAATTTGTTAATTAGGATTTATGAGTTGTCATTAGGGTTTTAGGGTTTATAGATTTGTTATTAGGGTTTATAATTTGTAATTAAGGTTTAAAATTTGTTATTAGGGTTAATAAGTTGTTATTAGGTTAGGTTTTTTTACGGTTTATAGATTATTCAATTTCTACTACCCATTTATCTCAAAAACAACAAAATTATATATCCTAACATCAGAAATTACATCACAATTTCATATTTAATTGAAAAAATCCATAACCTAACAACAATATCACAATTTCATAATCTAACATCACAAGTACATTACAACTAATAATCCAATATCACAATTCATAACCTTAACAATACAATTCATAACTTAAATGAAATAATTATAATTTGAGGAGAAAAAACCCTAACCTATTCGTCGGATTTTAACCGAGGAAAGCAATTTCGAGCACCACCAGCAGTAGCAATACCTGAAAAACAAAAAATGGATAAGAAATTTTTTATTTTTTGGAAGAATTGGAGGGAAAAATGAGATGAAAATCATCTTTTAGGGAGTAGGGAATTCACGGGCTCAAGAAAGAAATTGGGGAAGAATGGAAGAGAGAAAGCTCTTCCGCTGAGTTATTGTGCAGAGAATATTAGCGACCGTTGTGAACGGTCGCTCATATTTTAGTGATCATTCATTTGCCACCGTATATTATATACGGTCACTGATATAATATAAGAGACCGTTTAGAATTAAACGGTCTCTAATATACCGTCTCTGATACGCATAGTTTCTACTAGTGTTATTGGATTGATAAACGCGTTATTGATTTTTAAATCACGAGATTTTATGTATATAAAAGTATTCTAATAAGTAAATCAAAACGGCCGGTTTAGATCGATGAAAAATATGAGGGTAATGTATGTTTGAGACGGGGACCCTTTTTTAAAAAAGGATCGTCATCTCTCTCTCGCTCGCTATATATATATATAGAGAGAGAGAGAAGGGGGGGGGGGGGAAGGGGAGGGAGAAGGTCCTAGGAGGATT
Source organism: Agapanthus africanus (assembly GCA_030015575.1). Taxonomy (NCBI): domain Eukaryota; kingdom Viridiplantae; phylum Streptophyta; class Magnoliopsida; order Asparagales; family Amaryllidaceae; genus Agapanthus; species Agapanthus africanus. Next base: position 65,569,429 of record JASDDO010000012.1, on the reverse strand, counting down.
TTTGCGTTAGGTGGCGGTAAAAAGTACGTCCTCCACCATTTTATTCGACGACGTTACCTTCCAACTTGATTTTTCATTCTCGAATTTGTTGATACACCAAATTTCATATAATCACAATATCATTTCACCGTTGATTTAGCAATAAAAAAAGTTCTATTGTCGGTAAACCGTTGATTTTGCACCACTAAATCAGCGGTGAAAAGGTGTTGGAATCACATGAAATTTGGTGTATCGATATGCTAGATGATGATGTTCAAGATGGCCGGTGCCGATCGTCGAATAAAATAGTGGAGGACATGATTTGTGCCGCCACCTAATGCAAAAAGTTTCATAGAAGCTCTTTCCTTTATTATTCTTTTATATATATATAAAAGGCTTATTTTAATAAATACTTCCCTATAGTTCACCGTCTTCCTACATTATTCTCCTCCTTCAAATCTCCACCACCACAAACATCTTCTTATTCCCATCACACTTGCGAGACTTCCCTTTCCCTTCACCGCCAACCAGATCTCCAACTCTGTCGCACCTAACCCCTACCATCCCTAATCAAGCCACTGGCCTCCGCCCCGATCTCCCTCTACCCGCCCTCATCCCAACCTCCCCCATCTTCGTTATCGCCCATCCTTCGACTTCCGCCCCTTTTCCCTGAGCTCGTCACCGCCATCTAGTCGTCGGCGCCACCTCAACATCCTCGCCTTGTTGCTCGCCTGACCTCCCCCCACTACCTTGTCCTATTAACTATGTAGTTAACAATTATAATTATCTATAATTATTAATAATTTAATTAATAATTAATTAAGTTAATTAACTATATTTAGTAAATGGTCAAAATTATCAACCTCATTGACAGTTTTTTTTAAAGATTTCAAAGTATATGGTAGCTTCGTAGAAAATGGTAAATCTATTGAGGAGATTTTTAAAAATAAAGCCAATATGGAATGCAAAGTATTGAAACTCTGAAGAAAACTAAAAAAATTAAGATTTTTGAAAATTCCGCAATTTTCATATGCCAAGCAAGCAAAATATTAAAATCACCGAAAAAACAGAAAAGTTTTAGATTTTGGAAATTTCGCGATTTTTTTTGCTATAGCATATAAAATGTTGAAAAACCAAAAAAAAAATTAGAAACTTGAAAATTTCTTAATTTTTTTTGTTATATAGCAAGGAAAGTTTTTGAAAATCGAGTAAAATAGGAAAAAAAATGAGATTTTTGAAAATTTCCTGATTTTTCGTATGCCATATGGCATGCAAAATATTAAATTTTTAAAAGAAAATATTTGGATTATATATAATTTCATGTGTCATATAATAAGGAAAATATTGAAAACCCGAATAAAATAGAAAAATTTATAGATATTTGAAATTTTCAATTTTAGTGTGCTATATCATACAAAGTATTAAAATATGAAAACAACTTTTTTTTTTGAAATTTTTGTGATTTTCGTGCACTATAACATGCAAAGTTTTGAAAAACAGAAGTAAACAAAAAATCTGAGCTTTTTGAAAATTTCGTGATTTTCTTGTGTTGTATCATGCAAATTATCGAGAACTAATTTTAAGGTTTTTGAAAACCGTGTAATTTTCATGTGCGATATCATTAAAAATATTGAAATATAGAAGAAGACATAAAAAATTTGATATTTTCATGTGCAAACTATCGAGAAGAAAAATATAGATCATGCAAAATGTTGAAAAATAAAAAACAAAAAGATAGCTTTTTTTAAAATTTTGCATAAAATATTGTTAATTTGAAGAAAATATAAAATTTTGGGATTTTTTAAAATTTAGTGATTTCAGCCTTGAGTGATTAATGACATACCTATATGGTGTCTTAATGCCTGTATAGATATATTAATTGTGGAGGAATCAATTTTGCACATTTTTCAGCCATCTGGAATTCAGTTGCCCCTTTGAAAATCAAGATTTTCATTTGGCTTTTATGCTGGAATCGACTATTTATTTTCCAAGGATAATTTATGTAAGAGAGGTTGGTTGGGAGACACTTCATGCATTTCTTGCAACACGCCGATAGAAACATGGATCTTTCCATATTCTTTTTGAATGTCCGCTCTCTCAATCAGTTTGGAGAGAGATTATTCGGGGTTTCAACATTCAATCTTTGCCCATTTCTGTTGATGCTCTTTTTGAGAATTGGATTCATCTTGAGTCTCTAGTTTCTTGTAAGTTATGGCAATTAACATGCTTTGCTACTTGCTGAGCTCTTTGGACCGAAAGAAATAACATGATTTTTAATGATGCTTTTAAAAGGGAAGATTCTATAGTTTTTGGCATATTAATTGTCTCTTGTCTGCTCCTGGGTTGAAGTTGCAGGTGCAAAAGAAAAAGGGAAGCTCAAGGAAGCATTAATGGCCATGAATTTATTGCCAAGCTCAGGTGATTGAACTAATGAGCAACTTGCTTGGACTCAAGGTACTATCAATACAATACAAGTTGTTGGAGCTTCAATACAAGGATATATGTAGGTAGATAATCATTTTGAACTTTTGTGGTTGTGGATACGATATTGGTCCACTCTCCGACTCCATCAATTTGCAGCTTGATTACCATCAAACATGGTTTCCTTTCCGTTTCATTTTTGCATAAAATTTGTAAATTAATGCTTACTTTTAATGGAATTTCTCTGAGTATGGCATTTTGCCTGCTTTTTCTTCCAAAAAATAATACCCAAGTAAAATATTAAAAAACAGAAAAATTTAAGATTCTTTGCAATTTTCGTTTGTTATAACATGCATAATATTGGAAATCGGAAGAAAATAGAAAATTTTGAGATTTTAGCAATCAAAATATTGAAAAAAATTCTTTAAAATTTACATTTTTTAAAAATTTCGCCATTTGCACGTGCTATAGTGTACAAAAAATTGCAAATTTAAATAAAACGGAATTTTATGGGATTTTTGTGTGCTATATAAAAATACTGAAAAACTAATTAAAAAAGGAACTTTTGAGATTTTTAAAAATTTCACGATTTTCGATTGTCATAGCAAAATATTTCTCGATATCCGTCTGCTAATAGCATGTAAGACATTGAAAATTTTAAGAAACAAAACTTTTGGGATTTTTTTGAAAATATTGCGATTTTCGTGTGTTGGCGAACAAAAAATTTAACAACCGAAAAACCTATAAATTTTGGGATTTTTGAAAATTTTGCAATTTTCATTGGCTTTTACATGCAAAATATTTTAAATAATAAAAAAACATATTTAGATCTAATTGCACGATTTTCATATTTTACTGCAAGAAAATATTGAAAACCTACAGAATAATACTGAAGTATTTGTAAGTTAATCCTTCATATACATTTTACATATAAATTTCATAAATATAAGATATTACATTTTACAGATCATATCAGATTAAACTTTTAAATAATTAATTTAATTTTCGAGAATTTGGACTTTGCGCTGGCACATTGTTTGGGGGCCCTCACTAGATAGTTATGTATAACACATGTTTCACACACGCACATCTATATGTGCATATGTACGTGCTGCGCGCACCGTTTATCATTCCTATATGCCATGTCTGCTGCTAGTACTCCCACAAAGTTTCTTTAAAAAAAAAATTTAAGCAAATGTTGCTTCCAACTCAATTTATTACCAATGTAGACAAAACATCCCAAAAGAAAATTAGTGAAACCCTTTTCCCCTTAATTTTGCACAACTATTCCTTTTTATAAGGTTTAGACACCTTTACCTACAAAATAAATTACCTTGATTGGCATTACAAAAATTGAAACCAATCAAGATCAAGCTTGGCATGTATTAATATTTTTTAAGATACAAAAAATATAGTGAAAACTCATAAAGCAAAAGTTACCAAACCAACCAAATTAAAGATATTTATGACAAAATTTTACTAAACCAACATATTGCATGACATCAAGGGCCCTTCCCTTGTTATGTAAACTCATCATGCAAGATACATTTCCCTCATCCCAGCAACAACCACAACATCTTGTCTATGCTTCTCTCTACACTCATGCATATATCAATCCAGCTAAAAAAGAGGTTTTCACTATAACATGCATTCCTTTATTTTTTTTCCATCTTATAAAAGCTAGTTTCCATTTTACATGAATGCTGCTTCAGCTGGTAATACCCCATCTTCCCATTTTTTCTTTTTTTTTTCTTTTTGTGATCTTCTTTTTCCTGATTTTGTGTGAATAAAGTTGTTGTTTGGTTTGTTTCCAAAAAAATAATAAATAAATACAATGTTTGTTTTGCTCAAAGAAGAAATACAACATTTGCTGTCATATATGTTTTTTTTTTAAAGTATTCAATATGTGGAGAACTATCCTGTGTATTAGGGTTTACATGTTACTTATTTTGTGTATTAAGGTTTTCTCTTGTTTGGGTATATACTGAGTCATATTGTATATTGTATTTTTTGATGACGCAAAAATAATATTTTTCTTTGTCCAAATCTTTGATTTGTACTATGGTGATTTGTACAATTCCAAAAGAATTATAGGAAAATGCTTCTATTAAAATTTTCTTTTGCATGAATAAACTCTTAAAACATTTGAACCAATGTTCAAAATAGTGATAGCGTGCTGCATAACGTTTCACTACTAAATAGTGAAAAATGCAAAAAGCGTTACGCATAGCGTAGGCTATATGAATTATTAACTATTATTATGATCATATAAATTATATTGTTATAAAGATATAAAATTAGTTTGAGGTTGCAATTTCTCTGCTCCCTAAAATTTCTATAAAATAATATTTTCAAAATTTTCAATCCTTGAATTCATATATATGATTCATACCGGTATTAAATCTATCAAAAATCAATTAAATAATCTCTGTTTAAGAAACATGTCTACCAAATATGATTTCAAATTGAGAGGTTAGAATTTTAATGAGACCGTTTTCATATAGTTTAGGATTAGATACTGAAATCTTAAAAACTTGAAAATCTTATATGAAAATAGCCGTACGCATAGCATAGCATATACCATTTGTTAAAAGACGTAAGCTATTTGAAGAAAAAAACGTAAGCTGCTTTGTATTTGAGTTTTTTTCCAAAATTACGTAGCGAATATACTAAGTTATAGTATATAGCGCAAAATAGTGAGCTAGCTATTTTAAACATTGATTTGAACTATAATTGTTCCGAAAATATTAACTCCAACATTTTTACTTATTCAGAGTATGTGCCTGAAAACCTGGTACACATGGACGAGGAGTCTAAACAAGTTATCCCAACTAAGCTTTTCGATGGCGTAGGCAGCTTCTTCCGAAGGATCCTCATCCAAGTCCTCTCATTTGGCCCCATGCCTCGCCACGTTGCCTTCATACCAGATGGCAACCGCCGCTACGGCCAGAAATGGAAGATTAAACAAGGCGAGGTCCATCGCATCGGCTTTCTCAATATCATGTCCATCGTCAAGTGCTTCTACGAAATGGGCATCAAATGCATATCGATCTATGGATTCAGCATCGACAACTTCAGGCGCAAGCCCCACGACGTCCAAGCGATAAAGAACCTCATACAAGATACCGCAGAGGCTTTGATGCATGACACGAGCATAGTCAACGAGCTAGGCATCCATGTCAAATTTCTCGGGAACCTAGACTTGTTCGAGGATTCCATCAGGGAAATGATCGAGAGAGCCATGGATTTGACGGCCAGGAACGATAAGATCATTCTCTTGGTTTGTCTGTCTTACACTTCGACTCACGAGATTGTTCATGGTGTTCAAGGCTCGTGCGAAGAGAGACGGGCCGTGCGAGTTAGGGAAGGGACGGGAGAGGTAATTTATAAAGACGGTCCGATTTCGTTAGAGGATGTAGAGAAACATATGTATTACTCGGGTCATTCGAACCCCGATATTTTGATAAGGACATCGGGAGAGACGAGATTGAGTAACTTTTTGTTGTGGCAGTCGAAGTGCTGCTTGTTGTATGCACCAAGATGTCTTTGGCCAGAGATTTCTTTTCGACACCTTGTTTGGGCTGTTTTAGAGTACCAGAGGAAATATGGCTACTTGGAGAAGATCAAGAAGAAACTATCATAGGAATGATTGTTCCTTTAATTTATACATGGAGCATATATATGATTATTGTTTTGAAGGAGACACATGTAGCTTCCAGCCGATTAAAAGCAAGTTGATACATGTGGAATTTACAGCAAGGGTATGAAATGTAAGGGGAAAATGTTCGTGTAATTCTTCAGATAAAAAGAAAGGGAAAAAAATTGGTGTAACCATGCATAAATGGTATCATCGAAGGAAATGGAATAGCAGGAATGTGCTATTATGTAATCTCATTAAATATTGTTGTCTAAACCCAAAATCAAATGATCCCCCTCTACCTGTCATCGTGCCCAGCATCTCTTATGTCATCCTCTCGATGTCGTATTTGTATCCGTCTGCACCAAAGATTCCATATTATCTTGAGCATGAAGTCTCGCTCGCTTCCTGGTCGTCTCCGGAGCAACACCTATCCAGAATATAATCATCATTTCAATCCAGTTTATAAACATGAATGTTGACTGAGAACTTCTCTCGTTGGCGTTGGCGGCGGTCCACCACCATTGTAGCATATCTGCACCATCTCCCTCTACAGGCTTCCAAGATGAACTTTTCCTTTTTGTTCTGAATTTGTAAAAACCACAACTATTTGGCAAGTGGTGCTTTATTAAGTTCTTGCCACCAGCAGGTCTTATAATCCCAACCCTCTTTTTCCCTTTGGTCTACAGATGGTCTCCTATTTGACTTAAGTTATAACCCTTCCTTTCTTTATGAACTCCTCTCCAAATAAACCTTCTTCATACCTTCTCAATATTTCCGATCATCATCAATGCGACAGTAAGTAGAACGAACATATGGTATAAAAATACTACATAGAGGATCGAGTTTAGAAAAGTTTCCCTTCCACCTATAGACAAAAAAGGAGTATTGACTTGACAATCCTTTGTTGAAAAGTGTCTGACACCTGATGCAACTTAATTGGATGTATCAGAATATGTCATTTTCAATTTTATTGTATGTATTTAGGGGTACTGAAGTTTGTTACATGTGAACTAGATAAATAGAGAAGAAGAAAAAACACAAACAAAAGCAATTAACACACAGACACAAAAGAATTGTTTCACTAATTTTAATGGAGAGATTACAGAGTTGGGCAGATGAGCAAGGTTCAAATGATCAAGCAGCATATCAAGACTGTTCAGAACCGACAAAAGAGTTGGGCAGATGTCGGCAGAAGGTCGTTGGAGTTTGGTATTGGTGATCACGTATTTCTGAAGATATCATCTGCCCAGGAAGTGATCAGGTTAGGTAGTCGTGGGAAGCTCAGTCCCCGATTCATCGGACCTTTTGAGTTGCTGGAACGAGTAGGAAAGGTGGCTTACCGACTTGCCTTGCCTCCATCGTTAGCTGATGTGCACAATACTTTTTATGTATCTCGGTTGAGACGCTGCATTCAGAATGTCAGTCATATCTTGGACCATTCAGAATTGACGTTGGGCACCGATCCGTCTTACGATGAGCAGCCTACCACTATTCTCGATCGCAGGGAGAAAGTACCGAAGAATAAAGTCATCTCCTTAGTTCGAGTTTCTTGGGGTAGTCGTTCTCCAGGTTAGTCTATCTGGGAACATGGGGATGATATCCGTTCATGATTTTCGTACCTGTTTTAATAGTTGTTTGTTTGTTTCCGACATTTTCGTTTTTTAATTTCGAGAACGAAAATTATGTAAGGGGAGTATGATATAATACACGGCCCCATTCTTATATCCATATTTTTTTTTATAAATATTTTCCCCAAATTTTCCTATTTTTTTCTTTTTCTCCTTTTTTCCTTTAAACATAAACCCCACTTTAACCTAACTCTAAATATTAAATAAACCCAAAGCCCAAGCCCTAACCGAAGCCCAACATCCTAACCCAAACCCCAAACCCGACCCCACCCCATCTCCCCTCCCTCTCTTCTTCTTCTTTTCTTTTTCCCTGCTTTTCGCTCAACGTCCCTCTCCTTCCTCGCTATGAGCGCCGCAAGACCCACTCCACGCCGACACCACCTCACTCCGAACTACTCTCCGAGATCCCCTCTTCCTTCTCCCCATCACCCTCAACAACCTCCTCTATCCCTCTTGTCCCTCTTTCTCCTTCTTCTCCTGCTTCTTTCCTCACTCACTTCCCCACGATCTTAACAACCCCACGAGAACCGCTTGTCCCCATAACAGCCACGACGAAGTCTAGCCCTCAACAACCTTCAAGATCCACTCATTCGAATCCTCTCCCTCTCAACCGAGCTCCCCTCTACAATATCTCCATCTCACTCTCACTCTCTCGATCTTCCTCTCTCTAAAACCTACCGAGTTTCGACTTCCTCACCGACCACCGACCAACCACCATCGCCCTCCTCCAAAACCCGCCGGTAACCCTCTGGACGACCAACGACGAGCTTCATCACCTCTACATCCACCGCAACCCACGAGCCTCCATACCCAACCTCCTCCACTGTTTCGCAGAAGCCGCCCCGCCATACCAGCCAAGCTCCTCGACCGCTCGCCGACGACCCCCTCTGACACCCTCTGCTCCTCCTCGACCATAGCACCACCCTTCTCGACTCCAGCACCTGAACCATCTGCTTCCATGCTTCCCGAGCACTAACTGCCCCCAGCCGAGAACCGCCCCAGAGTGGCCGAGGCCGCCGCTGCCGCCACCACCGGCATCACCTCCTTCGCCATTCGCCGTCGACCCCATCTCAACAACCTCTCCACATCGCCGCTCCAGCCAACGGCCAAGTTCAGAACCCGTAGCCGAGCCAAGTCGCCGTTGCAGCCGTGAACAAGCCGTGTTCGTGCCTTCGTCGTAACATCCATGCGATCGCCGTCGTTGTGTCGTCGTCGCCAGGCAAGTGAAACCTTCATTTGCTTATTCATGCTAAAGTATTAGTTATCAAAGTAACCGCGATAAATGTTTTGTGCACATTCGTATAGCTATATCGATAACTTGTAAACAAATTATTTCCATGGCAAACCCCCATAGTTTGATTGTGACGAATGGAAGCCTGACTCGGTCTTCTAATCCGTAACAATACTAATTAGAATTTATTTAAACGACATCTAGTTTGAATCGATTAAATAGAACCGATATTTCGGTTATTACACGTAGATGTAACCCGAGTGTTCGATATGATACATGGATGAATACTCTTTCAAAATGCACATACCTTATATTTAGGGAATCCCGTTACTGTTAATAATTATTGTGTAGTGATTTAAGTTTAAAATACAGAGATTATCATCATGAACGGTCGCCCCAAAAAGGCGACATTGAATCTGGAATTCATCGCACATGCTATACTCTAAAATCTTTATTAAATCAATATAAATCGAAACAAGATGCTCTATGGCTCATATCGAATCTGACTCGATAATATAGAAACCCCTATAATTTATTTTTCGATACTGATATATCACAATGACGAAAACTGATTTGGAATGCGGCTCTGGACTGCAGTCCAGAGCAGCATTTCACATTGACACCTGTTTCAAATAAATTGTATAGCTCTGTTTGAAAATGAAAATATGCAGAACCTTCACCATTGTGAAGATAATTCTGTTATCTAACAATAGGTGGTGGTTTCGTTCGATTTTTCTATCGTTTGATATTTTGATTGCATTTTAAACCGTCGATGTGTACTGCAGTTTAGTACAAAGACATATTGTATACCCTAGCCTTAAAAAGGACATATCTCTTAGCACGCAGCAGATATTATCGACCCATCTGGTGCGTTGGAAACATAATTGAATGATCTAAATTTTACCTAACTGTAGTATCGCCTATTTATGATCCTAATATAGAGTAAAATGTGTTACGAAATAGACTTTCAGTTTAGGAACTAGATTTCCAGCGGTGAACACTTAAAATGAAATGACCGTAACTTGAAAACCTGAAACCCGATTGACCTGAAACCAATTTTTTTGGATTTCTGTTTAAGTTTACTTACTGTCTCTTTTGTATCATTTTTCCTAATTACGATCATACGATTTTATGTGTTTTGCTGAACTCGTAATGCACATTGTGTTTCAAATCGTACATGACTTGTTATGCGGCATTGTTATCGTATTTACCTGACCGTGATACCTTTAGTGATGGCGAACGTTCATAGTGATTCGTAGTGAATTTTGCATTGTCAAACGTGAGTGGTATTGGATTAGTTGTGTCAAGTGCGCCAGTGATAAGTGATTGACTCGTGAAAATGAACAGTGTAGTGAAAAGTGAATAAAACCGTAATTTTGGCGTGTGCTTACATACAACTAGTCTTATAAATATAGTTATTGTAACCTGGGAAAATGGAGAAATCAAGGTGGAATCGAACTCGTATTTAGTGAGGTACAGTGACTTAGAGGATGGTCATTATACACACACACACACACATATACACATACATACATATACACACATATACACATATATACACATACATAGATATACATACACATATATACACATACATAGATATACATATACATATACATAGATATAGATATACATATAGATATAGATATACATATACATACACACACATACACACACACACACACACATATATATATATAGTTCGTGGGCCTAGCGGCACTGCTGCAGGGTTTGTTCTGGGCAACAGCGGACCGTAGTCTCGGACAGGAGACCCTTGTTAAACACGACAATTCTTTTCCACCGATTGATTTCATTTGACTTAGTAACTGATAGGTGACATACATATTGCATGGATTGCTGACATGATACATATACCATACTGTGTACATTCACTTGATATTCCATATACTCATGTTACTGTATTATGCCGTTCATTTCATACTTAATATCATAGTACACACACTATATATTGCTATATGTGTCGCCCTCACTACTACAAATAAGGGTTGCCCCTACGGAGATATGCGTAGGGGCGAAAAAATACCCCATAGGTGCAAAGGCCGCAGGTGCAAGTTGAAGCCCTGAATTTGCCCCTACGGGCAAAATCTTGCCTCTACGGATATCTGTGTAGGTCCTGTTGCACCTACGGAGTAGGCCGTGTTTCCTCCAATCAGAGCAAGGTTCTACTGAATTTTGAAAATTCAAAATTTGAAGCAACGCTTCGGTTTCCGTGCGCAGTGCGCAATTTGCCACATGGCAGAAGCCAATTCGGCAGCGTAACGCCCGAGACGGTGCGTCCCATCAGAGCAAGGCTCTTCAGAAAACATAATTAAGACTTAACTGCGCAAATACATGGCAGGGCGACACGTGTCTGCGAAAGCGCACAGATGCGTGACACGTGTCTGCGCAGTTGCGCAATCGCAACTGCGCAAGCGCACGGATGCGGGACACGTGTCTGCGCAAGCGCACGGATGCGTGACACGTGTCTGCGCAGTTGCGCAATCGCAACTGCGCAAGCGCACGGATGCGCGACACGTGTCTGCGCAAGCGCACGGATGCGTGACACGTGTCTGCGCAGTTGCGCAATCGCAACTGCGCAAGCGCACGGATGCGCGACACGTGTCTGTGCAAGCGCACGGATGCGTGACACGTGTCTGCGCAGTTGCGCAATCGCAACTGCGCAAGCGCACCGATGTCACCGCAACTGCACAAGCGCACCGATGCGCGACACGTGTCTGCGCAGTTGCGCAACCGCAACTGCGCAAGCGCACAGATGCGTGACACGTGTCACGCGCTGGTGAGTTGCGCAGCAACTGAATGAAGATTTAGATAAATCTTTTCTGTTCTCCTGTAAAACAGGAACCCTTGGATCAGAGATCCAATGGTGGGAAAATTCCCAAAATTATTCAGTAAAGATTTTGTTAACAAATCCAACAAATTTGTGGGCACTATAAATAAGATCCCAAGCCTCATTCAAAAAAAAAAAAAAGAATCATAAAGAGAAGGATAAACTTCTAAAAAAAAAAAGCTCTTGAAGATTAATCAAGAACAAAAGAGAAGGTAAAATTTCTGAAGAACAGAAAATTAAAAAGGGAATAATAAAAGAAAAAGAAAAATAGTGCCTTGCACTTGATATGAACCCCTGGTTCTAAAAAAATCAAAGAATAATAAATAGTGCCTTGCACTTGATATGAATCCCTGGTTCTAAAAAATCAAAGAATAATAAATAGTGCCTTGCACTTGATATGAACCCTTGGTTCTGTAAAATCAAGGAAAACAAGAAGAACTTGTTTTCCTTTGATCTAAATTTAGATCAAGAGTGCTTTGCACTTTTTGTTCTCAAATCAAGAAAATTCTTGAATTTCTGCACAAGTGCAACTCATCATTCAAAAGGGCCTGGCCCAACTCAAAAAAATTATTGAGTTTCTGCAACTCATTATTTAAAGGGGCCTGGCCCAATTGCAGAATAATAAAAGGGTAAAGCCCTGTTTGGAAAACTCATGAGTTTCTGTAACTCATTACTTAAGAGGGCCTAGCCCAATTGCAGAAAAATAAAAGGGCAAAGCCCTGTTCAGAAAATTCCTGAGTTTTTTGTAACTCATTATTTAAAAGGGCCTGGCCCAAATCAGATTGCAAAATAATGAAAGGGCAGAGCCCTGTTTAGGTTGATTCTTTTAATCGGGCAGAGCCTAAAATAAAAATTGGACTTAACCCAATCCTGGCTGTAAGTCCTTAAATTAAATGCCTCTCATAAACCAAGTCACGACCGGTCCGAGGGTACATCTCCGAACTCCTTTGACACCTGTCGTTGTAATTTCTCAACGACGTCAAAGAGGCGACGGGTCCCAACGACCACTTATCTAAAATCGGACCGAAACGTCCCTAAACTAACATCGGACCGAAACGTCCCTAAACTAATGACGGACCACTACGTCCCTAAACTGGCGACGGACCGAAACGTCCCTAAACTAAAATCGGACCGAAACGTCCCTAAACTAATGATGGACCACTACGTCCTTAAACTGGCGACGGACCGAAACGTCCCTAAAACTAACAATGGACCACCACGTCCTTAAACTGGCGCAATAGAGCCCGAATGCTCTTTTGCCGGATCTAAATGGTCCCGTCTAAGTTGATCTTAGCCCCAAATACGGTTAATGTGTCCTTAGATCTTTAAATAAACAATAAAACCCAAAATCAACTTTGGTTCAAGGGTACATCTCTGAACTCCTCAGACGTTTGTCGTTGTAATCCCTCAACGACGTCAGAGAGGTGACGAGTCCCGACAGTCAGATAATTAAATCGAGCACTGCGTTAAGTTGATCTTAGTCCAAAACAGGACTAAAGTATTCTTGACGAACGTTTAAGTTGATCTTAGCCGCAACGCGACTAATGTATCCTTAAACCAAAAACATCAAACCCAAATCTAAGCAAATACGGATTTGGACTAATCCACGTCCTACGGGCGATGGCATTACTCAGTCTCCGTATACAATCCACGGGCAACCACAAACAAAACAAACACACACGACACGAAGTGAAATTCTGGAGAAGGAGAAAGTTGTTACCGCGATGCGGTAGCGTAATTAACTGCAGGGGCTTGCGCCTGCAGGAAAGAGAGTCCCCACAATCAAAAACCCCTCACCCTGAGGGGGAATCTGACGAAGTCTGCTACATCGGTCGCATCTGTCTAAACCTCCGATATACGGTGCCGTAAATCAACTCGGCATCTTCGGAGAGATAGACGGATAAAACTAAATAGCATCTGCCCCGAACTTCAGGCAAGACGTCTTCACGTCGTCGCCGTCTTTCGGAGGGGAACAGATTCTGGCACGCCCGGTGGGACCTTTTCCTCTTTCCACTCCACACTTCGTGTGTCGTCTTCGCGAATTAATCGCGGTTTGTTAAATGGTTGTCCTCGGATTTCAAGTTGCTAAAATTTGGTCTTTTGTCTGGCGCAGAACTCAAGATTCAATGGCCACCAACTGTTCGAAATGCCATTGCAGCGGACGCTCCACCTCACCGAGAGGTGTAGCATATGGGCCCCAAGCGGCTTCCTTCCTGACTCTGCCGGTAGACCAGGTGACTCAGACCACCACCGGCTTGTTTTTCGGGACCATGGTCCCACCTACAACCTTTTCCATGCCGATATCCGCACCAGAAGCGAACAAGAAGTCGGTATTCGACCGGCTCACTGCTGCTACCACGACCCCTGTCAACGGGTCGCCCGCTACTAAGCTGACAGCCTCTGTTTTCACCAGGCTAGGTCAGGATCATAAAGTGGCTGTCCCAAAGAGGGCAACGGCCACAGCTTCGGAAGTCGTTGAAGCGGCTTCTCCTATCAGAAAGTCGGTCTTCACAAGATTGACGGTTCCTACTCCTCCTCCAGCTGGTCAAAAAGCATCAGTCTTTGATAGGCTGACATCGGCAGTTACCCCACACCCAAACAGGGGGCAACAAGAAACTATCTCGATTTCTGAGCCAGTCCCAACGGCTCGTCGTGCGCGACGCCGCCATTGGCAGCGAGTAAGGAAAGCAGGGGGCAACTCCCCCTCAGGGCTAACCCCACCTGCTCCAGCAGTGGAGGTCAATGCTGCTGTTCCAACTGGGAACAGCTTCGAATTGCTGAGGAAGGTGAGAAAGAACTCTCCGGTGGCTACATTGAAAAGGTCTCCTCCGCCCATGGAAAAAGCCCCGGAGACGAAGCAGGAACAGCCCCCTCAACGGCTATCCTCAAAAGTTTATAAAGTATGGCGCAGGGTTCAAGACTCTGTGATCGATCCAGACCACTTGCGTCACCAGAAAAGGGCGAAGGTGGAAAATAACAAAAACTGCCCCATTAAACAGCAGGGGGCGACAGTTGCTAGGATGCCCACTACAACGGCTCCTTTAACCTCGATGGCCCACAAAAGAAGGAGGCCAGAGAAAGCTCCCGCAACAGCAGCAAGGGTTAACAATGGTGAACCTAAACGCCCCAAGTCAGGGGGCATAATTGTTCATACGGTTTACATGGCTTCTGGAAAGGAAGAGAGCCGAACTTCTACGGGTCACCGACCGCTCACCCGATCAGTGACCAAGGCTCAGGAGCAACAACAAAAGCTCCAGGAGATGATGACCACAATGGCTGCACTCACTGGGCCGAAAGAAACCCCGGAAACATCCTCAGAAGAACGTCAAGAACAAGAGACGGACGCCGAGTTCCTTCGGCGCGTGCTAGAGAAGAAAGATAAAGAGGCTGCGGAACAGGCAGCCAACATAAAGAAAATGGCCCTCCTGTTCCAGGATATGGTGGGTATGATGATTCAACCAGATCCACCTGCTGGAGATCCCTCGATCATTCTTGAAGATGATAGGGGAGAGACATCGAATCCTCCACCGGCTCTATCCGCAGCTAAAGAGGATACCATATCAAAAGCTGACTTGGATGAATATATTGCCCAACAAATACGGGTGCATCAGGCGACTGAAGCAGCCGGTCAGATCGTGAAAACGGGGCGGCCATATCCGGGCTGGTATGATCAAATTAAGTACCCGCCGGGTTACACGATTCCCAAGTTTCATGTTTACAAAGGGACCGGCAATCCCCATCAACATGTTGCCCAGTTCAGGGCGCTTTGCGGTAATACAGGCGGCGACGACAAGTTGTTACTTCGCCAGTTTGTTGGAAGCTTATCAGACACGGCGTTTGAATGGTATTCTGAGCTTCCCAATGACTCTATTAAAACCTTTGCGGAGATGGAGCTGCTCTTCACCCAACGTTTTGCAAGTGCCAGTGAGCGTACTCCAATGACGGCACTGATTAACGCCAGGGTAAAACCCGGTGAGACGTGGGTTCAGTACGCTATACGGTGGCGTAATCTATGGTCTAAATGTGAACAGCGCATAGAAGAAGCCCCTGCGGTGGGAATGTTTGTTGGAACACTCGATCCACAAGCAACCATTTCACAATTTATGATGTTCTTCAAGCCGACTTCCTTCCAGGCTTTGATCGACAAATTGGCGCAGATGGACCAGATGGGCCATAAACCTCCTCTCCCGAAGCCGGATTCCCGAAACGACAAAGGAAAGGGAAAAGCGATCGTCGTCGCTAATGCCCAACAACAACCGAACGATTTGAAGCCGGTTGCTCGTCCAAATAATACGCGCCCATACGTACCCCTTGAGGACAGGATGGGACGTGCTTACTCCTTCCCCCGTGATAAAACAAGGAGGTTATTCGAGCTGGCATTGCACAACAGGCTCATAAATCTGCCAGATCCAAAACGTCCGTCGCAACCAAGTGACGTCAACGATCCTAATTACTGCCCTTATCATAGAGTGTTGGGACATCCAATCGAAGACTGTTACGTTTTCAAAAATTGGCTTGAGAATCAATACTGTCAGGGCAAATTTGCGCTGTCTGACAAATGGAAGGTGAACCCTCCGCAGCCCCACACCTATAAGGGGACGAATACGCCAGGGGCAACGTGCTCCGTCATTGAAGAGGCTCCCTGGGAGGTTGTATTATCAGCCAAAACGAGGAGAATGCTAAATGATCTTCAAACCTGCCCAGCGGTCAAGTGGAAGAACCCCTTGGAACCGCAGGTTATTGAGGAGATGTTGAAGCCACGACCGACTCCGAAGACCGATGGTGGTAGTTCAAGCGTTCATAGCCAGCCGTCAAAATCTTCGAAAAAGAAGAAGAAGAAATCTAAGAAGCCCGTGAAGCCTGGCGACAAGCGCACGGACTTACAAAAGCAAATCGATGCGCTGGATGAGTACAACCAAAAGGCACGGACTCCCATTACGCTCTAAGATTTCCTTAATCACGTCTTCCAAAAAGAAGATGAGGGAGAGAGTTCATCAGACGAATCCGAGGAGTACGTAGCGAGCTGTCATATGATCTCTCATTCGGTCATGAATGATGAAGGGACTTCTGGCACTGAAACGCTGGGGGCAAATGCCGAATCAGGAACCCCAGGGTTACCGGTTGAAATGATTAGCGCGTTTCTTAATGAAGCTCGGTTGAAAAGAAAGACTGATCGAGAACGCGAGACGGCTATATTCGAAAGGGCCAAGCGTCAGCGACTTGAGGAAGGAGCTGAAATGATCCCGCTGGAACAAAATACCTCCACCGCTGACAAAAGCCAATTCAAGATAAAAAAGAAGTTTGCTAAGGCCATATCGATGGGCATGAAGCTACCACCCTCTGAAGAAAAAGTTAATGGCATGGTAGAAATGCACCCCTCTTATTGCTTATACCATCAGAAGGTCTCACATTCCACCCAAGATTGCAAAGCTTTCAATGGATGGTGGCAAGGATACGTCGCTAATCGACAACGATTTAAACGGGAAAAACGTAAAATTCACCGAGAGCAAAGAAATACGACTAAAGAACTTGAAAGAACTGCCGGCAATTGTCACATGGTTAACACTACCGGGTCACAAGTGCCTACATTTGGGAGCGACTCCGATGAAGAGCTAGAGCTTGGCCCCCTCTTCAAAGAATCCATTCTGGGAAAAGAAGAAGAACCGAAGGCTTGCGAAAATATACAGCTACGCAATCGGACGCTACCTGAAAAGAATCTCGGACCCTTAAACAAGAAAAACAAAGGGAAAGAGAAGGTCTCTGAAGACATCACTTTGGATGACCAAGTTGCGGAAGAGTTAACCGCCAAGAATCCCCCAAAAAGGAATAAAGTAGATTACAATGTCTTGGCGCATCTGAGAAAGCTACCCTCACAACTCAGCATTCTCGATGCCCTATTGCTATCAAAAGAGGCGAGGGATTCTTTGATTAAGGCCCTGCAAGATCCGGACCAGTTCCAAGCCTTCCTAGCCGAACAAAAGATGAAGGATGAATTGGAAGAGGTGCACACAGCCGACGTTGCTTTTGGTGATGAAGACCTTCTTCTCGGGACGTGTGAACACAATCGCCCCCTTTATGTCTCAGGATACTGCCATGACATAAAGATAGGTAAAATCTTGGTCGATAACGGATCGTCTGTTAATTTACTCAATGTGCGAGTGTTAAAGGAGATTTGCATGAGTGTCCAACATCTCGCCCGAGACAAAATCACTATCTCCGGTTTCGATTCCCAATCCTCGAAGACTCTTGGATCTGTGATATTGACGCTGCGCTTCGGGTTGCTCGTCACAGATATCAAATTCCATGTTATAGACGCCAAGACGTGTTACAATGCTCTACTCGGCCGACCATGGCTACACGAATACAATATTATCCCTTCTACACAGCATCAGTGTATGAAGTATTGTAGGGACGGCCTCGAGTACACAGTGGCGGGAGAGTTGAATCCGTTTTCCGTGAACGAAGTTCACAAGTATGAAGATGCCAAATACTTCTTACCGAGTTTCGAAGACACGGAAAGGTGTCACAAACCGGAGAACAAAACTAACGCAACCATCCCTGTCTTCGGCAGTGACACTGAGGAGGAAGAGGATATAATTTATTCAGGTCCATCCCAGTCCACCAGGCCAGGACCATCTGTTCCTTCATTGATCTTCGGTAGTGATTCAGAGGATGAAGTTCATGCTGTATTCCCCGCTCGGCCCTCAATACAGATTTCCACTGATGAAGAGCGAAGTCTGCAGGTAACCATGGTGCCGCTTGAACATTATAAAGAACTGGATGCACTCGACACCAACAACATAGAGGAATTGCAGACATTCTATATCCCTCCCGGACGAAAAGGCGAGAAGGCAATCCTATTCTACCGTTCTGAAGAAAACGAGGTGAAAAAAAAAATTTGGCATGGCGCAGATCCCACGCTCGACGGGCTTCAGCCTATCCGTCTTCCCAGATATTATACCGAAGGTTTGAAGAAACTGCTGAAACGCCAAGGGATGTCCTTCACACAGACCGTCAGAAAAGCCAAATTCTATGATAAGGTCTGGAACGTTCCTGGAACTCAACGCAAACTGCCTAACGGGAGAACGGAAACGAAAGGGCTCGGGTATGTTCGCTCAAAGAAACGGGAGCTAATAAACAGCTGTTATGCCATGTATAACTTCGACGAGGAAGCGGACGCTCAATGGGAAGACGCTAATCCTGAATCAGCAAGAGTTCCTGATGCAAGACCTCCCAGTCCATCGTCTGAAGACCAGACGAACAAACTTATAAAGGATGCGAGTCAAAAAGCCCGAGATGATCACGATCGTGAAATGGCAATCTATGAGAAAGCCAAGACACAGCGTCTCCTTCAACAGGCAGTAAAAAACGAAGATGTTGCCCCACGTCAGCCTGCTACAAAAAGGGTTCGACGCGAAAGCAAAAACAAGTCGAGGGGCCAAAAAGGTGCTCGACAACCACAAGACAGAGCTAAGAAGCCACGCATCCGAGAGTCGAGCGTTATTGATTTAGCCCTCAAAAAGAAAATGGGTCGAGCATACTCATTTCCTCGGAACAAAACAAGGAAAATATTCGATCTCGCTCTAAAACATCAAATGCTTACGTTGCCAGAGTCTAAACACCCTGAGCACGCGGGCGAAGTATTCAACCCAAATTATTGCTTTTACCATCGAGTGGTAGGACATCCGCTTGAAGATTGCTTTACCTTCAAGAATTGGGTTGAGGACCAATATCAGTTAGGCAAATTCGCGCTTTCTGACAACTGGAGGGTAGCACCACCACAGAAGCACGAACCCGAGGCTGCAAAAGAAAAACCAACTCCGCATTGGGATTGGCAGAAAATTCGCACTTGCCACGTGGTAACAATATTAAAAGAAGAATCCGAAGACATGAACGACTTCCCTTGGTGCTTTGAAAACGGCAGCGATGAGGTAATCTCAGAATTTCCCCCAGCTCCGAAAGAACTGGAGGATGGAATCCACACCACTGCAGATAATCTCAAGAAAATTGAGTTGGGGACGGAAAATGACCCGCGACCAACATTCATCAGCGAGCTGTTATCTGAAGAAAGGGTGACTGCGTTGAAAGATGTGCTTCTACAACACAAAGATTGCTTCGCGTGGAACTATTCCGAAATGCCGGGACTAGATCCAGAAATTGCTGTACACAAATTGGCGATATCTCCGGACATCAAGCCCGTCAAACAAGCGCCGAGGAGAATGCGACTCGAGCTTGAGATGAGCATCAACGCCGAAGTCAAAAAGCTTTTAGACTCTGGCTTCATCCAGGAAGTTCAATACCCTGAATGGATTGCCAACATTATCCCAGTGATGAAGAAAAATGGGACAGTGCGCATATGCGTAGACTTTCGGGATCTTAATAAAGCCTGCCCAAAAGATGATTTCCCAGTGCCAGTTACTGAACTTATGATAGACAATACATCCACTCATGAGGTTTTCTCCTTCATGGACGGCTCGTCGGGGTATAACCAGATAAAAATGCATCCCGAAGACCAGAAGCACACAGCCTTCAGGACTCCTCTTGGTATATTTTGTTATAAAGTGATGCCCTTCGGTTTGAAGAACGCCGGTGCTACTTATCAGAGGGCCATGACAAAGATCTTCGACGACCTTATACACGAAATCGTTGAATGCTATATCGACGATCTCGTGGTTAAAAGCAAATCATACGGGGAACATCTCGAGCATCTGAAGACTGTATTTCAACGCCTTCGGCAGTACAACCTGAAGATGAATCCTCTTAAATGTGCGTTCGGGGTTTCCTCGGGCAAATTCCTGGGATTCGTTGTTCGACACCGAGGTATTGAAATAGATCCGTCAAAGATTAAAGCAATCATGGAAATGCCTCCGCCGAGGACTCTCAAACAGCTGCGGTCTCTCCAAGGGAAACTCGCATACATACGGCGATTTATAGCCAACCTCTCAGGAAAATGCCGGCCATATAGTCACCTGATGAAGAAAGGAACCCCATTCGTTTGGGATCAAAAATGCCAAAGCGCACTAGACGAGATCAAGCAGTACCTGTAGAACCCGCCAGTGTTGGCTGCCCCGGTTAAGGGGAAGCCTCTCATTCTTTATACGACCGCCCTCGAAGGTTCCTTAGGCGCATTATGGGCACAAGAGAACGATCAAGGGAAAGAAAGAGCACTCTACTACTTAAGTCGAGTGCTGCTGGGGGCAGAAAGCAACTATTCTCCCATTGAAAAACACTGCCTGGCATTAATCTTCGCAATAACAAAGCTTAGGCACTATGCGTTGGCGCACGAGGTCCGTCTGATTTCAAAAGTGGACCCTCTCAAATATTTAATGTCAAAAGCCATATTGACAGGACGACTCGCTAAATGGGCCCTGCTCTTGATGGAATTTTCCATAACATATCAACCTCTCAAGGCAGTAAAAGGCCAGGCCATCGCTGACTTCCTTGCCGAGCATCCCATACCTGCCGACTCTCCTTTAAACTGCGATTTGCCAGACAGACATGCATTTGACGCAATCGACGGTGGTGATACCCGCTGGGAGCTTTACTTCGATGGAGCGTCTTCTATGAAAAAGCACAAACAAAGTACGCCAACGATCAAATCGGGGGTGGGACTCATCTTTGTGACTCCCCAAGGAGGAATAATGCGCTTCGCCTTCTCCTTAACGGAGCCGAGGACGAATAATGAAGCTGAATATGAAGCTCTGATAGCAGGCCTTGAGATCGCCATTGATATGGGAATTGAGAGCCTCCTCATATACGGGGACACCCAACTGGTCGTCAGTCAAGTAAACGGCGATTACCAAACATGTAAACCGGAATTGGTAAAATACGGTGAAAAAGTGCAACAACTGCTAACCCAAATTCCCTCTTACACGTTGGAAAGCATACCGCGCGCGGAAAACAGCAAAGCAGACGCACTAGCCAAACTTGCTAAAGAACTGGCTGACGAGAACCTCGACGACGTTAGAATCGTGGTGCAAAGCCGTCGAGTGCTCGCCCCAACAGAAATATCTCCGGAATCGTCTGAAGAAAAAGGAGCGAAAGAGGAGACAACCCTGCAAGTAAAAGACTGGGAAAATACCGGGGACTGGAGAGAAGTCTTCATAGATTACTTCAAGTTCCACCGAATACCTGAAGAAGCGTCCACAAGACATCAGCTCACAAAACGAGCTCTGTCTTTCGCCTTCGTCAATGATACTCTGTACAAGAGGTCATTCGATTCTCTGTGGTTGAGATGCTTAGGACCTGACGAAGCGAGAAGGGTCGTCCAAGAAGTTCACGACGGACTCTGCGGTTCCCACCAAGCAGGCCCTAAGATGAAGTTAAAGATAAAGCGGATGGGCTACTACTGGCCCACGATGATGCAGGATTGCCTAGAATACGCGAGGCAATGTCATTCATGCCAAATTCATGGAGACTTCATCCATCAGCATCCTAATCCACTGCATCCAACAGTGGCTAGTTGGCCATTTGAAATGTGGGGAACTGACATAGTCGGTCCCATCGAACCAGCATCGTCAAAGGGACATCGTTTCATCTTGGCGACGACTGATTACTTCTCCAAATGGGCAGAAGCGGTACCGTTGAGGGAAGTGAAAACGGAAAACATCCTCCATTTCTTCAAAACGCATGTCATATACCGGTTTGGAACCCCAAGAAGGATCATCTCTGACAATGGGCCAGCCTACCGAAGTCATAAGATTAGCCGCTTCGCACAGCAGCACAATATAGACTGGAGATATTCCTCAGTTTATAACCCGCGAGCTAACGGTCTAGCTGAGGCCTTCAACAAGACCTTGACGAAGATCATGAAGAAAACGGTGTCACGAAATAAGAGAGATTGGCACGAAAGATTGCAAGAGGCTCTTTGGGCGTATCGAACTACATTTAAAACGGCCACAAACACAACGCCGTACGCGTTGGTATTTGGGACGGAAGCAGTACTCCCCCTCGAGATAGAATTACCCTCTCTACGAGTGGCAGTCCATTACGAGTTGACGGACGAAGAAAATGCTCACCTTCGGTTTGAAGAGCTTGACGCCCTTGATGAAATCCGGCTTCTAGCACAGCAAAATCTGGAAGCTTATAAAGCAAAGATGACGCGCTCATATGAAAGATTGAGCCGCCCGAGGACATTCCACCAAGGCGAACTCGTGCTAGTCGTCAAAAGGCCCATGATCCCCAATCGCGCCAAGCGGGGAAAGTTTGAGCCAAACTATGAAGGACCGTACATCATTGATAAGGTCTACCAGGGCGGGGCCTATCTACTCATGGACATGCACGGTGAAAGACCTTTCAGGCCAATAAACGGTCGCTTCCTAAAGAAATACTACGCTTAACGAGCCTTAGTTTAGGTCAATGATAGATGACGACGACTATGTCCGCTCGCTATCTTCCTAAGCTCAGGCTTTATAAGCAGTAGCCAGCCCTCTCAACGGCGGACCGAAATGTCCTTAAACTAATAGCAGACCACAACGTCTTTAAACTACTACCGCAGCATCCTTAGGCTGACAAAAAAAAAAGTATAATAAATAAAAACGGTATGTCAATAAGCAAAATGGGCACGGATGAAAACCGGAAAGGGCTCCGTGAGTAAAAACAGCAGGACTACCGGCGAATGTTTGTGAAAACCCGAAAGGGCGCAACTCGTTAAAGAACCCTTACAGAGTCCTCTCGACCCTGTAAGGAGAAACCACCCGCGTGAGATCCTTACGACTCATAAGGGAACAACACACTTAGGAATCCCCACGATTCCTAAGGAGAAAATACACTTGCGAGATCCTCACGACTCGTAAGGAGAACTCTCTTATGGGACCCTCACGGCTCATGAGATTTGAAAGTCTTAAGTTACAGAAACCTAAACCTGTGATTAAGCAAGCTCCCACAAACTTCCAATATTGCCCTACAAGTGGCTCAATATTGACCCTTGTATACAATCCACGGGCACGAATAAACATTTCCCTAATCAAGTCTCATCCGAGACTGGGGATATGTTCGCATGATGAACAACCCTTATAAGTCCTCTCGACTTACAAAGAGAAAACCCTCCTGTAGGATCCTTACGACTTACAGAGGAAACGAACACTTAGGAATCCTCACGAGTCCTAAGAAGAAAATACACCTACAAGATCCTCACGACTTGTAGGGAGAAATAACTTCGTGAAACCCTTACGGCTCATGAAGTCAAAAGCCTTAGCCGACAGGACCCTAACCCTGGTTGCTAAGCCACTTTTGTTCGACATCGACAGAGGCAGATGATGATTCGCTCCTGGTAATATCCCAGTTGTAGCGGTGCTGATGCCGAAATCGGTTTACAGCGAAAAGCCAATAGGCCGCACATGCATACGAAATAGCCGAAATGATAGGGCAACTTGCAATAAAAAGCAGCAAGTAAAAATGTATGCATGCAAAATAGCCGAAATGATTGGGCAACTCGCAATAAAAAGCAGCGAGTAAAAATAAAATAAATAGCCGAAATGATTGGGCAACTCGCAATAAAAAGCAGCGAGTAAAAATAAAATAAATAGCCGAAATGATTGGGCAACTCGCAATAAAAAACAACGAGTAAAAATAAAATAAATAGCCGAAATGATTGGGCACCGCGAAAAATAGCCGAAATGATTGGGCAATCGCGACCTTCGCGATATAAAAGCTGAAATGATAGAGCATCGCGGAGATAAAACAAAAAAAAAAGAATGATGATAAAACTCTGGCCCTACAGTTAAGACCACATCGGTCCCTGTATACAATCCAAGAGCGCAAACGAAAAGGGAACCATACTTTCCCAACAGGCTCCGCCAGAAGACGAAGCCAAATCTCGACGGTTCAGTCCAACTCTGAAGAAACCAGTGTCTTCAGCAAACTCCTCGACTCACGGATACAAACACTCCTTGACGAGAGCCTTCTGATCCGCGTCGACTCGCAGAGCCACCAGCGCCTCCGTGGGAACCATCGACTCGTTTCAAACCCCAAGGACACAAATAATCCTTGGCGCTTGGGAAACAAATAATCCCAGCAAATTCCTCGACTCACGGATACAAACACTCCTTGACGAGAGCCTTCTGATCCGCGTCGACTCGCAGAGCCACCAGCGCCTCCGTGGGAACCATCGACTCGTTTCAAACCCCAAGGACACAAATAATCCTTGGCGCTTGGGAAACAAATAATCCCAGCAAATTCCTCGACTCACGGATACAAACACTCCTTGACGAGAGCCTTCTGATCCGCGTCGACTCGCAGAGCCACCAGCGCCTCCGTGGGAACCATCGACTCGTTTCAAACCCCAAGGACACAAATAATCCTTGGCGCTTGGGAAACAAATAATCCCAGCAAATTCCTTGACTCACGGATACAAACACTCCTTGACGAGAGCCTTCTGATCCGCGTCGACTCGCAGAGCCACCAGCACCTCCGTGGGAACCATCGACTCGTTTCAAACCCCAAGGACACAAATAATCCTTGGCGCTTGGGAAACAAATAATCCCAGCAAATTCCTCAACTCACGGATACAAACACTCCTTGACGAGAGCTTCCTGATCCGCGTCGACCCGCAGAGCCACCAGTGCCTCCGTAGGAACCCTCGACTCGTTTCAAACCCCAAGGACACAAATAATCTTTGGCGCTTGGGAAACAAATAATCCCTCGCAAAACTTCTCAACTCACGGATACAAACACTCCTTGACGAGAGCCTTCTGATCTGCGTCGACTCGCAGAGCCACCAGCGCCTCCGTGGGAACCATCGACTCGTTTCAAACCCCAAGGACACAAATAATCCTTGGCGCTTGGGAAACAAATAATCCCTCGCAAAACTTCTCAACTCACGGATACAAACACTCCGTGACGAGAGCTTTTCTAACTCACATCTCGGGCAGTAAGGATTCAAAACTTGCTTCCTGAACAATGGGATCCTGCAAGTCAATCCTAAATGGTTTCTTGCATACTATTCACGGGTCTCACTCTCTGAAGTCGATTCTCGACAAAGAGGGAAACAACCGCTTACGAGCCCTCTCGACTCGTAAGAAGGGCAATGGGATCCTGCAAGTCAATCCTAAATGGTCTCTTGTATACTATTTACGGGTCTCACTCTCTGAAGTCGATTCTCGACAAAGAGGGAAACAACCGCTCACGAGCCCTCTCGCCTCGTAAGAGGGAGAAATTCTCTCATAAGATCCTTTCGACCTATGAGAGAAAACTACACTTGGGAATCCTCACGATTCCTAAGGAGAAAATCCGCTTACGAGATCCTCTCGATCCGTAGGGAGAAAAGTCTCTATGAGACCCTCACGGCTCATAGAGTTGAAAAGTCTTAGGCAGCAGATCCGAACCTGCGGCCTAAGCCATCGTTATATCTTGAAGAAACCAAAATGCTTACTCTGTTACCTGTCAATCATGTTTATCAAGACAGCATGCTGATAATAAGAGAAGGGAGAAAGCAAAGAAATGATACAAGACATCGCAAAAAAATGTATATCTTTATTTATTAACTCAATCAAGTACATGGCGAATCGTATAAAAGAATAAAGAATGTATACATCTTATTCAAAAAAGAAAATTACAAGTATATTGATACAATGGCAGCTACTGGGAAGGGAGCGTCTTGCACAGATGTAGCAATCGCTCGCACATCTCCTTCCACGCCTTCTCCTGCTCGGCTACCGCCGTCAACTCTGCCTCCACTTGGGCTTGTTGCCGCAAGACCAGTGCAAGCTGCTCCCTCACGCCCTGATAAGCAGCCTCCCGACTTGGGATATAGCGCTCAGCCACGTCAAGCTTCCTCTTTAAATTTAGCCCATGGGAGATGCGCTCCAAGAGACCCTCAAAGATAGTCTTCACTTGGGCAGCATTTGCCTCAACCTCAGCGCGCAGATGGGCCGTTTCGTTTGAGGTCTTTTGGCATTCCCTTAGTCTCCGAGCTGCTTCTTGCTCCAAGTGGCGGGAGTGCGAAGTGCTTTGCTCGAGCCAAGTTGTGCGTTGGGCGCTCAGAGCTAAAACTTCGGGAGCAGGGCGCGTCAATTCCAGCCGGTACAAGCAAGCCTCAATCTCCCTGCAGTGATTAACCCAAGATTCAACGACGCCTTCGCCGTGAAAAGTTACGAGCGCCGCTAACATGGGGTTAACATCCACAGCGAAATCTGCAGCGGAAGGGAGAGCGTCCATGCTGAGCTCGTCGATATACCCGCTCAGCATGCCTAGACTCATCACCGCACCCTTTGAAGACGGACGTCTCAAAAAGGGGCCTGCCGGTAAAAGGACGCGAGCCTCGAAGGGGACCGGAGCCGGAACAATAGCTGCAAAACAAAACAGGTTTAAACGATGGTTCAAAAGATGTTGAAGGATTACCAAAAGGAAATTTACCATACCAGGTACAGCGGACGGCAAAGCCGGGAGGGCCGGTAGCGCGACAGGGCTTGCATCCCCTCCTTCGATTTGTGGCACTGCAATAAAGAAAAGGAAAAGTCAGAAATCGTCCCATTGCTAGAAAAAAAAAAGGGTAAACAAAGATATTACCGGCGCCACTAGAGGGAGAAGCGAGTTCGGATGGGAAAGAGAAGTGCGGGAGCAACACTTGATATAGGTGATCAAAAAGCACTCCTGCAAAGGCACAATAGTGTAACGTTAGTACAAAAGCCGCATTTTTGAAAGATTAATGCATGAGTCGTGAACCCATACCTTCCAACATCCGTGACGGTACAAGGGAAGACGGGGAGGTGACTACTGCCAAAGCAGTAGTTGACGGTGCCCCCTCGAGCAATGGAGCATCGGTACTGGCTGCACCTGCAAGAACAAGCTTGTTAGAAGAGATCACAAGATATACAAAAAAAAGGGAAACGCTGGTGACAAAAAATTTTTTTACCTGACAAGCTGCCAGCAGAAACTGAGGCAATCCCTTCCTCCACTGACGGAAGACCACCGCCTGTAGCTTCATCACCCGACTCAAGGGGAACCGTTGTTATGCTCTCAAGCTCTGCAGGCGGCGGGGAACCATAGACAGGGAGGGCCAAGATAGGAACATTGCCAGATTCCTGAGAAGGAGCGCCTAGCTCGTCCTCAGGAATCGTGGCCGCCTCACCTGCTGCTCCCTCAGGATCAGCGATTACAGCTGCCCCGTCCACCGGCACCACGAGGTCCCCAGCCTCAAGTACCTCGCCCTCTACCGCCTTCGGCTCGGTCGAGACAATCATCTCATCTGCCGCCACTTCGGGTACGGCATCAATGACTTTCTCCGCGGTAGGTTCCTCAATCTCGGCTCCAGGCCCCATGGCCTCGACAAAGTTGTCCACTGTCGGTTCGGGTTCGGCGAGTACCGCTTCTCCCGCTCCCTTGGGTTCGACGGTCGTCTCCGCCTCCCCCTCAGTTGGACTTGACCCTGCAAGATGAGATATGTATAAGCCAATAGTTTTACAAGTCATACAACAAGGCTCTGAAAGGAGTACTACCTGAAGCGGATTTATCATGGGCGTTCCGAACCGCGCGCGCAACTTGCCGACGAGCGGTAGACAGGGCCACAGGGGGCTCTTCAGAAGGAGTACTAGCGTGAGGAACAGTGCTAGGGCCCGCTCCTGCGGCCAGAGCAGCTCTGCGCGCCTTAGCTTCGCGTCTGGACCGCTTCCGCTCCTCTTGAGCCGATGAGACAGATGCCATCAGAGCTTCCTTGAGCGAAGCCTCCTCATCCGTGTAGAGGGATGCCTCCAGATTTTTCAGAGCATCCCTCGTTGTTGCATCAAGCCGAGGCTCTTGCGGCAGCTTCGACGGAGCTGGGACTTCGATGACGGGCTTGGGAAGGGTCCTTGCGCCGATTAATACAACCCCTGTAAAGAAACAAGAGAAGGTCAGGTTGACTATCATAAAAAGATAACGAACTTTCCGTATAAAAGAGAAAGGGATAAAACATACCGACGCTCGCTAGGGTACGCTTCTTCTCCTCCTCCTGGAAGGTCTTCAGAGAGGCAGCAATGGCCTCTTCAGTGGATACACCTGTTAAAAATGAGGCAAATATTAGCTAAAGATAATAATAAAAAGTGGGATAAAATGACAAATAAGGAGGCTGAGGATTACCTGACTCAGCGAGTCTGCTTAACATTGCTTCGAGCCTCGCCGATCGCTCCGAAGCTGCAATGGCGGCGGCTAGGTTGGTGTCCTCAGGGTCCACCACGAAACCCTCGTTGCTGCCATACTCACATATAGTCTCGGCAGGATGAGCCGCGGACTCTAAGTTAAGAATCGCGTCGAGGGATAAAGTGGACTTCTTCTTCTTTTGCCCGCCAGCCTTGGACCCACTGGGAGCAGCTTTGCGCTTGCCAGTTTTGGCAGTCACTTTCGGGCGGCGAGTCCCGATGTCCGCTCCTGCACCCGACTCCGGCGATGCCGCTTTAACCGTCTTTGTCGGAGCACGGGGCGCCGTTGGGGCATCCACCGTAGTAGGCAGTGGCAGTCCACGCGGAGGGGCCAACACCCGTGGTCGATCAGCTCCGGCCTCTTTCGTCGGAGGGATAACCTGAACCCTGGGCTGCAATGGAGCCTTGCGATTGCCGCCGGGAGGCGCAGCCCTACGATCGACCAATAGACGTTTCTCCATCAAGATGATTGGGCCCATCGCGTGCGCGTACCAGGCCACATACGAATTGAGTATCTTAGGGGTACAGCTGGGCTCACTGATAAAAAAGTAGGAGCCTGTATTGAGCCGGATGAAGTGATGCATCGCATTCCGTACTCCCTCTGGACCGACTGCAGGTGTTCCCAAGAAGGCTTCCAACGGGATCCCTTGGTTATAACTCGATTGCCGGGCAAACCGATGCGGGTTATACCTCATGAAGAGGGCCGTTTCATTTTGCCTGAATACCAAGTAGCCCGGTCGAATGGAATAAAGGTGGAGGATTTCCCGAGCCTTCAACACGGAAACACCGCCCTTAAAGTCATCACGCAGCGGCACCACCGACTTAGTGGTCTCGGAACCCATGGTGATGACCTTATCCACAAAAGAGGTCTTCGCCCCGACTAGATGCGAACGCAGAAGCAGTCCCCTAGACTCCCGCGGAGGCGCAAACACGATGGAAGACCCGACCAATCGCATGATTCTTGGAAGTGTGAATCTCTCAAAGAAGGGAGGAGTTTTGTGGGCACCAAACACTCCTCGAACATGCAGCTCCATCCAAGAAGTGAAGTAGTGCATCGGGAAGTTAGCAGGCTGTACCCCAGGCTCATTAGCGTCCGCCGCTACGCTAAGTCCATTGTAGAGGTGAGCCAACCCGGCGATCCCCACTGATAACTGCAGACCGGCCACCATTCGATGCGCCGGGTAAAAGACAGAAGACCGCATGAGGCGTGGGTGCATGGGAAGCGCGAAGCTGCACAGCCATAGACCTAAGAACCCGATGAAGAAGGTCTCCTCATCCATGCCAGGAACGGCGATCTCTGAGAAAGGGACGCTAGCAGTGCCGGGAAGGTAAAAACTTCGCTGATCAATTTCCGATGAAGGTCGGCGGTCCAGGCCGAAACCAAAAGGATCAGCAAGTTGGGCGAACTTCTCACCTTGCTCTGATAAAAATTCCGGGCGAATAAAACGAGCAATGAAGTCCGCGAAACTAACGCCTCGGTCGCCCAATTCCAAATGAAGCTCCTCGTAAATCTCCAACACCTTCACCAAGCCCGGATGCTGATGCTGGATGGCATTTTCCGGAGTCAAGTCGAGTACCACCTGCTTGGTGGCAAAGACGTACTCATCAGGAGGAAGCAGCTCTTCGTAATGCTCCCCCCTCGCCGGTAAACCTGAAAGCTCAACGAATTCCTCTAGAGAAATGGAAACTTCCCTATCCGCTGCCAGGAAAGTATGTGTGGGGATATTCCATTGTTCAATGAAGGCCTTTGTCCACCACGTTGGAGGAGTAGGATACTCGAAAAGCGAGACGTAGACGGCGGAGTATAAACCAATCTTCGTCAGGTGAGCTCTTTTCGCCGCTAAAATGTACCGGGCCCATGGCAGGTATCCAGCAAGCGGTTGCGGATTTAATCCAATATTGTAGGCTTGTCCCCAAGGGCGTGCTTCACCCTGACAGATTCGCCTTCCTAAGATATCTATGGCCGGCGGCGGCTGTACCGGAATAGCGCCGATTGCAGGCTGGAGAAGGTCGTCCGAATTCCAATTTTTAACCTCCACGGCATACTCCACCGGGGGTTTATCCGCATAGGGGATCGTAACTATAGGTTCGGAGGGCGAGGCGGAACTAAAACTGCGACGACCCTGGATGATTTGGCTATACCACCTTCCCCATAGGTGGAGATGTTTGCACTCAGGATCACGATCTTTAATCAAGGCAAACACTACCCGGTCCATTGGTGCGTGTGGGAACCCTCCTTCTGAACGAACGAAGGGAAAAGACAAGTCGTCAGACATCCTTCCTGCATAAAATATATATATATCATTAGTGGCCTGACACTTAACAGTTAATAAAAATAATATATAAAATTAAAAAAAATTAAAATAATAATAAATAAAAAGCTGGCTCCACACTGTGATGCAGTGGGTAGGGGACCAAAGGGGGACCCACAAAA
The DNA here is from genome assembly GCA_030015575.1 of Agapanthus africanus. Classification (NCBI taxonomy): domain Eukaryota; kingdom Viridiplantae; phylum Streptophyta; class Magnoliopsida; order Asparagales; family Amaryllidaceae; genus Agapanthus; species Agapanthus africanus. Next base: position 65,538,134 of record JASDDO010000012.1, on the reverse strand, counting down.
TCAAGATGACGGCGCATCATTTGATGAGACAATCCCACCATTGAATGGGACTATCAGTCAATAAAAAAGACCCCCAAGAGAATATCCTCACTGGGGGGGACCCTTAGAGACAAGGAGAAGACCTCCTCTTTTCAGAGTAAAGCTCTGTCACAGAGTGACATTTGTCAAACTCCTGTTTCAAAAGAATAAAACTTCTAAAAAGAAAAAAAAAAGAGAGCCTAGCTCTGTAGCAGTAATAAAAAATTTATAACTCCTAAGAATTAAAATTTTGGGACCTTAAAGATCCATGGAAACCTTTACAAAGTTTTCTAATTGATCTGTGAGCAGGGCTCTGTTCATGGGTTAAAACCTAAGAACAGGGTCTCTGCAAAGTTTAAGAGCAAGGCTCTGTTGTAGAAACCCCAAAGGGGTTTCCTTTAGATCAAAGATCTATAAGAGCAAGGCTCTGTTAATTAAGTTTAATTTAAATTAAATTAATTTAATTTTACCTATAATGGTTCTGAAGTTAGAACTTGGAAGTTCTTAAGGAAATCACAAGAGCAAGGCTCTGGAAGTTCTCAAGTAAGAGCAAGGCTCTGAAATTCAATTTCTTGAGAATGGTAAAAAATTACCAAGGACCAAGGGTCCTATTTATAGGCGCCTGCGCCTGTTCAGATGACCCCTAGATCCGACGGTCAGGATGTTGCCACCGCTGCACTCACGCGCGCGCCACGTGAGCGCAACGGTGGGGGGGCATCTGTTTCCCCCAATCAGAGCAAGGCTCTACTGAATTTTGAAAATTCAAAATTTGAAGCAACGCTTCGGTTTCCGTGCGCAGTGCGCAATTTGCCACATGGCAGAAGCCAATTCGGCAGCGTAACGCCCGAGACGGTGCGTCCCATCAGAGCAAGGCTCTTCAGAAAACATAATTAAGACTTAACTGCGCAAATGCATGGCAGGGCGACACGTGTCTGCGCAAGCGCACAGATGCGTGACACGTGTCTGCGCAGTTGCGCAATCGCAACTGCGCAAGCGCACAGATGCGCGACACGTGTCTGCGCAAGCGCACGGATGCGTGACACGTGTCTGCGCAGTTGCGCAATCGCAACTGCGCAAGCGCACCGATGCGCGACACGTGTCTGCGCAGTTGCGCAACCGCAACTGCGCAAGCGCTCCGATGCGCGACACGTGTCTGCGCAGTTGCGCAACCGCAACTGCGCTGGTGAGTTGCGCAGCAACTGAATGAAGATTTAGATAAATCTTTTCTGTTCTCCTGTAAAACAGGAACCCTTGGATCAGAGATCCAATGGTGGGAAAATTCCCAAAATTATTCAGTAAAGATTTTGTTAACAAATCCAACAAATTTGTGGGCACTATAAATAAGACCCCAAGCCTCATTCAAAAAAAAAAAAAAGAATCATAAAGAGAAGGATAAACTTCTAAAAAAAAAGCTCTTGAAGATTAATCAAGAACAAAAGAGAAGGTAAAATTTCTGAAGAACAGAAAATTAAAAAGGGAATAATAAAAGAAAAAGAAAAATAGTGCCTTGCACTTGATATGAACCCCTGGTTCTAAAAAAATCAAAGAATAATAAATAGTGCCTTGCACTTGATATGAACCCCTGGTTCTAAAAAATCAAAGAATAATAAATAGTGCCTTGCACTTGATATGAACCCTTGGTTCTGTAAAATCAAGGAAAACAAGAAGAACTTGTTTTCCTTTGATCTAAATTTAGATCAAGAGTGCTATGCACTTTTTGTTCTCAAATCAAGAAAATTCTTGAATTTCTGCACAAGTGCAACTCATCATTCAAAAGGGCCTGGCCCAACTCAAAAAAATTATTGAGTTTCTGCAACTCATTATTTAAAGGGGCCTGGCCCAATTGCAGAATAATAAAAGGGTAAAGCCCTGTTTGGAAAACTCATGAGTTTCTGTAACTCATTACTTAAGAGGGCCTAGCCCAATTGCAGAAAAATAAAAGGGCAAAGCCCTGTTCAGAAAATTCCTGAGTTTTTTGTAACTCATTATTTAAAAGGGCCTGGCCCAAATCAGATTGCAAAATAATGAAGGGGCAGAGCCCTGTTTAGGTTGATTCTTTTAATCGGGCAGAGCCTAAAATAAAAATTGGACTTAACCCAATCCTGGCTGTAAGTCCTTAAATTAAATGCCTCTCATAAACCAAGTCACGACCGGTCCGAGGGTACATCTCCGAACTCCTTTGACACCTGTCGTTGTAATTTCTCAACGACGTCAAAGAGGCGACGGGTCCCAACGACCACTTATCTAAAATCGGACCGAAACGTCCCTAAACTAACATCGGACCGAAACGTCCCTAAACTAATGACGGACCACTACGTCCCTAAACTGGCGACGGACCGAAACGTCCCTAAACTAAAATCGGACCGAAACGTCCCTAAACTAACATCGGACCGAAACGTCCCTAAACTAATGATGGACCACTACGTCCTTAAACTGGCGACGGACCGAAACGTCCCTAAAACTAACAATGGACCACCACGTCCTTAAACTGGCGCAATAGAGCCCGAATGCTCTTTTGCCGGATCTAAATGGTCCCGTCTAAGTTGATCTTAGCCCCAAATACGGTTAATGTGTCCTTAGATCTTTAAATAAACAATAAAACCCAAAATCAACTTTGGTTCAAGGGTACATCTCTGAACTCCTCAGACGTTTGTCGTTGTAATCCCTCAACGACGTCAGAGAGGTGACGAGTCCCGACAGCCAGATAATTAAATCGAGCACTGCGTTAAGTTGATCTTAGTCCAAAACAGGACTAAAGTATTCTTGACGAACGTTTAAGTTGATCTTAGCCGCAACGCGACTAATGTATCCTTAAACCAAAAACATCAAACCCAAATCTAAGCAAATACGGATTTGGACTAATCCACGTCCTACGGGCGACGGCATTACTCAGTCTCCGTATACAATCCACGGGCAACCACAAACAAAACAAACACACACGACACGAAGTGAAATTCTGGAGAAGGAGAAAGTTGTTACCGCGATGCGGTAGCGTAATTAACTGCAGGGGCTTGCGCCTGCAGGGAAGAGAGTCCCCACAATCAAAAACCCCTCACCCTGAGGGGGAATCTGACGAAGTCTGCTACATCGGTCGCATCTGTCTAAACCTCCGATATACGGTGCCGTAAATCAACTCGGCATCTTCGGAGAGATAGACGGATAAAACTAAATAGCATCTGCCCCGAACTTCAGGCAAGACGTCTTCACGTCGTCGCCGTCTTTCGGAGGGGAACAGGCCGTAGGGTAAAAAAAGTTATATTATTTACGGTTTTTTTTAATATATTAAATGTACCTACGGACATAGCCGTAGGGCCACGTACTACCCCCTACGGATATCTGCGTAGGTATTTATCCGTAGGGGCAAAATATCAGAAATCCTGATATTTTGCCCCTACGGATAACGCCGTAGGGGCGAAGCAGTGGCCCCTACGGATATGTCCGTAGGGGCACTCCCAACCCCTGGTACTGAGATCAGGGGGGAAATATCAGTTACTGCTGATATTTTGCCCCTACGGATATAGTCGTAGGGGCAACATGTGTACCTACGGATTAATCCGTAGGTACATATTATATGTATTTTTTTTTTAAAAAAAGGCTACCTGATTTTTTCCCGCCCTGTGCACAATAATATATACATCAATCAAATATAAAATTAATCATCACACAACATATATCGCAGTATTCATAATCACATCTCACGCATATATATAATATATAAAAGAAACCCAAAAACTGAATATGATATAAATATAAACCAATATCAATATCGTTTCAAAATGTAGTACAATGTGTATGGTATAAATAAATACATGTTTCAAAAAATAAGAACCAAAAAGCTACCCTAGTTCGGTCCAGCTCCACCTCTGAATAATGATAGAATAACGCGCGCCTGCTCCTCGGTCAATAAACTCTGCAATTCGACGCGAGCGGGAGTCTGAGCGGCCTGTGGAGCTGGCGATGTGGTCTGCGCAGCCGCCGTCGAGGTAGTCGCTTGCGGAGCCGTGGCTGCTGGAGTCTGAGCGGGCGGTGGAGCTATAGGAGCTGTCTGCGGAACCGCAGCCGATGTAGTAGCTTGCGGAGCCACAGCCGAAGGAGATGCATATGGAGGCTCGGTCGATGTACCCTGTCGCGTCTGGACATAACGTGTGTAAGAAGCGTGTAAGAACTGTGTATTATTCGAATTCGTATCATTATTAAGTTATTTCGAAACCCCGTTTGGATATCTAGTTTGTTGTTTATTTTAATTACATATGTATGTATGATTAATCAAACTTAAGTCTAAAACCAAATAAGCTCAAGCTACATACTAATTATGGATATGTTGATATCTATATAATATGACATGATATTTTACTATAAAGTAGTATACATACCAGCATCTCCTTCAACTCCTGAACGGTGGCCCTCAAGCTCTCCAGTTCCTGATGGACACGTCGGTCACTGGAGACGGAGGAAGTAACCGCCGGGGTGGAGTCCAACCTCATATGCGCCCTGCTAGGGCCCAGTCCCCGGCCTCTCTCCCAACCTCCGTGGTGCCCTCCGTGTGCGGCGTCCAGAACTGGGGTCAGCAGCCTCGGATCGCTCTGTCCGGTAAAATTGATCCCCGAGGCCTGGGCCTGCTCAACCACCCGCTCCTACACCCACATTAAGCAGTAAAGTATAAGTATAAAATTTAAACTTGAACCTTCCAAAACTAAAATTTCAAATTTGGGTAGAAAAAATATTAACACTTACGCAATATTACTGGGTAGCGACGTCGGGATATCGAAGCTCGCCCGTAGCGGGATCTGTCGAGGTGCTGTGGACGGCAAGATATGCGGACAGTACGCTCGGTGTACCACCTGACGCCACGGTCCGAGATGTCTGCAATATTAGAAAGTAACTCTTAATATTAGAAATATTAGAAAATAACTCTTAATATTGCAGAATATCACAAAGGTCGGTCTATTGTAATTTACCGATAACTCCATGGCTCGAGTAATGTTCCTCGAGCCACCTGTGTAAGTGGGGCGACCCCTCTTTGCCGACTTTCTGTTCTCTGTATTCTGAGCGGCCTGTATCTGCACAACGCATTAACATTTAGTTTTCTAATTAAGGAACATAAAGAAATAAATTATATCATAAATAATGAATTACATTTAAAATACATACCTGTTTGCGTTGGGAGTCGAAATAAGCGCACAATAGAGGCCATGTCTCTACGTTGACTCTCGCAAACGCCGGAGTAGATAGAAGGGCTGCTCTCTCTGCCTCGGGGGTCGCCATCCACAGGGAGTAGAAATCGGCCTTCAGCTCATTCCTGTTGTATCGGACCTTGGTCTGCATGTTCTTCATCAGGCCATTGTACAGAGCATGAAGGTCGAGCACCCTCCCAGGGTGATCAGGGTCGGCTACAGGCTGAAAATCGTAATCCAACTGAAAATACAAAAAAAACATTGTTATTAGATTGCAAGTGTTAATAATAAATATATTGGATAAATCAAATGAAAATAGGCCGTTAATACGTACCCGAGCCTGATCAAAGAAGAGGGCGAATGAGCGCTGGTGCTGCTCGCCCCACTCAACGTGAAGTGGATAGTTCTTCACGAGCCGGCTCTCATCCCCTATATACCGGCCGAACCTCTCGGCATGAGGACCGGTATAGCGATAGTCAAGGGTAAAAAAAAGGGGGAATGATGCCTCCCCCCTTGCTCTGTCAGGCCTCAGCCTATGGGACTGATTCGGGCCTCGAGTCCCCCTCTGGGGATGGGGAGGCCCTGCGTCTGCACGTAATATCAAGACAATCAATAATAAGACAAAGTTGTCTTAAGAAATCAAGGTTAAACGAAAATTCAAGTGTGATATATACCTCCGGTGACTATCGCACGAGCCTGGGCCTGTGCAGCAGCACGAGCGGGACGATAGTTCCTCCGGTGAGGAACAACCGGGGTCCCGGATGTGGACGCATCCCCTCCAACTAGAAAATAAACATCGACGCTAAATTTCCATGAAGTTCATATTTATTCTATAGAGCATATGTAAAATGAATAAATATTTTAAATTTATTCATACTAACCTGCAGACGATACGGAGGGTATGGAAGCGGCAGGAGTGGCCCCTGCGGAAGATGTGGACGCACCACCTATAATTAGACAATTAAAAATAGATTATATAAGTAATTGCAAAAATAATGTGTAGATCAATAATATAACGTTCTAAATCTATATGCATGCACTATAGGATATATAAACATACCCGCAGGTGCGGTGGTGTCACCACCTACAGCTAGACAATAATAAAAATTGCTAAGTAAAAGCAAAAGGAATGCGTGTATTTATGATATAGCATTCTAAATCAATATACATGCACTATATGATATATAAACATACATGGAGGAGCGGGAGTGGCCTCTGTCCCAGATGTGGACGCATCACCAACAACTAAACAATCAAACATTGACAATATAAGTAATTTTGACATAAATAGGCATGAATATCTGTAATATTACATTCAAAATGGATATGCGTGCAGTATACCTGGAGATGTGGCAAAATCCACACGGAAGGAGGCATCCGAAGGGGTCTCCGATCTGGGTGCAAGACCGGCCCTCTGAAGCTCCCTACGGAGCTCTCCGGGCGGCAGAACCGCTCTGCCTCTGCCTCTGCCGCAGCTGGAGCTCCTGCCGCCCCTCACTGCTCCCGACATCGTCATCAAATCTAGGTAAACGGTTCGTGGACGCATTAGACAATCATTAAAAGTATTGACTATATATGTATAGAGCGTAAAATGTGAAGTAATAATATAACATTACTGATAACCTTTTTCGTTTCGTGGGCACATTATACATATCTACTTGGATTTCATCGTCGATGTCATTTCTAACCCACGTAACTTCATGATCGGTCGAAGACAACCCGTCCTTCGCAACAGACGGTCGGAGCACTTCGGTACGAATAGATTCACCTAGGGCAGCCTCTATGGGTTACCATACGATTGAATTTTCTCGTCGCGTAGACTATACGACGGTTGTTAGTATCGAGCTATACTGTCCGATATTTAACAACCTTCGTATAGTTCTAGGTCACGACGAGCATCGCACGTATGTTAACCGATAGACGGGGACTAAGTGGCACTTTTAGTTTCATATATGAGTATCGATGAGAATATGAAGGTTTCATATTATCATCGAGTATCGGTTTTAACTTGAACATCTCGAATTGCTCTCTAATTATGCGTTTGTTGTGTATTCTTGTTGTATGTGTGTGTTCCGGCTGTCGGGGGTAGGCTTCTATCCCATTAAGAATGTATAGAGCGAACGCCCATCACTTGTGCTTTCAACCATTTCGAGTAAATTTCGGCAGCACCTCCCCGCTGTTCTCCGAGTACACTGTAATAGAATAGATAATCATTTCAAAGCTGTGAAACAACGTTGAAATGAACATCTAATCTATCTTTGTATACGGAGAACCAGCGGAAAGGTACCGACGAAATATCTCGAAACGGATGAAAACACAAGTGAATGAAGGCGTTTGTTTTATACATTCTTAACTTGTCCACAAGGGACAAATCTATGGGTTACCATACGATTGAATTTTCTCGTCGCGTAGACTATACGACGGTTGTTAGTATCGAGCTATACTGTCCGATATTTAACAACCTTCGTATAGTTCTAGGTCACGACGAGCATCGCACGTATGTTAACCGATAGACGGAGACTAAGTGGCGCTTTTAGTTTCATATATGAGTATCGATGAGAATATGAAGGTTTCATATTATCATCGAGTATCGGTTTTAACTTGAACATCTTGAATCGCTCTCTAATTATGCGTTTGTTGTGTATTCTTGTTGTATGTGTGTGTTCCGGCTGTCGGGGGTAGGCTTCTATCCCATTAAGAATGTATAGAGCGAACGCCCATCACTTGTGCTTTTAACCGTTTCGAGTAAATTTCGGCAGTACCTCCCCGCTGTTCTTCGAGTACACTGTAATAGAATAGATAATCATTTCAAAGCTATGAAACAACGTTGAAATGAACATCTAATCTATCTTTGTACACGGAGAAACAGCGGAAAGGTGCCGACGAAATATCTCGAAACGGATGAAAACACAAGTGAATGAAGGCGTTTGCTTTATACATTCTTAACTTGTCCACACGGGACAAATCTATGGGTTACCATACGATTGAATTTTCTCGTCGCGTAGACTATTCGACGGTTGTTAGTATCGAGCTATACCGTCCGATATTTAACAACCTTCGTATAGTTCTATGTCACGACGAGCATCGCACGTATGTTAACCGATAGACGGGGACTAAGTGACGCTTTTAGTTTCATATATGAGTATTGATGGGAATATGAAGGTTTCATATTATCATCGAGTATCATATATTGGTTTTAACCTGAACAGCTCGAATCGCTCTCTAATTATGCGTTTGTTGTGCATTCGTGTTGTATGTGTAACATAATTTTAAACCATTGAGATCAATATTTGAGAAATTTTATAAGTGGCCGTTAACATGATAACAATCATCTCTTCTTATCAGTCCATATTTGAATTCTAAAGGGCAGTATATTTGCTATTAAAAGATCATGTTCAACTCTAAAGCAAGGGAAAAACAGAGGAATATAGATCTATTAAAGTCAAGCCATAAAGTTAATCACATATTTACAACATTGCAAATACATTAACGCAAAATATAGTTATGATGCTTCAAAAGAATCAATTATCAAGGATGAAGAGAGCTTGTGATAAAGCAATCAAATTTAGCTTTTGCATTAAAATGGTTTATGATAAAACTTTTGAGATCCTTCAAGAAAGTTATGGCACTGTGAGGTTCCACAACCTATCATAACCAATCGCAAATTTTCATGGTTCTTTACTGGTATAAGACTTGTACTTCTATGAGGCGGAGTAAATAAATTTGTCGAGAGCTCGTGATGCATGTGTAATGATAGAATCCAACAAAATTTATTCTCATGTACTAATAATAGCATCCCAATTGCAACTTTTTTATTCAATAAGATAACACATTTGCAAGAGTGCATCATTTACATTATGTTTTACTCCCTCCAGGGCCACCAAAATATACGGTATCTATAGGACGGCTATTGTCAATGGAGTAACAGTCGGGTCTAACTTGGCTAATTTGAAAATCATTATTTTGTTGTTTATATAGATTACCGCTATTGTTTGTAAATCGTATATTGCTTATATATGCTAAGCCTCCTGCTGCAAAACGGCCGCTCTCCATTGGCGGACTCAGTTCACCATTGTTAAAGCTCACTACTCCAATATTGATACGGGTTAATCTCTTGAAGAGAGTTTTTGGCCAATATCCCTAACCCTAACCGAACCCTAACCCCAGCCCCAGCCCAGCCCTAGCCCCAGCCCAACCGAGCCTTAGCCCCAGCCCTAGCCCAGCCCCAACCCCAACCCCAACCAAACCCTAGCCCCAGCCCCAGCCCCAGCCTAGCCCCCAGCCCCAGCCCAGCCCCAACTCCAACCCCAACCAAACCCTAGCCCCAACCCCAGCCTAGCCCCAGCCCCAGCCCCAGCCCTAACCCCAACCCCAACCGAACCCCACAACCTAACCCTAACCTTAACCCTAACCGAACCCGATCGATGCCGACGCCGACGCCGATGACCTCACCCCTACCCGAACCTGGCCTGAACCATAGACTACGTCAAAATCGAAGGTGGCGACGAGGCGCGGGAAGTCGACGAAGGTGTGGGGAAGACCGACGAAGCTGGCGCAGGCTCGCGAGTGCGGTGGCGACGAAAGGCGGGAACAGGCGACGAGATCGCGGGAGGTCGAGAGAGAGAAATTTGGGAACGATGAATATAATTTTTCTGTGCTTTTTTTTATTAATAACCTATGTAGATACCCCTACGGACATAACCGTAGGTCCCCGGATTGCGGCTCCATAGGGCCAAAGGAAAAATTAGAACGTGAAGCACCGTAGGGACAACGATATGGCCCTACGGATAAATCTGTAGGGACAAGAAATATTTGCTTCTACGGATTTATGGGTCCGTAGGGGCAACCCCATATTGTAGTAGTGCCTGATGACCTGAGTGTGCTTGCTCATAGAACGTAGTGGATCCAGCTCACGAGCAGGACATGCCATTCGAGATCGTGAAGATTTAGACCGCAACACCAGTGCTATCACCTTCTACTTGCAATAAGGATATTGTTATTTCTTTTGGTTAGTTATTTCTTTCATGCGAATAATTATATCTTGAACTCTGTTGATTCAATGTAATAAAGTTGAGAGCTGTGATTTCCTTTACTTTCGTGCTGTATTTACTGATTACCATGTAATGCTAGAAGCCGAAGTATGACTACGGCGGGATTATTCCTTGACCGTAGGAGTATGGCTGGCCTAGTCACCCCTCATTTCCGTATTTGGAAAGTGGGGCGTGACATAGTTTTGTTAGTATCAGAGCCAGGTTTAGAATGAAATTACAGTTCCGTCGAGGAATCCCTAGACTATGTTACACCCTTGATTTATACTTTATTATATTGCACTTTCACTTCTTATAATTCTTGTGGAGCCATCCTAAAATCCTTGTTTGAGTCTGATTCCCTTCCTTAATCATCTTTCAGAGATATGGACTCTTCAGGCAACTCTTCAGGTGCCGGTCCCTATGATCGTACAGAGAAGATCCTCAGCATACTGAAGGCCCTAGCACAGGCTCAGGAAAGAAAGACCAATATCTTAGCTGAGGGATTGAAGGCAGTGCAAGAGACTGCAATTACCGTTTTGGAGAGATCTACAGCTGGCTCTGCCGCCCCCGAGGGTGCTCCCGTACCAGCTACACAGGCTAGGGCTGGTATCGTTTTTGATTTCAAGAGACTTCACTCGGCTGTATTCACGGGAGCAGCAGATCCACTTGAGGCCGAGCAATTTCTAATCAAAGTGGAGAATCTTTTGACGGCCGCTTGGGTCCCTGATGCTGACAGAATAAGCGTGGTAAAGATCCAGCTAGTGCATGAGGCCCGCATGGCGGTCCGTCGAGGAGAGCAGGTTGGAGAAACCTATCGGATGGGACACATTCTCGGCGTGTTTTCTAGATCACTATTTTCCAGCTACTGCCAAGGCCGAGATGGAGGAGAAATTTATCACGCTGAAGCAAAATGGCCACCTAGTGGATGTCTACGCCGTAGAGTTTAACAGGCTGAGTCGCTTTGCACCGTACACGGTAGCCACCTAAATCGCCTAGGCCAGATGATTTCAGCAAGGGCTCGATGTCGAGCTGCAGCAGCTTATTGTGTCTCTCGACCTACAGACCTTCGCACACGTGTTGAACGCTGCCCGAGTATAGGAAAGATTGGCAGAGAAAGCCAAGAGCCAGCAATCGGTGGATAGGAGACCTTATATAATTCCATCACGAGCTGCCACTTCTCCTTATAGAGCAATCCCAATTCATAGGACGGGGGTAACGCAGATGAAGCGTACTTTCTCACCTCAGCAGCTGCAGCGGAGGGCTCTGATTTGCGACTATTGCCACAGGCCAGGGCACATGCAGAGAGATTGCCGTAGAGCCAAGGGACAGTGTCTGATTTGCGAATCCAACGAGCACAGGGTCGGCGGGTGTCCCCAGAGGTTCGAACTACAGGGAGGGTCCAAACAACAACGGCCGTCATTCGACACTTCAGCTTAGAGGGGTCCACCTCTGGCATCTTAGCGGCGATTATTCAATTAGAGGAAGACTGATACGAGTTGGAATCAGGGGCGACTTTCTCCCTGACTGCCGAGCAGGCGGAAGCGTCTGGAAAAGTGGTTGCAGGTACTCTCCTTGTTCATTCTGTATCAGCTAGAGTTTTATTTGATTCGAGTACTTCGCATTACTTTATTTCTGCACGGTTTGTTGACACACACTCCATACCTCATGAGCCGTTGACTAAGGGTTGAGAGATACATACTGGTAACGGAATTATCGTGTCCAGCCAAGAGTATAGGTTGTGCCCTATGGTAGTTTGTGGCAGAGAGTTTTATGCAAACTTTCTTCTGATTGGGATTGGTAGTTATGACGCCATTCTAGGGATGGATTGGTTGAGCACTTTCCATGCTGTTATCAACTGCCGAGCTAGGAGTGTGACATTTCGTATTTCTAATCACCCAGAGTTCGTGTTCATGGGCGGTAGCGAATCATTGGAGCCAGCTAAGTTCCGGTCGAAGCCGAAGACATTGACTGCTATGGAGATAGACGAGAAGCCAGCACCAGAGGCAGTTCGAGAGTTTCTTGATATATTCCCCGAAGATCTACCTGGTTTACCCTCGCCTCGTATATTAGGCTTTTTGATCGACCTGATTCCAGGTATAGCGCCAGTTTCCAAGGCTCCATACAGGATGGCGCTAGTTGAGTTGGCGGAATTGAAAAAACAGATAGAAGATCTTCTGGACAAGGGTTTTATCTGTCCAAGTGTTTCCCTTTGGGGTGCTCCTGTGTTACTGGTGAAGAAGAAAGACGTTCTTTGCGCATGTGCATCGACTACCGTGAGTTGAACATGGTGATAGTGAAGAACAAGTATCCCATTCCCCGCATCGATGACTTGTTTGATCAGCTAGGTGGTGCCTGGGTATTTTCTAAGCTGGACCTTCGGTCAGGGTATCACCAAATCAGGGTCAATGCAGAGGATGTATGTAAGACGACCTTCCAAACCCGATATGGACACTATGAGTTTCTTATGATGTCGTTCGGTGTTACTAATGCACCTGCCATATTTATGGACTTGATAAACAGGGTTTTCTCCAAATACTTGGACAGTTTGTCGTTGTATTCATCGATGACATTCTAGTCTATTTTACGAGTCGAGGGGAGTACGCCGAGCATCTATAAATTGTATTGCAGATTCTATGGGAGGAGAAGCTCTACTAAGCTAAGCAAGTGTGAGTTTTGACTTGACAAGGTGCAATTTCTGGGGCATATCGTTTCGAGTGACAACATTTTAGTGGATCCGGCGAAAATTGAATCTATCAAAGACTGGCCGACACCGAAATCAGTTGAGATAAAACGCTTCCTTGGATTGGATGGGTATTATCGACGGTTTGGTCAAGATTTTGCCAGAGTAACAGAACCCTTGACGAAGCTTACGCGGAAAGAGGTACCTTATATTTGGTCGGAGGATTGCACCCAGGAGTTCGAGCTGTTAAAGCTAAAGTTGACCACGGCCCCAATTTTGACTGTGTCAGATAGTTCCGGTGGCTTGGTCGTTCACAGTGACGCATCGGGAAAGGGTTTGGGTTGTGTCTTGATGCAGCACGGTCGAGTAGTGGCTTACGCCTTTCGTCGGTTGAAGACCCACGAAAAGAACTACCCCACGCATGACTTGGAGTTAGCGGCCGTTGTGTTCGCCTTGAAGATTTGGAGGCATTACTTACTGGGTGAAAGAGTGGAGGTGTACACGGATCATAAAAGTTTGAAATACGTGTTCACTCAGAAGGAGTTGAATATGAGACAACGCAGATGGCTAGAGTTAATGGCGAACTACGATATTGATCTGCAGTATCATCCAGAGAAGGTGAACGTCGTTCCTGATGCTCTCAGTCCCAGGCCATCAACTATGTTGCTGACTTGTCAGAAGGGGATTATCGAAGATCTTCAGACACTCGAGTTGGAGGTAGTTACACCAGGTGTATCCGAACAACTCTAGTAGTTGCGGCTTCAATCACCGCTTGTAGATCGGATTAAAGCTGCATAGGCTGGAGATTCTCAGTTGCAGAAGTTCAAAGGATTAGTTAGGGCTGGTTTGAGGATGGACTTACTGATTCATGAAGATGGTTCCCTGAGATTCGGTAGTCAGCTTTGTGTTCCAAAGGGGGTATTCGGGATGAGGTTCTAGCTGAGGCATACAGTTCCGATTACTCGGTGCATCCGGGAGGCATTAAAATGTACCAAAATTTGAGGCAGCACTTCTGGTAGAATGGAATGAAGAGAGAGAGATTGCTTGCTTTGTTTCCAGGTATCTGGTATGCCAATAGGTGAAAGCCGAGCATCAAAGAGTAGCTGGGTTGTTGCAACTGCTTCCAGTACCGGAGTGAAAATGAGAGCACATCACCATGGATTTTGTGACGGCACTACCTCGAAGTCCAAGGGCCAACAATGTTGTCTGGATTTTTGTTGATCGTCTCATGAAGGCAGCACATGTTATACCTTTCCGAGTGGGACAATCGAAGGAATCGCTTGTGGAGAGACATATGCAGGAGATTGTGAGGCTGCATGGGGTGTCCATTAGTATCATTTCTGATCGAGACACCATGTTCATTTCCCACTTCTAGAGGAGCCTGCAGGAGAGTTTGGGCACTCGTCTCAAGTTCAGCACGGCCTATCATCCGTAAATGGACGGGCAATTCGAGCATACTATCCAGACGTTCGAGGATATGTTGAAGGCGTGTATGCTGGATTTTCAGGGCTCTTAGGAGGACCACCTTCATCTGGTGGAGTTTTTGTATAACAACAGCTATCAGGCTAGCATCCAGATGGCACCGTTTGAAGCTCTTTATGGATTAAAGTGTCGGTCCTCTCTTTGTTGGGATGATTTAGGTGAGCGAAGGTTGCTGGGCCCTGAGCTTATAGTTCAAACAATGAGCAAGGTTCAGATGATCAGGCAGCGTATCACGATTGCTCAGGACTGACAAAAGAGTTGGGCTGATGCCGGTAGAAGGTCGTTAGAGTTTGGTGTTGGTGATTATGTATTTTTGAAAATTCACCTACTCAGGGAGTGATCAGGTTTGGTAGTTTTGGGAAGCTCAGTCCCCAATTCATCGGACCTTTTGAGGTGCTAGAGCGAGTAGGAAAGGTGGCTTACCGACTTTGCTTTGCCTCCATCGTTAGCTGATGTGCACAATACTTTCCATATATCTCAGTTGAGACGCTACGTTCATGATGACAGCCATATCTTAGACCATTCAGAATTGACGTTGGGCACTGATCTGTCTTACGAGGAGAAGCCTACCACTAGGGAGAAAGTACTAAAGAATAAAGTCATCTCCTTAGTTCGAGTTTCTTGGGGTGGTTGTTCTCCAAGGGAGTCTACCCGGGAACATGAAGAGGATATCCGTTCATGATTTCCACACCTGTTTGAGTAATTATTTGTTTGTTTCAGTCATTTTCGTTCTTTAATTTCGAGAACGAAATTTTTATAAGTGGGTATGATATAATACCCGGTCCCATTCTTGTATTCGTATTTTTTATAAATATTTTCCTCAATTTTTCCTATTTTTTTTCTTTTTCTCCTTTTTTCTCTAAAACTAAATACCACTTTAACCTAACTCTAAATATTAAATAACCCAAAACCCATGCCGTGGCCCAAGCCCAACACCATAACCCAAACCCCAAACACGACCCGACACGGTCCCCATCTCCCCCTCTTTCTCTTCTTCTTCTTCTTTTCTTTTTCCCTCATTTTTCCCCAACGTCCCCCCTCCTTCCTCACCACGAGAGCCGCGAGACCCGCTCCATGCCGACGCCACCCCACTCCCAACTACTTTCCGAAATCTCCTTTTCCTTCTCCCCACCACCCTCAACGACCCCCTCTTTCCCTCTCATCCCTCTTTCTCCTTCTTCTCCCGCTTCTTTCCTCACTCACTCCCCCACATTCCCAACAACCCTACGAGAACCGCTCGTCCCCATAATAGCCACGACGAAGCTTCGCCCTCAACAACCCTCGAGATCCCCTCCTTCGAATCCTCTCCCTCTTAACCGAGCTCCCCTCTACAATATCTTCATCTTTCTCACTCTCTCGATCTTCCTCTCTCCAAAACCAACCGAACTCCGACTTCCTTACTGACCACCGCCCAACCGCCATCACCCTCCTCCAAAACCCGTCGGCAACCCCCTGGACGACCAACGACGGGCTTCATCACCTCTACACCCACCGCAACCCACGAGCTTCCATACCCAACCTCCTCCACTGCCTCATAGCCACCGCCACTACACCAGCCAAGCTCCTCGGTCGTTTGCCACGACCCCCTCTGACACCCCCTGCTCCTCCTTGACCACAGCACCACCCTCCTCGACTCCAGCACCTGAACTGTCTGCTTCCACTCTCCCCGAGCACTTACTGCCCCTAACCAAGAATCGCCCCAGAGTTGCTGAGGCCGCCGCCGCCGGTGTCACCTCCTCCGTCAGTCGCCGTCGACCCCATCTCAGAAACCTCCCCATATCACCGCTCTAGCTAACGGCCAAGTTCAGAACCCGTAGCCAAGCCAAGTCGCTGTTGCAGCCGTGAACATGCCGTACTCGTGCTTTCGCCGTAACCATCTATGCGATCACTATCGTTGTGCTGTCGTTGTCAGGCAAGTGAAACCTTCGCTTGCTTATTCATGCTAAAGTATTAGTTAATCAAAGTAATTGCGATAAATGTTTTGTGCACATCCGTATAGCTATATCGAGAACTTGTAAACAAATTATTTCCATGGCAAACCCCTATAGTTTGATTGTGAAGAATGGAAGACTGACTCGATCTTATAATCTGTAACAATATAAATTAGAATTTATTTAGACGGCATCTAGTTTGAATCGATTAAATGGAATCGATATTTCGGTTGTTACTCATAGATGTAACCCAAGAGTTCGATATGATACATGGATGAATACTCTTTCAAAATGCCCATACCTTATGTTTAGTGGATCCCGTTACTGTTAATAATTATTGTGTAGTGATTTAAGTTTAAAATACAGAGATTATCATTACGAACTGTCGCCCCAAAAAGGCGACATTGATATATCGAAGCCGACTCGATAAGATAGAACACTCTGTAATTTATTTTTCGATACTGATATATCACAATGACGAAAACTAATTTGGAATGCGGCTCTGAACTGCAATCCAGCAGCATTTCACATTGACACTTGGTTCAAATAAATTTTATAGCTCTGTTTGAAAATGAAAATATGCGGAACCCTTTACCGTTGTGAAGATAATCCTGTTAGCTAACCATAGGTGGTGGTCTCGTTTGATTTTACCATCGTTTAATATTTTAATTGCATTTTAAACTATCGAGGTGTACTGCAGTTTAGTACAGAGACAGATTGTATACCTTAGCCTTAAATAAGACATATCTCATAGTACGCAGTGGATATTGTCGATCTGTATAGTGCCTTGGAAACATAATTGTTAGATTTAAATTTTATCTTCATTGCCTAATTATGATCCCAATAGGGAGTAAAATGTGTTACGAAATAGACTGTCAGTTCATGAATTGGATTTCCAGCGGTGAACACTTAAAATGAAATGACCGTAACTCACAAACCTAAAACCCGACTGACCCGGAACCAATTTTTTTGGATTGCTGTTTAAGTTTACTTACTGCCTCTTTTGTATCGTTTTGCCTAATTACGATCGTACGATTTAATGTGTTTTACTGAACTCGTAATGCACATTGTGTTTCAAATCATACATGACTTGTTATGTGGCATCGTATTTACCCGACCGTGATACCTTTAGTGACGGTGAATGTTCATAGTGATTCATAACAAACTTGGTATTGTCAAACATGAGTAGTATTGGATTAGTTGTGTCAAGTACGCCAGCAATAAGTGATTGACTCGTGAAAGTGAACAGTGCAGTGAAAAGTGAATAAAACCGTGATTTTAACGCGTGCTTGTATACAATTAGTCCTATACATATAGTTATTGTAACCTAGGGAAATGGGGAAATCAAGGTGGAATCGAACTCGTATTTAGCGAGGTACAGTGACTTAGAGGACGGTCATTATATATATATATATATATATATATATATATATATATATTAGGTCATGGGCCTAACGGCACGGCTGCAGGGTTATGTCCCGGGCAACAGCCGACCGTAGTCTCGGATATGAACTAGACCCTTATTAAACACGAGCATTCTTTTCCACCGATTGATTTCATTTGATTTAGTGACTGATAAGTAATGACATACACATTGCATGGATTGCTGACATGAAACATATACCATATTGTGTACATACACTTGATATTCCATATACTCATGTTACTGTTTCTGCAGTTCGTTTCATGCTTAATATCATAGTACACACACACTATATATATTGCTATATGTGTCGCTCTGACGCCCTGAGTGTGCATGCTCAGAGAAAGTAGTAGACCCAGCTCAGGCGCAGGACCTGCCATTCGAGATCGCGGAGATTTAGACCGCGACACCAGCGTTATCGCTTTCTACTTGCAATAAGGATATTGTTATTTCTTTTGGTTAGCTATTTTTTTCATGCGAATAATTGTATCTTGAACTCTGTTGATTCAATATAATAAAATTGAGAGCTGTGATTTTCTTTACTTTCGTGCAGTGTTTACTGATTACTATATAATATTAAAAGCCGAAGTGTGACTACGGCGGGATTATTTCTTGACCGTAAGAGTATGACTGGTCTAGTCACCTCTCGTATTCCGTATTTGGGAAGCGGGACATGACAGAACATCCTAGCTCTTGGGTTCTAGGTGGGACCCCCAACCCGAGACCATCAAGTGTGGCGAACCAACCCGAGAGCACCCATTTGGGTGCTCTCAGGTTGGACGACCACACTTGTTGTTTTTGCGGCTAAAGAATTTTAAAAACCCAAAATTTTAAAAATCTTTTCTATTTTCTTTGGTTTTCAGTGTTCTTCTTGTACATGAATATCCCTAAATTATCAAAAATGTTAAAATTTTATGATGTTTCAAACTTTTCAATATTTTGTATCCATAAAAAAATATATATATATATATATATATATATATATAATTCATAAAAGAACAATATTATAAGTTTCTTTCATTTTTCAAATATTTTTGCTCGCTATTGCAACAAAAATAATATATTTTCAAAATCTCAAAATCTTATGTTTTTTTTTTCCATTTCCTCAATATTTATAGGTTTATTTACCGAAAACTCCCCTAATATTTGGACCCGTGACAAAAAACAACCAATAACTTTCATATTGTCAGATAACAACCATGAGTTAAAAGGTCAACTTTAACAATGTTAAATTTCGTATTAGAAGACCATTTTACCTATTTCATAATATAATAAATTAATTATTAATTATATTACTATTTATTTTAATAATTATTAAATCGTAATAAAATAATTAAGTTTTTTTTTGGAGAAGGCAGAAGAAGGGTGGTGCAGGGGAGGTAGGGCAGCATTTGAAGGGACGGGGGAAGGGATGTAGGGCAGGGCGAAGGGATTGGAGGAGGGCGGCGTAGCTGTTACCGGCGTTGAAGGAGAAGGAGATGATGGATGATGATGATGATTTGGAGGGGTAGTAAAGGGTTCAGGGGTGAGAGAGGGGTGGTGGCGCCAGCGAAGGGGTCGGAGAGGGAGGGAGTAAGGGATTGGGGGAGGGCAGAGGGGGAGGGGAAGGTCGGGGCGGAATCAGGAGGACCAGCAGGGTCCCGGCTCCGGCAAGCCTCCACCAAATGCTTTATATATCGGTTTGGTTTTATATGTACAATAAATATACACATTTGGTAAATGTTAACACTTATTAATTTATCGTATCGGTTAAGTCATAGGATTTTAATTCTAAAGGCCTTGTTTCAAAGCCTCCACGGCTACATATTTTTAAAATATTAAAGTCAACATTTAGTTTTAAAAATATTTAGTAGTATTTTAGTACATAAGTATATTTTTCCTATTATACATTTTAACTTGGCCTCCGCAAAATCTTTTTCCGGTTTCGCCACTGATTGGGGGTTGGAAGGGGAAGGGGAGGGTAAGGCTCGACGGCGAGATGAGGGGAAAGGCGAAAATTCCAAAAGAAATTCATTACTTTTGAAAATCTTAAAATTTTTATGTCATTTTCGATTTTTCAACATTTTGTTTGTTATACCAAACCAAAATCGTGAAAATTCTCAAAATTCTTCTGTTTTCTTCTATTTTAAAATATTTTTTATGGTGCAATAGACGAAAATCGCGAAATTTTTAAAAACTGAAAATTTCGTGTTTTCTTCGTTTTTTAATATTTTGTTAGCTTGTTCAGCATACGAAAATTGCGAAATTATCAAAAATCTCAAAATTTTCTTATTTCTTTGGTTTTTTAATATTTTGCTTGATGTTGAATAACACTTCCTAAATAATAATAATTAAATTTTCATTATTATTAATTGAGGGATGCAATTTTATAGACAGGTTTTAATAGAGTTTTTTTTAAAAATATTTTCTATTAAAATAGTAAACCTTCTTATAGAGGATTGAAAAACTTTACACAGTTAGAAATAAAATTTTTTAAATATAATTTTTATCCAAAATTATGAGATTTTTTTGTTACGTTCCATTGTCGAGGCCTCTTCCCTTTTTAGTAAAATTAGATAGCAAGGATATTTATCTTCTTGCAAATGCGGTCCAAATTCCAAAAATAGAAGGCCAGAAGCCATACAAAAGATCTTTGCAACAATTAATCTTTCATCAACAACATCATGAACTAATTTACAAGCTCCACTCCAAATTTATTTGTGTTCTTCAATTCTACAGCCCTCACAACTTCTTTTTAATCCTTTCCAAGTAGTTCCAGTTCCTCTGATACAGGACAACCCCCCACACCAGATGCCTCAACGACATCTCCGGCCAAAGACACCGCGGCGCGTACAGCACACAACGCGCCGTCTGCCACAGCAGGAAATTGCTCAGCCTCGTCTCTCCCGAAGTCCTTATCAGAACATCAGGATCGGGACGCCCCGCGAAGTACATATTCGTCTCCAAATCCTCGATCGAAACCAACCCGGCTTTCGTCTCCTCGCACGAACCTCGGATCCCTCGAACAATCTCGTCGCGCGAACTGTAAGCAAGACATATCATCAACACAATCCTGCTGTTCTTCGCTGTCGCCGCGATAGCTTTCTCCGCCGCGTCCTTCGTCGACGCATCGAGCATTTCCAAATTCCCTAAATGTTTAGACATGGTTAGCATTTTTCAGATATATAGTTAATATCGGTCGATAGTAAAGATATATATAGTGTTTCTTTTGTTGAAACCGAAGAATTCGACACGGACGCCGAGCTCATTGGCAATGCTGCTGTGCTGGATGAGAGCTTGAGACTTGTCTTTGATCATGTCCATTAGGATTTGGACCTCAGACTGCTTGCGTTTGAAGTTGTCGATGCTGAAAGCGTAGAACGTTACGTACTGGACGCCCATCTCGTAGCAGTACCTGAGCATTTGGAGGAGATTGAGGCACCCGGTGTGATGTGCCTCGCCTTGTCCAAGGTTCCATTTCCGGCCGTAGCGGCGATTGCCATCGGGGATGAAGGCGACGTGTTTGGGGATGGGACCGACAGTTAGGATTAGGAAGAGGAGTTTCCGGACGAAGGCGCGGACGCCATTGGAGAGGTTTGTTGAGATGAGGTTGGTGATCTTGGCATCCATTTGGATAGAGATTGAAGTGGAGATTATAGCTAATTTAAATGGAGTAGGAATCTTTTTACTTCTTTTTTTGTGTGTGTTTCTGTTGATTTAAATTTGAATTGCTTTGTTAGTTAGGGTAAAGGAAAGTACCGGAAGCATGGGCTAGAACTATGTGAGGGAAGTCATAAAGGGCAATGATTTCTTCGTGTCTCAAAAAAAGGGAGTGAGTTAAGGTTGTGTTTGTTTTAATGAAGGAGTATTTGGTGATTTTATTATTATTATTATTATTGTAAGCCTAGCTAAGGCACACATCACACACACGTATTCAAGGATCCCATGGATTTGCGCCAAACATGTTATATTATGAGCACTTTCAGTCCCGTGGATTGATTCCCACACACTGCCCATGAAAGAAAATATTATGGCCAACCAAGCAATGTTCGTGGTTAGTATTTGTTGATTTTAATGGGCATCTCCACGGTCTACAGATCCAACAATGATCCTACCATAATTAAAACTCTGGAGGAAGAAGAAAAAAAATTAAAAGATCATTTTTCTCTATTTATTTAATGACATGTGGTTATTACTCATTGGCTACAACGTAACCGGTTATCAGATCACTAGTTATACTGTTACCATAATAAAATTTCTTTCCTGATACGGTATAACTAGTCATATGATGACTAGTTATGTTGCAGCCAATGCGAAATAGCCAAGTGACACTGAATAAATAAAAGAAATTGATCTTTGAATATTCTATCACTCATATTTTGCATTTCCAAAAATACCCGTCTTTTATTTATCTTCCTTCAATACCTCTCCTTGTCCTTGCATGTTACTGTATAAATGGAGTAAAATAATTTTTGTCTAACAACATAAAGTCAAATCGAGCAATTTTAAGTCAAAACATAGTAAACTATAGTATTTCTTGATGAAGAGATAGGACGCTTGAAGTTACTAGGGAAAAAAAATGAAGAAAACACAGGAAGGAGAGGATCTCTCTCTTATGCTAGTCAAAATGTGGAGGTTGCACCATTTTGTTGGACAATTGGGAACCATGTTTTGATTTAAAATTGATTTCGTAATAAATACATAACAAAAACAAATCTTTTTATTTTTGTAATATATTATTAATCTAACCATGGGCATCGCATATGAACGCACACGCTTGTACAACAACAAATTTTATATCGCTAACATTGTGACTAGACAAGAAGACTTGGTATTTCCAAAGTTTAACCTTTATCTGCATCAATGCAACATTACATCTTAGGGTTATTTACTATTTACACCCCCGCTCTCCCCGCCAATTTATACCTAATTACGTCATACCCTTCAAATTTTTGCTATTTACTTGAGACCCCTACTTGCTATAACTTGTTACTTTTTACCCCATGTTCATATCAGAATTTTGTACTTTTATACCATCTATTCTTGATCACATTGCATATAAATAGGTACTTTTGATCCGTTTTTGCTACATAATTGCAACTTACAGATTCTTAGTCCAAAACAATGCAAATCACAAACAGTCACGACAAATTCAAGACAACTGCCAACAACGGATAAAAATACGGGTTCCGCTCACTGTTCGTCAGATGCCGCTTACCAGTTCAGAAGACAGGATCAAGTGAAGGTCATTCATGTCTCAAACAAGCACAGAAACGAGAGAGGCAACACAAGAATAAGGAAGGCAGTGTGGAGCTCGAGAAAAACTCAAGGCAAAAGTCCACTCATTTTCATTTTTGAGACTATTATAAATCTGGGTGAAATTTGGAATGATTCTGCAAATACAAGTGTACTAAACAAAATAATAAAGCAACACAAAAAAACCCAAGAAAAATGGAGCTTCAATTCCCCAGAACGGCCGCGGTTTCACGGTCTATAACCCCTATAGGCAGCGGCTCTGCGGCCAAGACGTGGCCTCTCACGCCAACTTTTTAGGGGTGTTATTGTCATTTTATAAGGGATCGGAAAAAGACCGCAGGGTTTCACTTCACTGTTTATAAATACTCCAGATCAGAGCTATACCAAAAATGCAATTTTTCATTAGTTTTAAGTTAGAATTTAGTGTAAACTTTTTTTTCTTCATCTTTCCTCCATTAAAATTGTAGTGAGAGTTTTTGAGTGGATAATAAATGAAATGGAGGGCATGCCTTATTAAATTGTTAACTAGTTTTATAAATTGCTTTTTCTTTTCTTTGTTAAATAGTTGTTGGTTTTATTTGTTTTTTTCTTCTTCTCTTTTCTTTTATCCTTGCAACCATGATACTCAAGTGTGATCCTTTCCTAGATGAGGCCCAAGTAGCTACATGTCACCTTCTATCTCATTTCTTTCTATTTTCTCTACTTGTTTTTATTTTATTTTTTCTTTATAATGAGTTAGTAGTTTTCTCACTTGTTATGGTATGATGAGAAAAGTTTGAGAGAAGAAAATCTCCCTCACTCTTTTCTTTGCCCACTAACTTGAATTGAACTCCTGTCAAGGCAACCATAAGCTGCTTCCAATGGAACCCTATCCTTTATGATAGCAGTGACACCCTAGCGAGACTGGTTGTGGTTGAATTGACCGGAGATTGTGGTTAAGAGGCAAGAATGGACGGACAAATACCAAAAGAAAGGAACTAAGCATTGGAAAATCTAACTTATACTCACAAGTTTCCTTTCTAGTCGTGCTAATCTTCGTTGTTTCCGATTACCACAATATCGATATCAAGAGTGGCAAATGAAAAAAGTGAGCGAACTTCTAACTCAAACTAATCTAACCCTAACCCTAACAAGCTTCCATTAACATACATATCTAAACACATAATTAGCTTTGAACAAACTCGGAGAGTTTGGACTTACCTTGTTAAAACACTAAGAAAAAAACTCCCATCTCTCCACGGATTGACCCGTACTCAACCAGCCAGCTACCAAGCGAAACTGACTTGATTGCGGTAAATAAAAGTTAAAGAACGCATAGCAAAAATTCTATCAATTAAATGGCGCCGTTACCGGGGAGACGGTGGTTTATTTCTTTTTATAGTTTCAGGTTAATTATATATATATATATATATATATATATATATAAACAAACAAACTATAAAAATCATCTTGTTATTTTTTGATTCTTTTTGTGCAAGTGTGCAGGATAGGGCGAAGAGTAAGTTCAGTGCTAAAATCGTGGTGAGTTAGACCCACACCGCGCGGCTACACCGCGGCGGATCAAGACGAAACCGCGTCTAACCATAAAAATTCTGGAGAAAATACAGTGACCAAATCAATTACCAGAGACTAAAACCCAGAAGAGGAGATCAATTGTAGTGCCCTGAAGAAAATTGGAGCTCCACTTCACCAATTTGACAGTGCTTCCGCGACTAAAGAATAGGTTTGACCGCGCCTGCAGGTTTAAAGTTTGGACTCATAGCCCAAAAATTTCGGTGAGTATTTTCTTTTGAAAACCCCTTTTGAACTCCACTGAACTGTTTTTCCTGCAGTATTTTTTGCGCAAACTCCCCCCTCTCCAATAAACTGTTTTTGTGCAGAATTCTTTGCGCCGCCACCAAATAAATTTATTGCAAGTGTTTTAGATTTTTTTTTTGTTGTCGTTTTGCATAAATAATACAGACTTTAAGTGGCTATAACACCAATTCAGATTAAGTGGAGATTTCATCACCCTTTCTAAGACCCCAAAATCACAAAAAGTATACGCATTATCATTAAGCTTAATTAAAAAATATCTAGACTCAGCCAACTAAGAACTTGTCGTGCTCAATAGGACAGAGGAAGGTTGTGGGTATTCGGTCGTTTATTTAAACTTTACTTTATGATGCCTAGACTAGACAAGTGAGGAGGTAATTTTAAAAGGCCTGTCTCACGGTGATTCGTGAGCGGAACCCTCCTTACCTCACTTGTGCTTACTTGGCCACAATTGGCAGTGAAGAGGCGTTCGAGGGTTATCTCACAGTTTGTCGCTTTGGAACAGTTAAGAGCAATTTAGTTGGACTTTGAAGACCATAGCTCTAGGTGTGATTGTGCATATTGCGTGTAACACCCTAGTACAATTATACGACATTAATTGGTATTTTAACACTTACTTTATATTTCTTCTATTCTATCTATCGGGTCGCAAATGATTCGAATAGTAGTAGTCGTTATCCAACCCGACTCGCAAGTTTAGAACCCAATATGGTGCAAGATTGTATCTGAGATTTATTAGTAAAGTATATCTATGTGAATCTAGTATAGCACCTACATTATATTTTTAGATCTTTATATATCATATATCTAGATCATCATTTTTTTAATAACCACAACTTAAGAATAAGTTATATTTTGTTAACTGTCATCATATGGTTGTCATCCATATTTTATTTTGCTTTTATCTTTTATGTTTAAATCTCAAAATATCTAATATCAAATATTTACTAAATCTAGATATATTTTTAGAATTCTTTTAAATCTTAAATTAGAGATATGAGTTATTTAGAATATATTCTTACATTATGATTGAGAAGTTTACATATGTGAATTATTTTCCAAAATATATTTTTGATGAGATTTTGGTGGTGATTGGTTGTAGTTTGATATTATCTATATACATTAAAACTAATATATATTTATAGGCTAATTTAAACTATACTATATATATTTATATTAAACACAAAACCTATCTTTCTCTCTCTTTACATAACATATCTCTGTTCACCGCCGAAAGACCGGACTGAGACGTTGGGACGTCTGGCCTGAATTTCGGGGCAGATGCTATTTGGATTTATCCATTCACCTCTTCGAAGATACCAAGTTGATTTATGGCACCATATATCGGAGGTTTGGATAGACGCGACCGTTGTAGCAGATTTCATCAGATTCCCCCTCATTTTATGAGGGTTTTTTGATTGTAGGGATGCTCTTCCCTGCAAGCGCAAACCTCTGCAATTAATTACATTACCGCATTGCGATAACCACTTTCTCCTGCTCCGGCAGTTCACTTCGTGTCGTGTGTGTTTTTGTTTGTTTAGGTTGCCCATGGATTATATACGAAGACTAGTTTATGTCGTCGCCCGTAGGGCGCGGATCAGTCCAAATCCGTATATTTTAGATTTGGGCTTAGGTTTATTTAAAGACCGTTAATCTGGTTTGAGATTAAGATCGACTTAAAACATTTGGGTGAGCATTTGGGCTCAGTTTGTTCTTACTAAGGATGCGTTAGTCTTATTTGAGATTAAAATCAACTTAATAACATTCTAAGATCATTTTTTATTAAGATCCAGCAAAGAGCATTTGGGCTCAGCTACAAGAAAATTTCAGAGACTTAGCCAACTTGGGCTTAGTTTATTTAGTCTTTTTTTATTCAAAAGTGCTAAGCACTTATTTGGGCTCTGTTTGTTCAGCCCTTTTCTTTTTATGTAAAAGTGTTAAGTACTTGTTTGACACTCTGACGCTCACATGGGTGTCATGTGAAGCATTCAGTCATGGACGCTACCCAATAAATGTTGAACACTTTAAGTCATTTTGACTAAATATGAAGTGCTAAGCACTTTTTATATGGCGTCCACGTGAGTTGCACGTGCGGCGCTGGGCGCTGCCCAATCAATACTAAGCACTTAGCTGTTTTCGGCTACATATGAAGTGCTCAGCACTTTTTGTATCGGCCGCGGTTCCGCGGCGGTTTGGCAGAGTCACAATCCTAAATTTCTTCACAATTCTTAAAAAACCCTGCTTGTATTTTTAAGGTCCCTGAAAAAATTTTAGACCTCAATTTAAAATCGGCAGAAACTTGGTGAAAATATTGTTTTTTCGGGATTAAATCGCGATCGAATTTCTAAAGACTTTGCTAACATGTTAGTTATGGTTTAGGTAGGTTCTGATACCACTGTAAGTCAACGTTACACACCCCACAAGATGCGGGGAGGCGGAATAGGTAAAACAATCATTTTGTTCAAAGTAACATCGACTATCAAACGGATCTTTGCTAAACCCTAACCAACAAACTATCTACAAGTAGTTAACTACTATGATAGATGATTATACCTTAAGATACTCGTCGGCCTCCTCGATGTAATAGAAGATCCACCCGAGAGTTTCTTCTTCAAGCTTTAACCTCTAACTTGAGATAACTAACTGGTTAGGATTGCTAATCCAAGTGACCTAGAGGATATAGAGATTGATTAAGGATCTATTAGTCTTGCTAACCCTATAGTTCTCAACTCATGAGAGGATTAGGGTTAGGATGAAGAAGATGAGAGCTTGAGGAGAGAGAATGTATTTGTGATAATGAAATGAACTTGAGTCATTTGGATAATATCATGAAGCATGAAAATATCTAAGCAATAATATATTAAATTATCAACCATGCTTCATTAATTACCTTGAGATGAATCACCTCATGACTCATGGTGCAATTAATGCAAATAACACATCATCTCTCCTCCTCATTAAGTTTAATTCATAAATGAATTAAAACTAAATGAGTCACCTTTCTTCCAGAAGCTTCCCGACGAATTACGAGAATGCCCCTCCTATCTGTATTCATGAAAAACATAGATATACCGAGACTGCATAAATCCAATAATCCAATACTAGAATCTGGCTTAAACCAAAGCTCCCTAATATAATCTGTCCGAACATCATTTGTGTACAAGTACACGTATATGTCCGAACCTTGTCGTAAAACTATACGACCTCTATACCGTTTCTCCTGAAGCAGGGAAACCCTCTGTGTGGGACTCTAAATACTCGACACTATGCTGGCAGTGGGTTTAACCACAGGCCGCAAGCGGTACTAGCTGTACGTAATGATCCCCAGATAGATGTCGATAAGAAGGTCGATGAGGAAACCCATCCGAACTCCTACTGAGCCTGATGTGACAATTCCGTACAGTCCGGTCTGTTCGTCTAAGACTATTGCATATCGGGCCTAGGGGCGGCAAGCGTCAGTCCCCTAAAAATGGTATAAGTCGTGTCGGAGTGAAGCCCATTACATCTTGAGAAACTACTAAAACACCTACCAGTAAATCTCGCTTGTCCTGGCCAGGGATCTTGCGTAATGGCTCTCCAAACACAGCGCGATATCAACTCCCAATACCAGGAGAGACGAATCCTATCTAACCGCCACTGCCTCCAAGTGCTTCGGGACTGCACCCAACTGCTACCTGTTTGCATGACTCAGTCGAGCCGTGGTAGGGTAGCAATCTAAGAATAGTGGGAACACACTCGAGGCGAAGCTGCAGTGTCAAGTCTACGGACTATGCTGTACTCATGTCGCCTGGGAACTGTCAACTGACGACGGGTATAATACCAACCAACAGTTCCCTGCGAGTCCTGTTCGGTGTACCCGTATCCAAACGAGCACCTGCATACTATCTCCAGTACAACGTACTAATGGCTGTGGGTCAGTCCATTTCCCCTGCTGGGACGAGAAGCGTATACACTAGTCTACTCTGGAGTATCGATGCCCTATCTCGATAATCCTACGACGAGGGACCTGAAAAAGGATGTGCTTGTAGATTACCCAGCCCCCACTAATGTGACTGCCATCACAACACTGGGAGTCAAGCAAGATCCTAAGGGCTCTATCAATATGTATTCGCGATATGCTAAAAGAAACATATACACATATTAAAATAGATATAAACCAAGTAGCATACTACTATGTTGAGCAAGACTATTAATATAACTGTGAATATCCCAAGCTTCCATTAAGTAATATACAAGCTAGTATGATACAATAATGGCCCCTAGGGCATATACATTAACACATCTAAGAGTTTAAGTCTTATGTAATGAACTTTTTTGTGCTTTGCACATTGGCGCCCGCGTGAGGAGCATATGAGGCATCATCATAGGATTTAATCCTATAAGATTGGCATTGGCGATGGCGTCCTCGTGAAGAACACGTGAGACGCTGCCTCATTAAATCCAACAGGGTTTTGTTCTTTTATTAGGTTTAAATATTGGGGAAATAAATGCCCTTACCGTTGTGCTCATGCGGCTCACACGTGAGTGCAACGGTGGCACCTTTTCCACCATTCGATCTCCCGGGGAGTTGAACCGTCCCTTCATGTCTTATAAATAGGGTCTTTGGCCCTTGAGATGACTCTCGTTCCATCATCTTCTTGAGTCATCTTCTTCCTTGAGAATTTAATTCTCTTTTCAGAGCTTAGATCTCTGTTCCCAGAACTTCCTCGGAGTTAAACTCTGTCAAAAATTGGTAAGAATTATGACCACGATTTAACTCTTAAAGAATCTCTTCTCGTTTTGAGATTTTAACCCGTTAATAGAGCTTTGCTCTTCTCTTGGAAAAAAAACTTTTATTTGGATAGACCATGAGTCTTAGAGATCTTAGAGTTTTACCATGTTAGTGACTTTCATCTTTGAGGGTCATTTGGAATTTAATTCCATTTCTCATGAGGATTTCTGAGAAAATTTCTTTTGAAAATTCTTTTGGGAATTTTATTTCCTTTTCTTATTCTCTTTTTTAGAATTCTTCTTGCAGATTTGAATCTGCTGTACAACTCGTTTTTCGATAATATTGGGAGTCTAACTCCACAGTTCAATAAGATTTTCCATTAAATGAGAATCCTTTTGGATTCTTACAATAATTTTGGTATTTTGATTGCTAACCCTTTACTGGTTTTTCTTTTCAGCTACTATGGTTTCTCATCTGTATGATCTTGAAGAGATTATCTCTTATGAGGGATTCGCATCCAAAGCCGATGCCAGGGCTAAGAGTTTACTGACGACCAGTGCGCGGAAGTGATGCGTCGCTTCGACGATTACAACGGGCGATTGCTCTCTCGCTGTTCTGCTCTTGTGAAGATTGTCGTTGGGTTGATTTGGGAAGCACTTCCTGAGCTTGATGAGGTTATGCCGCTTGAGGCACTTGATGATGCTGAAGACAAGGTGCATTCAGTATATCTGATAGGCCTGATTTCAAAGAAGCAGAAAGATGATCTTGTCGTTGTTTTGCATCGCGTCTTCCAACAGAAGGCGATAATATCCACGTACCAGAGGATGGATAATATCAGCGGGGATCCCGACACTTGCATTCGTGAGAAAATGCCTAAGAAAATGGTCAACGAAACCAGAAGCACTTTACTCAAACTTGCCTCTAAGTTCATGAATCTGTGTCCGGAATTCAGCGTCTAGCCATTGTAAATATTTTGATGATGTCTCTTTTTTTATCACCCTTATCACCAATGTATAAATTTCTTTGAAGTATGAATGACAAAGCTCTCCTTTTCTTTACGCCAATGCTCGTATAAAGTATTATTACATACATAAAAAAACGACGGCGCCCACATGTCACGCACGTGAGGCGCTATTGCAGGACTTAATCCCGAAAAGAGCTAGCGTCGACGCTCACATGTCATGCACATGAGGCGCCGCTCTAATCCCAGAAAGAATCAGCGCTGATGCTCATGTGTCAGGCACGTAGGGCGCCGCTGAGGGAATTGTTTCACCTTCTTGCTCTGATTCCAATGAGTCAACTCTTTCTTTTCCCATGCCCTTTTTGCTGGGCCTTGGAAAGAGTTCCACCATGCACAATGTTTTCTGTGCTTAAATTTAAATGCTTCTCTATATATCCTGGAGTGATGATCTTCTTCTTCTTCTTTACAAGAAGAAAGCTATTTTTTTTTACAGACCAAGAGTTATGGCTTGCAATCATCCTCATGCTCGTCGGCACCCATGGGAAGTACCTATCGAGGGAATTGTTCCCCGTTTTGCTGTGTGATTAGTGGATCCCGTTATCACTGATGACCCGTGTGACACGGTGATGTACGAGATTTTGGCTCGTAGGGGCTCTTGTCTTCCTATCGGTTCCATTTGGCTCCGGATGATCTTTATGTCCGTACTTGCTGATACCCCCTTCATCTAGCAGAGATGACTCCGGCGATGCTCGACGCAGTGGAGGACAAGGTCGAGTGCTTTTATGAGGCGTATTTGATTTCCCAGCCTCTGAAGGACTGTTCTGTTCAATTGCTAAGTCAGATGCGGGTTTAGCGGGTCGTCATGTCTGACCGATGGGGAGTGACCCCTCGTGAAGATCGCCGCTTCGACATGGTAGAGAAGGCGGAGAGGGAGTTATAAAATTTTGTTTATTGTTTTACTAATCCTTGTATCTCTGATCCTATATTTGGTGATCTTTTTCTGTGGAATAAATAAATAAAAAATTTGTTGACTGCTGAACGTTTCATCCACAGCACATATCCATGTGGGCATCTTGCCTCTGCACGTATACTTTGTATTTTAAACTTTAGAAGTTTCTAATGCATGCATCTAGACATAGGTGAGTACTGATGTGAACAAATTCTTTACCCTGCCCCCTTGCTTACGGTGGTATACCCGTGAGTGAAGTATAATATATGGCTGGTTTTAGGCTGGCATGTAATTTAGAATTTTGAAAGCGGATGGACACAAGCGTCGTCATCCATGATTAACTCAGGTCTTGATCTTTAAGAAATGTAATTTCGAGCCCCGAGGTTTATGAGTTGCGCCTTTCTGTTTCTTGATGTCTTAATTTAGCGCCAATTAGTTTATTTACTCGTTTCGGAGTTTGTAGTTTATTCACTCGTTTCGGAGTTTCTAGTTTATGTACTCTTTTCGGAGTCCATAGTTTATTCACTCATTTCGGAGTCTCTAGTTTATGTACTCATTTCAGAGTCCGTAGTTTATTCACTCGTTTTGAAGTCTCTAGTTTATGTACTCATTTTGGAGTATGTAGTTTATTCACTCGTTTTGGAGTCTCTAGTTTATTCACTCGTTTTGGAGTATGTAGTTTATTCACCTGTTTTGGAGTCTGTAGTTTATTCACTCATTTCAGAGTCCGTAGTTTATTCACTCGTTTTGGAGTCTACCTCCATTGGGTTTACAGGAAAACTTGTCCTAACTTTATATGCAGATAACCCCCATTTCTTACGACAGAGATCCGTTAGGTTTGTGGTACTACGGTTTTAGTCCGTGGTACCATTGCGTTGGCTGATGTATTCCTCGATATACAGTTTTCAAGCTGTTGTTCGAGTAGCCCCGCGATTGTCGTGTCTCTCATCCCTTCGGGAGCTGGACAAGACGTCTTCAAGTAATCTTCTTAGGTCATACCATCGTCTGAAGAGCAAACGTTAAGAATTTTCCATGACGCTTTTTACTTGAGATTAGGTTCAATTTGGTGCCCCGATGAGTCATAACCACTCCGCTCTGGTGTGGGATGATCTCCGATAGTCTTTTAGGCTTTATATAAGTTGTCTTCAAGACTCGAAGCTGGGAATATGTCATTGCTTCATTTTGTTTTATTTTGACGATGTCGCGCCGATTCTTTGCTGCAGACATCTGTAGGACCTCCATGCTGTATGTATCGCAGTTGAAGTCCGGAGCTAGGAATATGCCATTGCTGCATTTCATTTGATAGCCGCATTCGCATCCTGTTGAAATGAGGGGGAACGTCGGGATGGTCTCTAGGTTGTATATGCGTCATTGAGATTTTGAGTTAGGATTTTGCCGTTACTCCAATTTTAGTTTCGACCCTTGGGTCTTTTGTTGACGTTACGTCTGCATCCTACTGGAATGAGAAGGAACGCCGGGATAATCTCTAGGTTGTATATGCATTGTCAAGATTTGGAGTTAGGATTTTTCCATTACTCTATTTTTGTTTCGACCCTTGGGTATTTTGTTGATGTTGCGTCTGCATCCTGCTGGAATGAGAAGGAATGCCGAGTTGGAGCTAGGATTTTGCCATTACTTCATTTTGATTTGGCTTCTTGGGGCTTTGTTGATGTTACGTCAGCACCCTGTTGGAATGAGAAGAACGTTGAGCTGATCTCTAAGCTGTAGATATTGCCGTCGAGATCTGGCTCTCCCTTTGACGGAGCCTACTGGGAAAGTTTGGTTCCCTTTCTTTCATTTATGCCCATGGATTGTATGCAAGAGTCAATATGGACATACTTGCAGAGAAGAGAAAATTTCATTATATATATATATATATATATATATTTTCGTGATGCTCTATCTTTTCAGCTCTTCATACCGTGAAAGTCGCGATTGCCCAATCATTTCGGCTGTTTTTCGCGGTGCCCAATCATTCCGGCTATTTTGTATGCATATTTTTTTCTCGCTGATTTTTATTGCGAGTTGCCCCATCATTTCTGCTATTTCATATGCATTTTTTTGCTACTCGCTGCTGTTTTTATTGCGAGTTGGAATCTGATACCAACCTTGGTATTAGCATCGCTACGACTGAGATATTGCCAGGAGCGAATAATCGTTTGCCGTGAAAGGATTTGGAGTTTGACACTTATTTAGGCATCAGTATCGCAGCAACTGGGATATTGCCAGGAGCAAATCATCATTTGGCTTTGTTTGTTCGAACAAAGATGGCTTAGCAAACAGGGTTAGGATCCTGTCGACTAAGGCTTTTTGACTTTATGAGCCGTAAGGGTCTCATAAAAGCGTTTTGTCCTACGAGTCATGAAGATCTCGTAAGTGTATTTTCTCCTCAGGAATCGTGAGGATTCCTAAGTGATATTTTCTCTTGTAAGTCGTAAGGAACTTGCAAGGGTGTTTTCTCCTTATAAGTCGAAAGGACTAACAAGTGTCGTTCATTATACGGGAACATTTCTCGTCGTTGTTGGAACTTGGTGAGGGAATATTTATTCGTGCTCGTGGATTGTATACATGGGTCAATATTGGACCGTCTGTAGGGCAACTTGGGGGATGTAGCGGCTCAAGAACAGATTCAGATCCCTGTAGCTTAAGACTTTTGAATCTTATGAGCCGTGAGGGTCTCATACGGGGATTCCCTTTACGAGTCGTGAGAATCCCATAAGTGTAATTTCTCCTCAGGAATCATGAGGAATCCTGAGTGTGTTTCTCCTTTGTGAGTCGTAAGGATCTCACGCGGGCATTTTCTCCTCACAAGGTCGAGAGGACCTTGCAAGTGCACATTAATTTTTTTATTTTATGAGTTTGCGCTCTATTTGGGTTTTCACAAACTCGCCGACAGTCCTGTTGTTTTTACTCACGATGCCCTTTCGGGTTTTCATTCGTGCCCATTTTGCTTATGGACATACCTTTTTTTAATGGCGAAACTCTCGAAAGTAGCTACGTCGCAGGTGACCACCTGTTTGTCGGTGGGTTTTAGGGGTGGCTTCATCGGTGGAGTAGCTATGTATCCAGTGAGAATTGAGTTGCAACCTTCACCGTTAGGACTTCGATTGCAATATAAATCTCAAGAGAGCATGTCACCGTATTTAGGAGCGATGTGCTGGTTTAGGGACATTTTGGTCCATTATCGCCATTTTTGAGGCGAAATTTTAGTTTAGGGACATCCCGGTCCATTATCGCCATATTCGAAGCGAAATTTTAGTTTAGGGACATCCCAGTCCAATGTCACCATATTTGAGGTGAGGTTCTAGTTTATGGACATCTCGGTCCATTGTTAGTTTAGAGACTTCTCGGTTCATTGTTAGTTTAGGGACTTCTCGGTCCAATATTGCCATATTTGAGGCAGATAATTAGTTTAGGGACTTCTCGGTCCTTTATCGCCATATTTGAGGCGGATAATTAGTTTAAGGACTTCTAGGTCCGATGTCGCCATGTTTGAGGCGAGGTTCTAGTTTAGGGACATCTCGGTCAGTTATCACCATGTTTGAGGCGAATTTCTAGTTTAAGGACATCTCGGTCCTTTATCGCCATGTTTGAGACGAATTTCTAGTTTAAGGACATCTCGGTCTTATGTCACCATGTTTGAGGCGAGTGTTGGGGTCAAAATTTACACCCCGGTCGACCAAGTCAAAATCAAAGTTAACTCCAAGCCAAGCGGGCCTAAGCCCAGGTCAGGACAGAGCATGGAAGGGACCGGCCCCATGACAAAAGGAATGAAGCATTAAATTGGTTTAATGTAATTATTTTCTTTTTTATAAAATAAATGTATGTAAAATGGGTAGAAAGCCAAAATTTTTTAAACCCCGTGGCTTATGTGCAAAAAGAAACAAGCACATAAAGTATGGGGTGGCACAAGCGCCATTTGGCAAAGCCCAAGGGGATGCATGTAAAGTGTGTAGCCTATAAAGACAAACATGATGAAAATATCTATGATAAATTTTTCATTCTCTTAAATTCCAGGGTTTGTGCCTCCTTCTCCTTTCTCAAGGTTCTTAAAACCTTCCCCCTTTTTAAATTAAATCAAGAGTTTAACTCTTCCCTTTTCCAAAAAGAAATAGTTTTTCACCACAAAACCCTTGAAGGGGAGCTCGGATCTTCAATCAGATCTCGAAAAGGGGAGACTTTCAAGTCTCACCCCCTTTTCTCCAAGATCCAGCCGATCAAGAGGAGGAAGAAGGAGACCCATATCCAAAAATCCAACTTTGGACAGATCCAAGGCTCAAAAAAAGCTCCAGGGCTAAAAAGAGAAGAGAGGGGTCCCCTTTGATCACCTCTGAAGATCTTTGGGGAGTTCAACTCCAAGACCCAAATCCTCAAAGGAGTTTAACTCCTATTCCAAATCATTTAGGAGTTTAACTCCAAATCTAAATCTTTTGGAGTTTAACTCCATTGAAAATCCCTTGGGAGTTCAACTCCTAGCTCAGGGTCTAAGCCCCTTTTCCGCTGGTGTTTCCAGCGGTCGCGTACCGTGCACGTGACCCGCGGGCACCCAGCAGTCCGTGCCGCGCATGTGACCTGCGGGAGCCCAGCAGTCGCGTGCAGAGCACGTGACCCGCGGACGCTAAGCGTCCACGTGTGCCTCACGCGACTCGCGGTTGCTCAGTGCCCAGCGGTCGTATGCAGCTCACGTGACTCGCTGACGCCCAGCGGTTGCATGCTGCGCACGTGACCCATTGGCGTCCAGCGGTCGCGTATTGCGCACGTGACCCGTGGGAGTCTAATGCCCACGCGCTGCGCACGTGACTCGTGGGCGTCACGCGCCCATGCGCTAGGCACCCATGCGTCGGGCACGTGACTCGCGGGCGCCAAGTGCCCACGCACCGCGCACGTGACCTGCGGGTGCCATGTACCCACGCGCTGCGCACGTGACCCGCAGGGGCCAAGCAGCCACGTGCCATGCA
Source organism: Agapanthus africanus (assembly GCA_030015575.1). Lineage (NCBI taxonomy): Eukaryota > Viridiplantae > Streptophyta > Magnoliopsida > Asparagales > Amaryllidaceae > Agapanthus > Agapanthus africanus. The sequence continues at coordinate 65,501,767 of JASDDO010000012.1, read as the reverse complement.
CGCGTCTTTAAGACGCTCCTCACCCCTCATTTTTCATACACTCTACCTCTGTAAACTCTGCGAGGCCCCCGATATATCCAAAACCCTTTCAAAACACAACACGCGCACACTGCACATTGAGTTTGCATGACCAGTTTGACCCGTCAATCGGAGGTTTCCTCGCTCCAAAGGTGAAGGGTAATTAAAGGCAGCTTAGCCCCCGGCTTCCGGAGATTCGGATCCCCACAATCAATAAAACCCCGCCTGCCCTAGGCAGGGAGAATCTGTACATGACTGACAAGCGCGCGCATTCCCATCTCAATGGAGTGACGAAAAACACCCTACAGCGAGGTTCTATTTTAGGGACATCTCAGTCCTTTATCGCCATGTTTGAGGCGAATTTTTAGTTTAAGGACATCTTGATCCTATGTCGCTATGTTTGAGGAGAATTTCTAGTTTAAGGACATCTCGGTCCTTCATCACCATGTTTAAGGCGACGAAGCTTCTTTGCATACTACTCTCAGGGTTCTGACTCTGGAAGATAGCGAGCGGACACGAGCGTCGTCATCTATCATTGACCTAAGTCGTGACTCGTCAACCGTAGTATTTTTTGAGGAATCGGTCGTTTATTGGCCGGAAGGGTCTTTCGCCATGCATATCCATGAGTGGGTAGGCTCCATCTTGGTAGACTTTGTCTATGATGTACGGGCCTTCATAGTTCGGCTCAAATTTCCCCCATTTTGCACGATTGGGGATCATTGGTCTTTTGACGACTAGTATGAGCTTTTCTTGGCGGAATGTTCTCGGCCTGCTCAGTCTTTCGTATGACCGTGTCATTCTTACCTTATAAGCCTATAGATTTTGCTATGTGATAAGGTGAGTGTTCATATCAGATTTTTGCATTTTTATACCGCCCAATTTTTATCACATTGCTTATCGGTAGGTACTCTTGAGTCGTGTTTGCTAGTCAATTGCTGGATACAGGTTCCCAGCTCTAAACGGTAAAATTCATGGAAAAGCACGACAAAATCCGGATTCCTGCCAACCACAGATAAAACACGGGTCTCCGCTCTCTATCCGTATATTGCCGCACTCCAGTTTAAGAGACAAAATGGCAAATCAATGTCATTTTCATGCACAAAGCTCAATGGCAACACAAGATCCAACATATCTACGCGGAGCTCGAGAAAATCAAGACAAAAAGATCCACATCAAATCACCTTTTGGTCTGCTGGAATTCTGGAAAAATTGTGAAGAGTTTCTGAGAAAAAACATATACCAAACAGCAGACAACATCATACCAGGGGACCCCACAAAATCCGAGGAGCCAACTCCTCCAAAGCGCCGCGGTTTCGCGGCATAAGCATGCTTAGGCCGCAGAACCGCGGCCGTACGGCCTCCTCAGTTGACGATGTTTCAGGGGTATTTTGGTCATTCTATATGGAGGCAGTTTGTTGCCCTAGGTTTCCATTTCCCTGCCTATAAATAGTCCAGAACTTGCCAAAGCCAAGAGTGCTTATTCTTTTATTTAGATTTAGGTTATATGTGTTGTTCTTCTTCCTCTTCTCATCTCTTCTCCATTAAAAACTTGTAGTGAGCTTTTGTGAGTGAAGGATGAATAAAGGAGTTCTTTTTGTTACCATGCTTGTCTTATTTTGTTAACTATAATTGCTTGTAATTTTTATTTGTTAATCTAGTTGTTGTTATTTGTGTTTGTTTCTTTCTTGTTCTCTTTTTCTTTATCCTTAAAACAACAATGATGCTTAAGCTTGATCCTTGCTAAGGTGAGGTTTCAAATAGCTAGTTGTAGTCTTTTAATCTCTTTCTTTCTTTCTATCTTCCTCCTTTGTTTTATTTTCCTTTTTCTTGTAATGGGTGAGTGGTTTTCTAACTTGTTAGGGTAGGATAGGGAAGTTTGAGAGAAGGAAATCTCTCTCACTCTTTCCTTGCCCAACATCTTAATTCGGACTCCCGTTAATTGAACCACAATCCGCTCCCTACGGCACTCTATCCTACATGATAGCGGTGATTCCGTAGTGAGACCGGTTGTGGTTGAATTAACCGGAGGTTAAGGCTAAGAGCCAAGAACGGACGGACAAGCACCAAAAGGAAGAACTTATGCGTTGGAAAGCCTAGCTTATACTCGCAAGTTCCTTCCTAGTCGTGCTAATCCCCGTTGTTACCGATTACCGTAACACCGATATTAAGAGTGGCAACGAAACAAGTGAGCGACTCCTAACTCAAACTAACCTAATTCTAACCCTAACAAGCTCTCTTTACATATCATTTTAGTACATAGTTAATCTCAAAACAAATCTGGACATTTGGACTTAACTCGTTAAAGCACATAGAAAAAGATTCCCATCTCCCTGCGGACGACCCGTACTCAACCAGCTAGCTACAAGCGAAACCGTCTTGATTGCGGTAGTTAACTAAACTTAAGCACGCGAAAAAACTACCAATCAAATGGCACCGTTGCCGGGGAGACGGTAGTTTATTTTTTTTGTGTAATTTCGGGTTAATTTGTGAATATAAAGCTAACCGAAAAAACAAAACAAAAAAATATACATTGTAAAAAAATCATCTTGTTATTTTTGATTAGTTTTTGTGCAAGTGTGCAGGATAATACGAAGTTCGAGTTCAGTGCCAAAGACATGGGAAGATAGACCCATATCTCGCGGCTACACCGCGACAGATTCAAGACGGAAAAAACGGTCTACTGAAAGATTCTGGAGCAGATCCAGTAAGCAAATCCAGATTCAGGAGCTCCAGACAAGAAGAGGACACCCCATAAAGCACACACAAAAAAATTGGAAGCCCAATCTCTCTTTGCTGCCGCGGAACTGCGGCCTGAGCACGTGTTTGGCCGCGGAACAGCGGCCATTTGGGGCCTTCATGGTTTCAAAATTTTTGTGAGTTTTTCTGACTTCTCCTCCACTCCTCTGAACTCCACTAAACTGTGTTTTCTGCAGCATTCTTTGCGCAAATTCTCTTCCCCCTTCCAATAAATTGTTTTTGTGCAGGATTCTTTGCGCCGTGCTAAAAAAAATAAAAATTGATTGCAGTTGATTGTTACTGCTTTGCATATATTAATACGGACTTTAAGGGGCTTGAAACCAATTCAGATTGGGTGGGGATTTCATCACCCTTCCCAGGACCCCAGAAATCACAAAAAGCATATGCATTGACCATTGTTTAATTAAAAAATACTAGACTCAGCCCTAAGGATTTCGCGCTCAATAGGACAGAGGACTAGTTACAGGCATCGGCCGTTTATCCTATCCTGACTTTGCGGTGTCTAGGCAAGTGTGTCCAAGGCAAGTGGTTACTTAATTAGGACCACTACTTACGTAGTGGGGAGCCTCCCACTTACCTGACACTTACCTGGCCGCAATTGGCGGAGAAGAGGCGGTTTGAGGTCCTATTTCTAGCCCTTTGGAACAGTTAGGAGCTGTCTAGCTGACCTAGGTGACCCTAGATCTAGGTGTGATTGTGCATATCTTGTTTGTGATTGCTTGAAGCCGTAAGTCCGTACTTATTTCTGTAAAGCTCTTTCTAAAAAAAAAACAAAAAAAAAAACCAAAAACTTTTATAAAAACTTGCCCTTTGTCACAAAAAATCCCATTTTTTTCACCCACCACCCATCGTATTTCTCCATCGACGTTTTCTTACCCCCACCTTCTCCGCTTTGACTACACTAAACTCGTTTAGTGTATGTCCGTTTGGACTCGGGACACTAGCGTCCGCCTAGTCCGTGTTACGTTAGTCGCTACCGACTACGCGATCGACTCAGACGTCGAAACTCCGTCCACGCCTCATTCACCCTTACCTTTGCCGGCCAACTCCGACGTTGACCCAAATTCTGTTCATACATCTTCACCATCACCAACCTCTTCTTCCGCGATGTCAGGATTTAATCAAAACATCCCTATAACTCCCCCAGGATTGATTCGACCTCCTATGGATGCGAATAACCCACCACCACCGCCTGTCGTAGCGCCACAACAAATCGCGCTCCAGGATCGTTTCTATCCCACCAGCTCTGCACTTCCCACCTGTCTTTCTCTTCCACCGGCCAATGGGGATAATTTGAAATTAAGCCCCACTTCATTAACATGCTTCCGAAATTTCATGGGCTTGAATCTGAAGATGCATATATCTTCATCAACAAATTTCAAAACGTTTGTGCCATGATGAAAACCACCCAGCTGTCGGACGATGCTATACGGCTATGGGTCATTCCGTTCACTTTATGCGATCTTGCTGAAAAATGGCTGTATAGCACTGTCTCCCACTCCATAACCAGTTGGGACGAGTTTGTGAAAGCGTTTCTCAAGAAATTCTATCCGAATCATAAAACCGCGAGGATCCGTAACGAAATCAACCAATTCTCCCAGCTTCCTACTGAACCCTTCTGGAAGTGCTTTGACCGGTATAAAGACCTTCTTGTTCAGTGCCCTCACCATGGTATTGAGAAATGACAACTTTGCCAAACCTTATACGAGGGCCTGAACCCAGCAATCAAGCAGTTGTTGGAAACCATTTGTCAGGACCACTTCCTATCGAAATCTGACGAGGAAGCGTGGCAATTCTTCGACGACCTTGCGGAACAAACGCTTCAATGGGAGAGCACAAGACCATCTTCTTCTTCTTCTTCCACTTCTACTGGTCAGTCTAGGGTAGGAATTCACCAACTTGATGTCTCTATTGCGATGAAAGCTGAAATAGCTGCAATAACGAGAAAACTTGAAGCGATAGAGAGCAAATTTTCATCTCCTGCTCCTACCCCTGTTCTTCCCCTTCGTACCATTTGTGCTTGTTGTTCCGATCCTTCTCACTTGACCGAAGAGTGTCCTTACAATCCACCATCTTAAGGACAGGATCAGGTTAATGCTGCATTTCAGGAAAGACCAAGAAATGATCCATACTCTTCCACCTACAATCCCGGTTGGAGGAACCACCCCAATTTCGCCTGGAATCAGAATCAGCATCAATTCCAAGGCAACAATTTCCAGAGGCCCCCTCCTTCGCAACAACAAGCGCAACAACAAACTCAACATCAGTTTCAACAGCCCTTCCAACCCCAACCTTTTCAAAATCAGACGAACAACTTTGCACCCAACAATTCTTTTCCTCAAAACAACTTTGTTCCGTCAAACAACGATAAGATTTCCTCGCTAGAACGAAGTCTGGAGGCGTTCGTTAAACAATCGACACAATCCACCGCCAACATCTAGTCTTCTATTCAGTCCTTGGTGCAACACACTACCGCTCACGGGCAAAGCATCAAAACCATCGAAGCCCAGATAGCACAACTGAATGCAGCCTTAAGCGAGCGAGAGAAGGGGAAGCTTCCGTCCCAACCACTCCCAAATCCCGGTCACCCACATAATGTACATGTTGCTCTTGAACAACAGAACCATAATGTGAGTGCCGTGACTACATTGAGATCGGGAAGGATGCTGCAAAACAACATCGGCACAATAATTGAGGATAATGACACCCCGGCCGCTTCTTCTTCTTTTTCTTCCTCTTCTTCATCTTCTGAGCCTATTCTTCATTCTTCAAAAGGTTCTTTTTCTTCTTCTTCTGCTCTATACGGACCCACTTCTCACTCCACGAAAACACCAGCTCTGGGATCCGTTCCAACCCCACAATCTCCTCCACAAGCATTGGACTCAACCAATTTTAAAAACGTTCCATTTCCAAACCGGTTGAGGTCCAATAAACAAAATCCACAAATGGAGAAGATTCTGGAGTTGTTTAACCAGGTTAACATCAACATTCCCCTTTTAGATGCTGTCCAATAAGTCCCGTCCTACGCGAAAATCTTAAAGGACTTGTGCACAAAAAAGAGGAAGTCTCAGGTACCCAAGAAAGTTTTGTTGGCTAGTGCTGTGAGTGATGCTCTTACCCAATCTTTACCTCAAAAACGGAAGGATCCTGGCTGTCCTACGATTTCTATTACCATTGGGGATAAGAATATCAACCGCGCACTATTAGATCTTGGTGCCAGTGTTAACCTGCTTCCGTACTCAGTATATGAGCAACTAGGTGTAGGAGAGCTGAAACCCACACACTGCACTCTCCAAATGGTCGACCGATCGATCACCCATCCTAGGGGTGAGCTAGAGGATGTGTTAATCAAGGTTGGGGACTTCATATTCCCCGTTGACTTTATTGTTTTAGATACACAGCCTGTAGCTAACCCCCGAAATCAAATTCCTGTGATACTCGGTCGCCCATTCCTTGCAACCTCAAATGCTGTGATCAATTGTTGAAATGGTTCGATGAACCTATCTTTTGGAAACATGACAATTGAACTCAACATTTTTAGGTTGGGGAATCAGCCCTCCGAACCTAATGCTCATATACTAGACGTTTGCTCGATCCAGGAGATCACCCCAGAAGAGTGTGAATTCGAGGAGTTTTTGTTCGATCACGATAACCTTAACGCCACTAGTGCGTTCCTCTTCGAACCTGCCGCTGTTTCTGCGCCCAACAATGACTATGAGTGTTTCACTTTCTCGAACGATCTTAGCCACTCACCACCCGAGTTTGAATCCTTCGAATTTCCGGATGAGTTACCTGAACCATCCAACTCGGTCGCTTACACTCGTTTTGAACCTTTGCTGGAATCCTTTGAGTTCGAGACCTTTGCACCAATCTTGCCTTCAATCGTTTCACCTCTCACGCTCGAACTCAAGCCGTTTCCGTCTTACCTTAAGTACGCTTACTTGGGTGAGAACGAGACCCTCCCGGTTATCATCTCAGCTTCTCTAGCTCTAGAGCAAGAGAAAGCCCTTCTTGCGGTCTTGCACAGCAATAGGCAAGCTTTTGGCTGGTCAATGGCGGACATCAAGGGGATTAGTCCCCTGATCGTTGAACATCACATTCATCTAATGAATGATACCAAACCAGCCAGGGATCCACAAAGACGTCTCAACCCAGTCATGAAGGAGGCTGTAAAAAAGGAGATCGTAAAGTGTCTTGATAGTGGTAAATTTTACCCTATCTCTGATAGCCAGTGGGTTAGCCCCATTCACGTTGTCCCCAAGAAATCAGGCATAACGGTCATCACTAATGAAGCGAACGAGTTAATCCCTACTCGCACCCAAACTGGGTGGCGAGTATGCATCGATTACAGAAAACTCAACGCCGCAACGTGGAAGGACCACTTTCCGCTACCTTTCATTGACCAAATGCTTGAACGATTGGCCGGACACGAGTACTACTGCTTTCTTGATGGCTACTCCGGCTATAATCAGATTCCCATCGCCGAAAAAGACCAGGACAAGACCACATTCACTTGTCCTTTCGGCACGTTTGCATATCGTCGCATGCCCTTTGGGTTATGCAATGCGCCCGCTACCTTCCAGCGGTGTATGATGAGAATCTTCTCAGACATGGTGGAAAAATTCCTGGAGATCCTCATGGACAATTTCTCCATCTTCGGCGATTCCTTTAACGAGTGTTTGCTGCATCTCGACGCTGTCCTTACCCGATGTAAGGACAAGAACCTCACTTTGAATTGGGAGAAGTGCCACTTCATGGTGCGCGAAGGTATTGTCTTAGGACATATCATTTCGCAAAATGGAATAGAGGTTGACAAAGCGAAGATTGAGGTCATTTCCAATCTCCCTCCTCCCAGATGCGTCAGAGACATCCGAGCCTTCCTTGGCCATGCCGGTTTCTATAGACGGTTCATCAAGGACTTTAGCAAGATTGCTAGGCCCTTGACTCTTTTGCTGGCCAAGGACACGCCATTCGACTTCAACTCGAGCTGTGTGACTGCGTTCGAATCATTAAAAAGCCCACTCACTTCTGCTCCCGTTCTTTCTTCTCCTGACTGGACGCACCCATTTGAGATTATGTGCGATGCATCCGACTTTGCCATTGGTGCTGTCCTTGGACAAACATCGACAAGATGCCGCACGTAATCTATTATGCTAGCCCAACCCTGAACGACGCCCAACTTAATTATACAACAACTGAGAAGGAATTCTTAGCTGTTGTATTTGCTTTAAAAAAGTTCAGGCCCTACCTCATCGGCTTTCCAGTCATTGTCTACACAGACCATTCTGCTCTGCGCCATCTTTTTCCGAAGAAAGATGCAAAATCTCGGCTGATACGTTGGATCCTCTTGCTTCAAGAGTTTGACATTGTCATCAAGGACAAAAGAGGATGTGTAAACGTAGTCGCCGACCATCTCTCACGACTTCCTTCTTCGCCGTCGCTTCAAATTCCGATCAATGACGTTTTCCCGGATGAACAGCTCTTGACAGTATCTTGCAAATCCTGGTTCGCAGATATTGTGAACTATTTGGCCACATGATTACTACCGACTGAATGGTCAAGTCAGGACAGACTTCGATTCTTATCCCAAGTAAAACACTTTTACTGGGACGAACCCTATCTGTTCAAGTACTGTCCCGACCAGATTATTCGTCGGTATGTCCATGACGATGAATTCAAGAGCGTGCTGTCATTTTGCCACGATCAAGCATGTGGCGGGCATTTTGGCCCCAGAAAGACAGCTGAGAAGATCTTGCAATGTGGTTTCTACTGGCCACAACTCTTCAAAGACGCTCATGACTATTGCAAGACTTGCTCCCGGTGCCAACACTTGGGCCGGATATCCCGGAGGAACGAGATGCCGCTCCAACCAATCTTGGTTGTGGAGATTTTTGACGTTTGGGGGATAGATTTCATAGGGCCGTTTCCCAGCTCTTTTGGGAACTTGTACATCCTTCTCGCTGTTGATTACGTCTCTAAGTGGGTCGAGGCTGTGCCCAGCCGGACTAACGACAACAAGGTTCTCGTCAGGTTTCTTAAAGAAAACATTTTCTCCCAGTTTGGGCACCCCCGAGCGATCATTATCGACAATGGAATTCATTTCTGCAATAAGACTTTCGAGGCCTTGATGCGGAAATATTCCATTAATCATAAGCTATCTACGCCCTACCACCCCCAAACCTGTGGGCAGGCCGAAGTTTCAAATCGGCAAATCAAGCAGATACTGGAGAAGACGGTTTCCAAGAACCGTAAGGATTGGTCGTTGAAACTCACTGATGCCCTTTGGCATTTCGAACTGCTTATAAGACCGATCATGGCATGTCTCCCTATCAGCTTGTGTACGGAAAGGCTTGCCACCTCCCTGTCGAAATAGAGCATCGCGCATTTTGGGCGATAAAGATGCTGAATCTGTCTCTCGAAGATGCGGGCAGCCATCGGAAGCTGCAGTTGAACGAATTGAGCGAGCTTAGGAATGAGGCTTACGATAACGCGGTTGTCGTTAAGAATCGAACGAAGGTGTTTCACGATAAACACCTTTTGCGCAAAACTTTCGTACCTGGTCAACAGGTACTGCTTTACGACATTCGGCTACACTTCCATCCAGGAAAGCTCAGATCTCGCTGGAAAGGGCCGTATTTTGTAAGGAATGTGTATCCGTATGGCGCTGTGGATTTGGAGAATCCAAAGGACGGTTCATTTTTCAAAGTAAACGGACACCGACTTAACCCGTACCTTAGCGCCGAACCAACAGAGGAGCTCCTGGTCTTACAGGAGCCGGTTTACCCTGCATAATCTTCCTCTGCCTACCACCAAACTTCGGTTATCCAGCCAAGAACAGTAGACACTGTTCCAAATAAGTTTGGGGGTATGTATATACCATTTTGTATATATTTGTGGATATTCTTTTCCATTTTTGCTTTTCTTTAAAAACAAAAACAAAAACAAAATAATAAAATAAAAAATAAAAAATGTGTGTATATTTAACCGACAATTTTGACCCTTCAATGATCTCTTCATGCAACGACAGTGAGGACACTGTTCAGTTTAAGTTTGGGGGTACGCTCGGTACGCATTTCTAACCTTCGCATTCATATGTATATTTTGCATCTGCATATTAAAATTCATAAAATCCATAAAAATCAGAAAATTTTCTAAAAACATAAAAACTTTTTCTGTCAAGTTAGCTAGTGGGAGAACTCTGATTCAACATTTCAACGGTTTTGTTTGATAAGATAAGAATAACTAAATCTTATTTTTAGATTTTGAAGACCTGAAAGATAACTCTCCTTTGAAGTTAACTATAGCTGATATACGTCTTTACATCACACTACACGCGTCGTGAGTTTTGGAAATTAGATGACAAGTCTTTTATGTCTAAAAACTTTTAAATGGATAAATGATTTTTTGAGGATCAAATAAGTTTGTTCTGAAATAAGTAATATCAAGAATAGTTTATGAAGTGAAGCGAATATGAAGGAATATTATTGATGCCTTAATTGGAATTAAGTCTGAAAAATAACCCATCTGGAACTTGGTTGGAATGATTACACACCGAACCCACTAAACACGTCTTTTATCCAAAAAATAATTGAACTGCCGGTTATATCTCCGTTCGTATTGAATCATCATGATTTTCATGCCAAATTGTCTTTTGTTTTTGGACCTAGGTAACTTGAGTAATTAAGTCCGCTGGGGTGTTTCTACACCTAATGCCCTAAAGCCAACTGGTTTGGGTGCATTGGCCTAAAGCTCGTTAAGAAGCCTAGAAAGTCCAGATTAAAACAAGTCAAGCAAGTGTTCTCTCCGAGTTAAAATTCCTAACGGTTCTTTGTATGAGAATAATCTTGATAAAAGACATGCTTTTATAAAAAAAATTTAGCGGAGATATGAAGGTTTTATTCTATGATAAAGACTATTGCACGTTCACAGAGGTGTGTATGAAATGAAAACAAGAAAAAGGTGGAGTGAAAAATAAGACCTAGTTTCCTGTTAAGGAAGATATAAATTCTGAAGTTGAAAGCTTACTGGAAAACGAAACTTGAAAAATGCTTAACTCTTTATAAAACTTATGTGATCCTTTTAAAATTTTTATCTAGGCTTTATTGTATGACATGATTCGACCCTTCTGAAACTTAACGACACTATTTGCACTGCACGTAAAGACATATAAAATCTTAAGTTAAATAAGAAGCGAGATGTGAAAAATAAAGGTTCGATAGTCTAGACTTAGGATCATAGAATTGTTATTTTCTGAAACAAAACTTTAGGGTTTGAATCATAGTTATTTTGCAAAACTAGCTTGACTGGATTTTGTGGGTAGTATCCGCTGAAAACCCTCAGGAGACAACACTCCTCCTACTAGGGACACCTAGAGATTTAACGGCTTGTTGCACATGCTCAGTGCAATCGCGTTCCCTGCGAAAGTGAGGTCAGGAATTTTTTGTGAATAAATTGGCTTTGCTCAGGATGTTCATATCAGATTTTTGCATTTTTATACCGCCCAATTTTTATCACATTGCTTATCGGTAGGTACTCTTGAGCCGTGTTTGCTAGTCAATTGCAGGATACAGGTTCTCGGCTCTAAATGGTGAAATTCATGGAAAAGAACGACAAAATCCGGATTCCTGCCAACCACAGATAAAACACGGGTCTCCGCTCTCTATCCGTATGTTGCCGCACACCAGTTTAAGAGACAAAATGGCAAATCAATGTCATTTTCATGCACAAAGCTCAATGGAAACACAAGATCCAACATATCTATGCGGAGCTCGAGGAAATTATGACAAAAAGATCCACATCAAATCACCTTTTGGTCTGCTGGAATTCTGGAAAAATTGTGAAGAGTTTCTGAGAAAAAACATATACCAAACAGCAGACAACATCATACCAGGGGACCCCACAAAATCCGAGGAGTCAACTCCTCCAAAGCGCCGCGGTTCCGCGGCATAAGCATGCTTAGGCCGCGGAACCGCGGCCGTACGGCCTCCTCAGTTGACGATGTTTCAGGGGTATTTTGGTCATTCTATATGGAGGCAGTTTGTTGCCCTAGGTTTCCATTTCCCTGCCTATAAATAGTCCAGAACTTGCCAAAGCCAAGAGTGCTTATTCTTGTATTTAGATTTAGGTTATATGTGTTGTTCTTCTTCCTCTTCTCATCTCTTCTCCATTAAAAACTTGTAGTGAGCTTTTATGAGTGAAGGATGAATAAAGGAGTTCTTTTTGTTACCATGTTTGTCTTATTTTGTTAACTATAATTGCTTGTAATTTTTATTTGTTAATCTAGTTGTTGTTATTTGTGTTTGTTTCTTTCTTGTTCTCTTTTTCTTTATCCTTAAAACAACAATGATGCTTAAGCTTGATCCTTGCTAAGGTGAGGTCTCAAATAGCTAGTTGTAGTCTTCTAATCTCTTTCTTTCTATCTTCCTCCTTTGTTTTATTTTCCTTTTTCTTGTAATGGGTGAGTAGTTTTCTAACTTGTTAGGGTAGGATAAGGGAAGTTTGTGTTAGTTATATGTATGCCCTAGAGGCCATTACTGTACATTGGATGTATATTGTAGTGGGTGCTTGGACATATATAGGGAGGACTTTCTTGCTCGACATGATAGTATGCTATCTGGTTGATCTTTACCTTAATGTGTACACTGATTGTCTCTCTGTTACATGTTGGTAAAGCCCTTAGGATGTGTACTTGACTACCTGGACTATGATGCGGATCATACTAGTGGGGACAGGGTAGTCCATAAGTACATCCTTCAAGGTCCCTAGTCGTTGGTGTATCGAGACGGGGCATCGATATACCAGAGTAGACTAGCGTATACCTTCTCGACCCATACAGATGGGCGATGGATGATCCCATATCCATTGGTGTTTGACATTAGAGATGATATACGGGTGCTCAGTGGAGACTGGGTACACTGGACGGACTCGCCGAGAACTCCCAGATGGTATTATACCTTACGTCAGATGGCAGTTCTCTGGTGACACTGGTACAGAGTAGTCTGTTGACCCGAGATCGTCATAGAGTCTTGTGTGGTTCCCACTGTGCTTTGATTTCCACCTTACCACGTCCAAGAGGGCGTGCAAAACGGTGGTTTTTGGGTACAGTCCCGAATCACATGGAGGCAATGAGCGATAGGAGGGGATTCGTCTCTCCCGGTATAGGGAGTTGATGTTGCGCTGTGTTCGATTGGCTATAACCGGAAATCCCTGGCCAGGGTTGCTGAGATTTACTAGTAAGTGTTACCAGTAGTTTCTCGAACTGTTATAGACCTCATATCGACACGACTTATCGAGCTATTGGGGTCTGACGTTTACCACCCCTAGGCGAGATATGCGACATATCAGACGAACAGACCGGACTGTACGGTAAGTGTTACTAGTTGGATTCACAGGAGTGTGAGCGGGCTTGCTCGTCGATCTTCTGATCGCTCAATACCCGGGTGGCCGTTACGTTTAGCAGACCGCTTGCGGCTTGTGGGTGTTTGATATGATCATCACCTGCTGCCGGCGTATTGACGAGTCTTTAGAGTCCTACACAGAGGTTTCCTGGCTCAAGCGAAACGAAATAGGAGCGCATATGAGATATGTGCGGGACCGAGAATAATGCGTGTATGTGATACCGTATTTCATTCTCGCGATGAATGTATCGAATGGTTGTATGCGATATAACCTAGTTATCGAATCATGGATTGATTCGATAAGTCGATACATTGGATATTAGTCGGTTATATGCGATATGACCGGATCGTTAAATCAAGCGTTGATTTAATGATTTAATGCATAATTATATATTTGATATATTACTTTGCATTAACTAGTATTGGTTCACTTTAAATGGATTTTCTCACTTGCATTGCACAAGTTGTATATGTGATATACTTTTGTGCACTTGATTGTATCATGTTTGATGATACATACTTACTTAAGTTTTGTGTAAAGATTAAACCATGGTTATTTAAATGGTTAGGGTTTTGTTTTTCATATCTATTTATTCATTTATTTATTATGGAAAAGATAATGAACAAAATGGTTTCTTTCTTTGTTTTTTTTATGAAGCTTGTTGAAGCTTCATGAAGATTTGACCAAGTGACCATTTTTGTCTTCTTCTTTTAACCCTAATCATTCATATAACCTTAGTTAATTCTCTACACTTGACTATGGTTAAATATATGATAAGTATTATTTTCTTTTAACTTATCATAACATGATTATCTTCTTCTTCTTCTTCTTCACAAGAAGAAAAACTTGCTTGATCAATGGTGATTTGAGCAAAAGTGTGAGAAATCCAATTCTAAAGTGAACCCACCTCCTATTTCTTCATCCTCTACCTCTTGCCAAGTAGTATAGGGTGTTTTCTTCACAAGTTTCATGACTTGGTGAAGTGGGAGCTTGATCTTGTGATGCCTCGACGTAGATCATCTTCGGCATCGAAGTCGACGACCTAGCCTGCCCATTTCTCCGATGAAGCCAACGCTAGAGCCCGGGATTTGTTTTGGACAGCAAGGGGACTTCATCACGGAGCTATGGAGGTGGAGAACCGGATCTACAAAGGTTGTATTTCCGTTCACTTAGTAAAGTTGTTTACTAGTTATCGTTTTCGCCTAAAATTCTAGTTAACGATCCGTATCAGAGTTTCTCGGCACTTGTAAAATTTGAAATTGGCATGGTTGATGCCTTGTGAGACCTCATTAGTGTGCCTAGGAACCCTACAGTTTGAGAGAAGGAAATCTCTCTCACTCTTTCCTTACCCAACATCTTAATTCGGACTCCCGTTAATTGAACCACAATCCGCTCCCTACGGCACTCTATCCTACATGATAGCGGTGATTCCGTAGTGAGACCGGTTGTGGTTGAATTAACCGGAGGTTAAGGCTAAGAGCCAAGAACGGACGGACAAGCACCAAAAGGAAGAACTTATGCGTTGGAAAGCCTAGCTTATACTCGCAAGTTCCTTCCTAGTCGTGCTAATCCCCGTTGTTGCCGATTACCGTAACACCGATATTAAGAGTGGCAACGAAAGAAGTGAGCGAATCCTAACTCAAATTAACCTAATCCTAATCCTAACAAGCTCTCTTTACATATCATTTTAGCACATAGTTAATCTCAAAAAAAATCTGGACATTTGGACTTAACTCGTTAAAGCACATAGAAAAAGATTCCTATCTCACTGCGGACGACCCGTACTTAACCGGCTAGCTACAAGCGAAACCGTCTTGATTGCGGTAATTAACTAAACTTAAGCACGCGAAAAAACTACCAATCAGTGAGTTTCGTCGAGGGCCTTGAGCTCCTCAAGCTAAAGATGAGCATTTTCTTCAACTGTCAACTCGTATCGAACGGCTACTCGTAGAGAAGTGAGTTCTATTTTCAGGGGAAGCACTGCTTCCGTGTCGAATATCAACATGTATGGTGTTGTATTCATAGCCGTTTTGAATGTTGTTCGGTACGCCCAGAGAGCTTCGTTCTATCTTTCGTGCCAATCTTTTTTATTTCTTGACACTGTTTCTTTATAATCTTCGTCAAGATCTTGTTGAAAGGTTCAGCTAGACCGTTGGCCCGAGGGTTATAGATTGAAGAGTATCTCCAATCTTTTTATGCTGTTGAGCGAAGTGACTGATTTTATGACTTTTATAAGCTGGCCCATTATCCAAGATAATTCGTCGCGGAGTGCCGAACCGATAGATGACATGTGTCTTGAAGAAATGGAGAATATTCTCCGTCTTCACCTCCCTTAGTAGTACTGCTTCTGCCCACTT
The DNA here is from genome assembly GCA_030015575.1 of Agapanthus africanus. Taxonomy (NCBI): domain Eukaryota; kingdom Viridiplantae; phylum Streptophyta; class Magnoliopsida; order Asparagales; family Amaryllidaceae; genus Agapanthus; species Agapanthus africanus. The sequence continues at coordinate 65,486,237 of JASDDO010000012.1, read as the reverse complement.
AGAGAAGTAGTCGGTCATTGCCAATATAAACCGATGTCCTTTGGACGATGTCGGTTCAATGGGGCCAATTATATCGGTTCCCCACATTTCGAACGGCCAACTAGCCACTGTTGGGTGTAGCGGATTTGGATATTGGTGGATGAAATCCCTATGGATTTGGCACGAGTGACACTGCTTCGCATATTCTAGATAGTCCTGAATCATTATGGGCCAATAGTAACCCATTCTTTTGATCTTCAGTTTCATCTTTGGCCCAACTTGGTGAGAACCGCAGAGTTCGTCGTGAATTTCTTGGACAACTTTCTTCGCTTCATCCGGTCCTAGGCATCTTAGCCATAGACAGTCAAACGATCTCTTATATAGAGTATCATTGACGAAGGCGAAAGACAAAGCTCGTCTCATGAGCTGATGTCTATACGACACATTTTCGAGCATTCGTCGGGATTTAAAGTAGTCTATGAAGACTTCCCTCCGGTCCTTGACCTTTTCTTCGTCCTCTATTTGAATGGTTTCTTGTTCGGTCGTTCCTTTTCTTTCAGATGACTCTATCAGATCTTCCGCTAGTTCCTTAGCCAATTTGGCCAACGCGTCCGCCTTGCTATTTTCTGCACGCGGTATGCTCTCCAGGATGTAGGAAGGGATATGTGTCAGCAGTTGCTGCACTCTTTCGCCATACTTTATGAGCTCTGGCTTGCATGTCTGATAGTCATCATTTACTTGGCTAACGATCAGCTGGGAGTCTCCATATATGAGAAGGTTTTTGATTCCTATGTCGATAGCGATCTCGAGACCTGATATCAAAGCTTCATATTCAGCTTCGTTGTTAGTCCTTGGCTCCGTTAAGGAAAGGGCGTAATGCAATATACCTCCTTATGGAGTCATGAAGATAAGACCCATCCCAGCTTTGATTATGGGGGTGTTTTGCTTCCGCCTCTTCATGGAAGACGCTCCATCGAAGTAGAGTTTCTATTAAGAATCATTTTCTTCCTTCTCTTCTTCGATTGTGTCGAACGCATGTTCATCCGCAACTCGAAATTTAAGGGGGAGTCGGCTGGTATCGGATACTCCACAAGAAAGTCGGTAATGTCCTGGCCTTTCATTGCTTTGAGTGGTCGATACGTTATCGAGAACTCCATCAGGAGGAGGGCCCATTTAGCAAGCCTTCCTGTTAGTATGGCCCTTGACATCAGATATTTGAGAGGATCCACCTTTGATATGAGATGGACCTCATGTGCCAAGGCGTAACGTCTGAGCTTCGTTATCACGAAGATCAGTGCCAGACAATGTTTTTTGATGGGGGAGTAGTTGTTTTCTGCCCTCAGGAGAACTCGACTCAAATAGTATAGAGCTCTCTTCTTTCCTTGATCGTTCTCTTGTGCACATAGCGCGTCTAGAGAACCCTCAAGGGCCATTGTATATAGAATAAGGGGTTTTCCCTTAACTGAAGCGGCCAATACCGGCGGATTTTGCAGGTATTGCTTGATTTCGTCTAGTGCATTTTGGCACTTTCAATCCCAGACAAACGTGGTCCCTTTCTTCATCAAATGACTGTAGGGACGGCATTTTCCGGAGAGGTTGGCTATGAACCGCTGGATATAAGCGAGCTTTCCTTGAAGAGTCCGCAGTTGTTTGAGGGTTCTCGGCATGGGAATTTCCATAATCGCCTTGATCTTTGAAGGGTCGATTTTGATACTCCGGTGCCGTATGATGTATCCTAGGAATATGCCCGAGGAGACTCCAAACGCGCATTTTAGAGGAACATCTTCAGATTATACTTCTGAAAACATCGGAACACTATTTTTAGATATTCCCAATGCTCCTCGTGAGATCTGCTCTTTACCACAAGGTCGTCAATGTAGCATTCGACAATCTCATGGATGAGATCATCGAAGATCTTTGTCATGGCTCTTTGGTAGGTAACGCCAGCGTTCTTTAAACCGAAAGGCATCACCTTATAGCAGAATATGCCCAGCGAGGTCCGGAAGGCGGTATATTTTTGGTCCTCAGGATGCATTTTTATTTGATTGTATCCTGAAGATCCATCCATGAAGGAGAAGACATCATAGGTAGACGTGTTATAGATCATCAGCTCAGTAACAGGTACTGGGAAGTCATCCTTAGGGCAAGCTTTGTTGAGGTCCCGAAAGTCCATGCAGATGCGCACCGTCCCATTCTTCTTCATCACCGGAACGATGTTAGCGATCCAGTCGGGATATTGAACTTCTTGGATGAAGTCGGAGTCGATTAGTTTCTTGACTTCAGTGTTGATACTCATCTCAAGTTCGAGCCGCATTCTTCTTGGCGCCTGTTTGAATGGTTTTATGTCCGACGATATGGCCAGTTTGTGTACCGCCACTTTTGGATCTAGACCTGGCATCACTGAATTGTTCCATGCAAAGCAGTCTTTATACTGCATGAGCACGTCCATTTACGTAGCTACCTGTTTTTTAGATAGCAGCTCACTGACGAACGTTGGCCTCGGATCATTTTCCGATCCTAAGTCAATTTTCCTTAGGTTATCCGCCGTAGTGTGCATCCCATCTTCTAGCTCTTTTGGTGCTGGTGGAAACTCTGAGATCACATCGTCCTCGTCTTCATTTGCGAAGCACCTGAAGAGGTCATCCATAATCTCGTGCCCTTCCTCTTTTGAGAGTGTTATCATATGGCAAGCACGAGTTCACTTCCTTGATGTTGGGCTGGTCCTATCCTCGCAGTATAGGTCCTCTTTGGCTTATGCTTTTATGGCGGGGTTACCCTCCAGCTGTCGGATAAAGCGAACTTACCTTACTGATACCGGTCTTCTACCCATTCTTTGAAGGTGAAGCAGTCTTCAAGAGGATGACCAATTACTCAGTGATAAGAGCAATAATCTGGATGATGGATCTCGCTTATTTGTTCGGGGTGCCGAGATTCCGGAAGTGTCAACATTTGGTGATTTATGACAAGGTTGAATATTTTTCTCATCTTGTCTTGGGGAAAGAGTATTCCCGACCCATCTTCTTTATAAATGATGGGTTCCAATTGACCTTTTCTCGATTGCATAGCTTCTTGGATCCGCTTTGTTATTTTCGAGCATTGTTTGCGTTCTTTACCCTGTTTTTGTCTCTATTTCGGGATTTTCCCCTTTCACGAGGACATACAGCGGGCCGGGGATGAAGAGCATTATAGTCTTCTTTTTCCGCCGATTGTTGATTGAGGCGCTGCATCCTGGCCTTTTCATAAATGGCCATTTCACGGCTGTGATTGTCTCGGCTCTTTTGATAAGCTTCTTTTATTAGCTTGTCTATTTTTTCTTCGAACGACAGACTTAACGTTCTTAGAGCGGGATTTCACTCCGTTTCAATGTTGCGGCCATTCGAAAGAGTGTTTCCCCCTTCGCGGTAGCTGTTTATGACGTGGCAGCTGTGGAACTGGTCCCGTTTCTTAGACCGAACGTATCCGAACACGGTTGTCTCCATCTTCCCATTGGGCATCTTTCGCTGAGTCCTGGGAATATCCTAAATCTTTTTATAGAAATGTGCTTGTCGAACAGTTTGTTCGAGGGGTACACCTTGGCATCTTAACAGCCTTTTCAATCCCTCCGCGTAGTATCTTGGTAGACGGATCGGTTGAAACCTGTCGAGTGCAAAATTGGCACTATGCCAGACTTCTTTTTCTACTTTGGTCTCCGTAGATTGGTAGAAGAGGATCAACTTTTCACCTCTTCTCCTAGGAGGGACGTAGAAAGTCTATAGTTCTTGTATGCTGTATGTATGGAGCGATTCAAGTTCCTTATAATACCGATGCGGAGCCATTATGATCTGCAGACTCTGATCTACTTCGTCGAGGGTTTGCACTGACGGGCGAATGGAGAACGCTGCGTTGGCCTCGTCCTTAGAGTTGCTGCCAAAGACCAGAATAGGAGTAGATGGTCCGGACCTGTTGTTTTCTTTCTGGGGTTGCCCCGAGTAGACTATTTCTTCATCTTCCTCGGAATCGCTCCCAAAGATCGGGATAGTGGCGGCGGACTTCTGTTTATCCTCCGGCTTATGACACATTTCTGTATCTTCGAAGTCTGGTAAGAAGTACTTTGCGTCTTTATATTTCCGGACCTCATTTATGAAGAATGGATTTAGCTCCCCTGTGACGGTGCATTCTAAGCCGTCCTTGAAATACTTCATACACTGATATTGTGTAGAAGGGATGACGTTGTACTCATGTAAGCAGGGCCTCCCGAGCAAATCGTTATAGCAAGTTTTTGTGTCAATGACGTGAAATTTAATGTCAGTGACGCGCAACCCGAAGCATAACGTTAGTATTCAGGACCCAAGCGTCCGCGACGACTGTGAGTCGAACCCAGAGATTGTAATTTTGTCTCGGGCCAAATGATGAACGTTCATGCAAATCTCCTTCAGTATTTTCATGTTGAGAAGGTTGACGGAGGATCCGTTATCGACAAGGATTTTTCTTATTTTGATGTCGTGGCAGTACCCAGTGACGTATAACGGGCGGTTATGTTCGCACGTACCGTGAAAGAGATCTTCATCGCTGAATGTAATGTCAGCTGTGTGAACCATTTCCAGCTCGTCCTTCATCTTCTCTTCTGCAAGGAAAGCTTGGAACTGATCGGGCTCTTGTAATGTCTTGATCAGAGAATCTCGTGCCTCTTTGGACATGAGGAGAGCATCCAGTATGCTCAGTTGTGAGGGTATTTCCCTCAAATGTGCTAGGAAATTATAATCCACCTTATTTTTCCTAGGCGGATCCCTTTCTGCGAGCTCTTTGACAACTCCACCGTTGAGGGCAATTTTCTTAGGGATTTTTTCTTTCCTTTTGTCCTTTTTACTCGAACCTTTGTTTGTAGGTCCGAGATTCTTTTCAGCCAGCGTGCGGCTACGCGGCTGAATATTCTTGTAATTCTTCTCCTCCTCCTCCTCCTCCTCTTTTTCGAAGGTGGAGTCTTTGAAAAGAGGGCTGAGGGGTATTTCATCCTCAGAATTGCTCCCGAAAGTAAGAACTTAGGATTTTCCCTCTTCTGAACTGGTACCAACCATATGATAGTTGCCAGTCGTTTTTTCACGCGCATCTGTCGTACTCTTTTGCTGTCGACGAGCTTCGCGCTTCATCCTCTTGAAGTGTTTTTGATGAGCAACATATCCTTGACACCACTTCTTGAAGGTACTGCACTCCTCGGTAGGGTGGGTAACCCTCCGATGATATAGGCAGTAGTTTGGATGTGAATCCTATCAATCGAGGCACATGACCTCGGGAGTGTTTCCTACTAGAGGTGGCAGCTTCATTCCCATTGGCATGGTTTTGGCGAACTGCTTCCCTGCCTTGATTCTGCCCTTATTTATCGTAGGTATGCCTTGGTTTGGTTGGAGTACTTTACGACTCCACCTTGCCGCAGCTTCTTCATCCTGACGCTGATGCTTAGCTTTTTCATATATGGCTGTTTCGCGTTCTCGGCCAGCTTTGCTTTTTCGAAAAGCTTTGTTTAACAGCCTATCGATCGGGTCTTCTGGCAGTTCCGGTGATTTTAGCGCCGATTATTCCCCCAGTTCCTCTGCGTTGTTTTCTGATGCTTAGGGAGTTTCTTCGTCATTTAACAACGAATAGGAGACCATGTGGCAACTTGCTACATAGTCTTCGGTTTCTTCTGATGAGTCATTTTCCTTATCGTTGGCATTATCTTTGTTCTCAAAAATATGCTTGAGGAACTCTTCGAAAGTGACTGGTTTCCGCGCCTTCTGGTTATACTCCTCTAGCACGTCAATGTACTTGTTTAGGTCTGTGCGCTTGTCGTCATACTCAGCCGGCTGCACAGGCTTCTTAGTCTTCTTCCTTTTCTTCGAAGACTTTGAATGCTTGACTTGGGGATTTTGCCCTTTTGTCAACATTTTTCGGTACGGGACACGGTTTCAGCATCCCTTCGATGATTTCAGGTTCAAGTAGGCTTTTCCACCTGACTGCCGGACATACCTGTAGATCTTTCAGCATTCTTTTGGTTTTAGCTGAAAGAACGACTTTCCATGGAGTTTCTTCCACGAGCGAGCATGATGCTCCCGGCATATCCACTTTTTTGGGAGTGTGCTTCTGTGGTGGGTTCACCCTTCGATTCTCAGACTACACGAACTTCCCCTGTTGATACTGGTCCTCGACCCAGTTCTTGAAGACGTAGCAATCCTTAATTGGGTGGTTCACCATTCTGTGATAGGCACAGTAGTTGGGGTTGTTGACGTTGCCGGGTTGCGGTGGACGCCGTGGGTCTGGCAATGTGATGAGTTTGTTGCGCACTGCCAACTCAAATAGTCTCCTCGTCTTATCACGGGGAAACGAGTAAGCGCGTTCTAGACTTTTTTCCATGGATAGGCGTGGACGTGCGTTGTTTTGGCGAGCAGCCGGTTTTGGGCCACTCGGTTATTGTTGAGTGTTGGCAATGAAGGCCACTTTCCCTTTACCCTTGGCGTTTCGAGGGTCCTAACTTGAGGAGGAAGGCCCGTGGCCCATCTAGTCCATTTGGGCCAGTTTATTAATCAGAGCCTGGAAGGTTGTTGGTTTGAAGAACGTCATGAACTAGGACACAGTCGTTTGAGGATCAAGGGTCCCGATGAACATGCCTACAACAGGGAATTCTTCGATGCGTTGTTCGCACTTAAACCATAGGTTCCACCACCGGATCGCATATTGGACTCAGGTTTCTCCTGGCTTTACCCTGGAATTGATTAATGTCGTGATCGGGGTGCGCTCGCTTGTGCTGGCGAACTGCGGTGTGAACAGCAGTTCCATCTCTGTGAATGTTCTCACTGAGTTATTTGGGAGCTCCGAGTACCATTCAAAGGCCGTCTTTGACAGGCTGCCAACGAAATGGTAAAGTAACAGTTTGTCGCCATCTCCAGTGTTGCAGCACAGAGCTCTAAACTGTGTGACGTGCTGGTGTGGGTTGCATGTCCCCTTGTATATGTGGAACTTAGGGATCGTATATCCTGGTAGGTACTTAATTTGGTCATACCAGCCTGGATACGGTCGCCCAGTTCTGACGATTTGGCTTGCGGCTTCATTAGCTTGATGAGCTCGTATTTGTTGAGCTATATAATCATCAAGAGCGGCCTTGGAGATCGTTTCCTCTTTGGCTGCCAATAAAACCGGAAAAGAATTTGATATTTCCCTTCTATCATCCTCGATAATTATCGTCGGATCCTCGGCTGGGGGTTCTAGTTGGATCATCATTCCAACCATATCCTGAAACAAGAGAGCCATCTTCTTTATGTTAGCAGCCTGCTCAGCAACTTCCTTGTCCTTTCTTTCAAGCACCCTTCGCTGGAACTATTTATCGGTCTCTTACTCCTGGCATTGTTCGGCTATTGTGTCCGGGCTTTCTTTCTGCCCGGTAAGTGCTGCCATTTTGGTCAGCATCTTCTGGAGCTTTTGTTGTTGCTCTTGAGCTTTTGTCAGCGACCGATTTTGCTGTCGATGACCTACGGAAGCACGGTTTTCTTCTTTTCCGGAAGCCATGTAGACCGTATGCACGATCATGCCCCCAGACTTAGGGCATTTATGTCTATCACCTTTGGAATTTGCCACAGGTGGTGGGATTTTCTCCGACCTCATGCTTTTGTGGGAGGTCGAAGTTGAAGGAGCCATTATAACAGGCGCCGTGTAGAAGAAGTCCCTCGCTGTATGACGGAGGGATGATCTTTCTCTTGCCAAGCTTTCAATTTCTTCGGTCAACAAGAATAGTTTTGATCAATCACGGAGTCCTGGACTTTTTGCCACACTTTGTGAATTTGGGAGGAGAGCGGTTGATGGGGGCGCTCCGAATTTTCCTACACTGTGGTTTCTGCAGGCGGGGGTGATTTCTTTAGCACCGCCGTTGGAGAGTTCTTGCGTCCTCTCCTAAGCAGATCAAAGCTATTCTCAGTTAGAACAGCAGTGTCCACCATTGGATCTGGTAGGGTGAGTCCGGAGGGGGAGTTGCCCCCAGCTTTTCTCACTCGGCGCCAGTGGCGACGTCGAGCGTGTCTTGCAGACGGGACCGCCTCAGTTTTGGAAGCGGCTTCTTCGTGCCCCCGGCTTTGCTGAGAGGCTGATGTTGGCGTCAACCTATTGAAGACTGATGTCCTTAGCAGGGTTTGAGGAGAGCCAGCCAATCTTTCAAAGACCGACTTTTTGGTAGGGGAAGCACTTTTGACGACTTCACTCGTAGCAGGAGTTGGGAGGGCTATCCGTTTTGGGGTAGCCCCTTCAGGTGTCACGAGCCTCTTTGCGGGCCCGTTTAGGTTCTTGCCCAGCCTGTTGAAGACTGAGACGTCAGCTTTGGACGGCTCGTTGAGAGGGGCCGTTGTGGTCGCTAGTCGATCGAAGACCGACCTCTTAGGAGCTTCATCCTGCAGCGCTGAGGCACCGACACCCACTGGTGAGAATATGGTCCCAAAGAATAGTCCAGTAGTGGCTTGCAATACTTGCCCCATCGGCATTGAAAATATGGAGGCCGCGTTGGGCCCGTAGGTCACTCCTCCAGTTGGGATGGAGCCAGAGTTGCTGTTACAAGTGGGGCAGTGGGAAGCCATCGATTTTCTTCTTCTGCATAGAAGCAAGACACCAAATTTTAGAATCTCAAATCCAACGGAAACTATTGCGAACCGCGATTTTGTTCGCGAAACACGACACACGAAGTGTGGAGTGGAAAGAGAAAAAGGTCCCACCGGGCATGCCAGAATCTGTTTACCGCCGAAAGACTGGACCGAGACGTTGGGACGTCTGGCCTGAATTTAGGGGCAGATGCTATTTAGACTTATCCATCCACCTCTCCAAAGATACCAAGTTGATTAATGGCACCACATATCGGAGGTTTAGGCAGACGCGACCGTTGTAGTAGACTTCATCAGATTTCCCTTCATTTTATGAGGGGTTTTTGATTGTGGGGATACTCTTCCCTGCAGGCGCAAGCCCTTGCAGTTAATTACGTTACCGCATTGCGATAACCACTTTCTCCTGCTCCGGCAGTTCACTTCGTGTCGTGTGTGTTTTTGTTTGTTTAGGTTGCCCGTGGATTGTATACGGAGACTAGTTTATGTCATCGTCCGTAGGGCGCAAATCAGTCCAAATCCGTATATTTTAGATTTGGGCTTAGGTTTATTTAAGGACCGTTAATCTTGTTTGAGATTAAGATTGACTTAAAACATATGGGTGAGCATTTGGGCTCAGTTTGTTCTTGCTAAGGATGCGTTAGTCTTATTTGAGACTAAGATCGACTTAACAATATTCTAGGATCATTTTTTCTTAAGATCCAACAAAATAGCATTTGGGCTCAGCTGCAAGAAAATTTTAGAGACTTAACCAATTTGGGCTTAGTCTACTTTGTCTTTTTTTATTCAAAATTGCTAAGCACTTATTTGGGCTCTGTTTGTTCAGCCCTTTTCTTTTCATGTAAAAGTGCTAAGCACTTGTTTGACGCTCTGACACTCGCATGGGTGTCATGTGAAGCATTCAGTCATGGGTGTTGCCCAATAAACGTTGAACACTTTTAGTCTAAGCACTTTTATATGGCGTCCACGTGAGGTGCACGTGCGGCGGTGGGCGCTGCCCAATCAGTGCTAAGCACTTAGCCGTTTCGTCTACATATGAAGTGCTCCGCACTTTTTGTATGACGCCCACATGAGCAGCCGGTGCGGCACTGGGCGCTGCCCAATCAGTGCCAAGCACTTAGCTCTCTTCAGCTGCATAGGGAGTGTTGAGCACTTCTATTCAGCGTCCACGTGAGGCGCTGGCCTTCTGTTTTGGACGCCTACGTGTTTTTCACGTGAGCCGCTAGGCGCTGTTAAAAGGGGGCACCCACGTGAGATGCTAGTCTTTTTCCTTTTTTAGAGATTATATCTCTGTTAATGGCATTTTGACCATTAATGATCACCAAGATCTTCATTTTTGAAGATCTGGGATCAGGTTTTTTCTTTGAGAACTGAGTTCTTTTATAGGTTCTTTTTCCTTTTGTTTTTCTTTTGGACCTAATTCTTTTCTGAATGTTTGATTCTCAAGAATAAAATCCTCCAAATGAGAATTAAATTCTCAACTTGTGGGAAACTTGTCTTGTTGATCTCTGCTCCAGAGGAGAATTAAGTTCTTTGAGAAGGGTTAAAACCCTTAAAATAGGTAAAAAAAAAAAGATATTTTGATCTCTGAATTACTTTTACCTAGGTTTCTTTTGAAAAGGAAGTCTTCCACTCTGAGGATTGAATTCTCTATTGTTTTTGGAAGCTTTCTATATTTTTCAGAAGCTTATGGGGTTTTCTTTTATAAGATTTGAAGTCTCAGCACTTTTATATAGTGGAGGCAAGTTTGTTACTTAATTCTGAGAAAATCTTTTATTGAGAGATTCCAATTGATTTAATTGGACTCAAAATTGAGTTGAGGAATTTTACCCACGATTGAATTTTTGATCCAAACACTTTTGTTTTTGCAGAATATGTGCTCTTGTCTTTAATAAGATTAGTAAAATATTTTCCCATATACATAATTTATTTTTTAAAATGGTGATTTTTTAATCACCATTGGATTTTTAATCCAAGAGTTCTCTATTTTACAGAGAGCAGTCTTTCTTGTTTAGAAAGATTGAGAGAATATATTCCCAAAAATAGAATTTTATTATATTGTTGGATCATTGATCCAACCGAGAGTATCTGTCTTATTTAGAAAGATTTGGGAGATATTTTCTCCTAATCATATATTTTGATGATTTATCATCTCCATTGGATTTTTGATCCAATGGCTCTGGAATCAGAGAGTATCCCAACTTTTTGTTAAAGAAACGTACAATTTAATTCTACTTAGGCGCCGGTGCTCACCTGTTGCGTACGTGGGTGTCACTGAAGAATTTAATTCCTAAGATGGGTATTTCTGTGCTTTGCACAATGGCGCCCGCGTGAGGAGCACGTGCGGCCCCATCTAAGAGTTTAACTCTTATGTAATGAACTTTTCTGTGCTTTGCACATTAGCGCCCGCGTGAGGAGGACGTGAGGCGCTACCATAGGATTTAATCCTATAAGATTGGCACTAGCGCTGGCGTCCTCGTGGAGAACACATGAGGCGCTGCCTCATTAAATCCAACAGAGCTTTGCTTTTTTATTAGGTTTAAATATTGGGGAAACAATCTCTCCCTCATCAATTTATATATTCTCCTTCTTCGTTCTTCAACCCCACACTCATTCTTGCCGATGCAACTCCAGCCGCATCCTATAATCTTAACCGAGCCATCAAAATTTGGTGTTGATTTGTACTGCGTCATGTTGCTTCCGTTCATCGCATTTGTTTCGAAACAAGTTTACAACTTGCTACATGCTATGCTTTATGCAATTTACTTATATGTTGTCATACTATTATTATTATTAGTAGTAGTAGTATTATCATCATACAGCTATATCTATATAATTTATACACCGTAGTTATTTAACGTTAATCAGTTTTATAATATACAATGTATGCAAGTTTACAACTTGCGACATTCTATAATTATATCTATAAATATATATATCGTCGTAATATTTCTTCTTATTATTATTAATTAGTTTATAATCTGCATTTTATAACGTTATACAAAATATAGTTTTAAAATATTATAGTTTACACATGAAATGTCGTCGCAAAGCGAATACGACAAATCTGAAATTTACTATACACCTTACCATATAAACTTCATTATAAATCAGAGAAAAATCATTAACATACGTTCTTTAGTTCGTTACAAAGCTAACTCAGAATACTATAACCCTGTGAAATATTTACTTGCAAAATAAATTGTTTAAATTACGTAAATTGTAAATGAAAGTACCTTTGAACCACTGTTCAGAAAAATTCCAGCAGCAAACTTTCAATTTCGAACGTTCATAACTTTTTGTAGGAACAACCTGAGATATTTTAACTTATAAAAATGAAAACCTTACTGAATTAGATTTTTTTTTGGTATATGACACGTCCCTTTTAGAGGACGTTTGTTATTTTTAAGCTATTTTACAAATTAAGGTGATGCTGAATTTCTGAACGGAACTTTCTTGTGCATGGTTAATCAATACCACTTTTATAGTTATTAACCAGATTGAATATATTATCCATATTAATATTATTATATCAATATCTATTTAATAAATAATAGTACATGTGTTTTAATATTCAGCAAATATTACCGATTTACAGTTTTATAGTATCTGTCTGTATCTGTACTAACAATAGCATATCTAGTTGCATGCCGGAATATCATGATATCATTATACTATATATTAGTACAACGTGTTATCTAGTGTGCATCATACGCAGTCATGGATGTATAAAAAGTTATTACAGATAGATACATGTGCATTTGTGCATTAACCGTATTTCGATATCGATTACAGTTTCATATTGGATATCTATTTGATACAGATACATTATATGACATGTTCACGTCCCACTACCAGACTTGTTACTTGGATGTTATTACTAATGCCAACAATCCTGATTGTTGTCCTGACGGACATGACTTGTTGTCTGCATAGACAAATCTTGTCACGCCCCGCTTTCCAAAATACGGAATACGAGGGGTTGACAAGGCCAGCCATGCTCCTACGGTCGAGAAAACATCCTGCCATAGTCACACTTTGGCTTCTAGCTTTACGTGGTAATCAGTAATCAATGCAGAGGTAATGAGAAATGTAGTCACTAAATCAAAACAGGTATAAAACTAATTAGATAGAGTCAAAGGAAAGAAAGCGCTGACGTCGCTGATCCAGATGTCCGCAACATCCTCAAGGTACGACAGGTGCTGATTCGAGCTAAGTCCACTTCTCACTCTGAGCATACATACTCAGGTCGTCAGAGCGACACAATAGCAATATATATAATGCAAAAGTAAAACACGTGCAATGATGATGAACATGAAGCAGTGGATATAAATTGATGACGCTTATGAAATAATCGGTACAAGTAAACAGTAAGGCAAATATATCGAATCGGTATCAATGCATGTACATGCCGCTAAACCTACCAGTCTCTATGTCTCACTGTCCAGGTCGCTAAATCTATCGTCAGTCTAAGTGTGGGAGTCAACCATGCAGGAGTATCCCCAACCCAAGGGGCAAGAGAACACGGGCCCGAATCACGCTCGCTAATAGTCAGTAATATCACCTATATGACTCTTAGAATCGCTGTATATGTCGGCAATGGGACTCGCGAGATTCCGTTGAACTCACACTCAAACTACCCCACACTCACGGTTTACATCAAATACCGACCATCAACCCAAATACTAGTCGGTCCATGACAAGTCTACGCGAGAACTGGAGACATGATCTCCATCAAGCATGTCTCGACTGGTACCTAACATAAATGGACAGTGTTTGACGCCTTACCTATGAAACTAATATAAGTGCTTCCATAATCGTCCCATACCAATTATAGTTACACTTACATATGCACCATAGGCGTCGACAATGCAATAATTAACTGGTTCCGCTAAATGTGTACAAGTACGTGTCACTTTCACTATTCAATCACACTCATACACTAACGTACTTGCCACACTCTAATCACTAATACTTATCACTGGTAATGTACACGATCACTAGGTTATCGATACTAATAAACACTATTTACACGAGTATGACAATCATGCACAAGGTGGGGATATAGTAAGTGTACCGCTAACAACATATAAGCAACCGGTGTCGGTTGGACTAGAAAAATTATATAAAATCACACGTGCATAATTAAGCAAAATGATGTAAAAGGAGTAGGCAGTATATTTAATCATATATACAGTAAAATTGGTTTCGTGTCCATCGGGTTTCAGGTTTGCTAGTTATGGTCATTTTTTTAAGTGTTCACTGCAGGAAATCCAATTTCTGAACTGAAAGTCCGTTTTGTAACACATTTTACTCCTAGTTGGGATTATAATTAGGCGACACTATAGTTGAACAATATTTAGGGTTATTAGTTAGGTTCCCAATGCAATTGGCAGATCAGTAATATCCTATATCAACAAGGCGTTATGGTCAGGTTAAGTTCGAGGTGTAAAATCTGTCACTGCAGAATTCAACTGGACACATCGACATTATAAAATGTGTTAAAAATATCATACAGAAAAGGAATCTAGTGAAACTAGTGGAGTAAGAAAACTAACTCAATTTTCTACGTAACGATATCGGGTTCCGCACATTTTCGCATTTGAGCAAGGATATACATTAATTTAAAAACAAGGGTTAACTGGGATTACTGCTATGGACTGCAGTTCAGAATCGTAATCCTCCTCAGTTTTCTCTATCATAATATATTAGAATTTAGTAACCAAATATAGAGGACTATATATTATTACGTTGGTTTCGATATGAGCCATGGAATGACAAGATTCTATTTATAGATAATTAATTGTGAATTTTACGGGTTAGCATGTACGAAAAATTTCAGATTTCCCAACGGTTATCGGGATATCATTTTATGCGTGCAATGAAGTATTTTGCTACCAAATTTCTAGAGGATATTCCTTAACAGTAATAGGGTTTAACAATCATGAGTTCTGCCATTTTAAGATGGGTTTTCACTTAGAGTTACGCATCGAAATCTAGATTTAAGCATTCGATTCGTAGTCGAAACGTCCGTTTCTTTTAACTAAACAAGCACTATTGGATTCTACGATTTCCATACGATATTATCACTAGATTTTAGACTAGATTGTAACCCAAATCAATATTACTAAAATTAATACGGTTTATTATTTAAAACGTTGCGTAATTTTTGGTGTAAACATAAACATATATATTAATCTATTCATTATTGTAGCATGTAAGCAAGTGGTGAGCACTTGTCTCGATCGACATGGAAAGACGGCGACGACAAGTATTCACTACCTTTCTTTAGCCGTGAAAGTACTTTGTTGTCTGTGTCAAATCGAGAACTCGCTACCGTAACAGCACAGAAAGAGTTATTCGCCTTAAAGGCTACCTTCCAAGAATACTTCCCCGAGGTCAGAAACTTCTCCATCCTGAACTTCTTGGATTGTTGACTCTGGAGCCACAAATCATAAGCGAAATCGACTTTCGATTATTATAGGCATGGTTAAGGCAGAATGGAAATATTTCACTACTTAATGAGTTAGTCTTGGCTTCTTCTTCCTTTATGGAGATCCGACTCGACTGATATGATAGATGGAATGGGTAGCTGAATCGCCTATCCTATGAGAATACTAAGGATTCTCCGGCCACTCCCCGTGTTCTTTCAATGCTTTGCTTTTAAGGCCATAGGAGCGATAGCGAAGCCAAGCCGTCAAATCAAAGAGATAGATGCGCTTACTGCTTCGAAGTTACCGGTTTTTAAACACAATAAACTTTCTTCCCCAAAAAAGAATTTCAGTCTCCACCTCTCATCCCACCACCGGCTGGGCTGCTCGCCTTCATAGAAAGGAGATGGGTGATACGGAGCCAACAACCTTTGTTTGATGTAATTACCAATAGCGAACACTCTTCTCTTCCCGAACCGAAGGGAAGAAGGACTCCAACGAGCAAGAGAGTGGTTTTTCCTAAAGTGGAAAACCACGAACGGCGAGTGGAGCCTCCGTCGCTCCACGGCGTCAGTAGGACCAGATTCCATTTCCTGAGTTGCAACTATTTCATTGCAAAGAATTAACAGAGCGGAGTCCAATTCCAAGTATTCAACGTGCTGTAGGTATAGCTTCGGCATAGCACGACACAGCAACACATGATGAGCCTTGGCTAGGGCTCCGGCAGCGTCGACGATGGGTTTTAGCTTGGATGCTGGAATTAGCCCGGGGCTGGTGCTCGGCTGCTTGGACTTCGGAGGAAATGGGTGCAGCAACGGTGGCCGGAGCTTGGAAGTCGGGGTGAGGTGGTTGCTGAGGTTGCTCACTCTGGTGATAGGGTATCGAGCGGCTTTGTCGGCGTCGGGCAGTGGGAGCTGATTTAGACAAATTTTTACGATCAAAAATATTATTACCGCAATCAAGAACGGCGTCGCTTAGTAGCTAGCCGGTGAATATGAGTCGGTCCACAGGGATGTTGTAATTTTCCTAAATGTTCTTACGAGCTAATTCCAAAAGGTGTTGGATCTTTTAATTAAATCTAAAAACGAAGTTGAGTTATACTAGGATTAGGAAACTTGCTAGGATTAGGTTTAGGTAAAGTTTGGTAAATAAAGATCTACACCTCTTTCCAATGCCTTCAATTAGATATCATATTAGGGGTTATGGTAAATATTAATAAAGGGGATTATGATGATTGGGAAGATGTTTCTTCCTCTAGATCCTTGTCCTTCCTTTCTTAATCTTTACCCTAACCTCCATGGAAAACTTACAGATCCGTTCTTTTATACTACGGGATCACCGTTGCCTCGTGGGTAGAGTGTCGTAGGGAGCGGAAGATGAAAGTATGCATGGAGTCCTAATGTTCATAAGAGATTGGCAAAGAAAAGAGATGAGAGATCTTCATCTCTCAAACCCTTCCCTATTCCTAACCCTAACAAGCGAGGAAACTACTCGCTCATTGAGGGATCTACGAAAGACATAATTTTTATTTTGTTTTGATTTAAGAGATGAAACATCTACTGCAAGTTAATAAAAATTCTAAACTATATTAAACTAGAGCAAGAAAAGAAATTACCTAAGGCAGAAATTAAAACTAAAACTAGGGCAGAAAAATAAATCTACTTACGATTGATGCTCTCCAACTTCAAAGAAAACTGAAATTTTATTGATGAATAGAGGCATGAGAAAATACAATGAATTGGGTCTCTATTTATAGGACATAGAAAACCCTAAGTTTACAATTGTCGCACGTCTGCATTTACAAATATACCCCTAGGTTGACTATTCAGCGCCGCATGAACATTATGGTAAAATTTCTTCAGCTTTGGGCTCAATAAGGCCGCAGATCCGCGGCCGCAATAGGGGTTGGGCCGCGGTTCCATGGCCCAATGAGGAGCTTGAATGCTGAAAACTCTTGTGCTTATAATGGGCTTTCTGGGCTTCTAACTTCTTTGATTGTTTCTTCAAATTAGCTTCTGGTTCTCTTCCAGATTTTCCAGTGAATACTTGTATTGGACTTTTAACCGTTTGCTTTGTAATCTTGGACCTTGCGTTGCCTTGTACATTGTGAACCGTTCTTCGTCTAGGCTTGACTAAGATCCTTCTATTTGTTGGTCAAAGTCCCTCTTTTGTATCGTCTTTTGTCTTTTTCACTGTTTTCGCTCCAAGAACCTGTAACCTGTACTATGTAGCAGACATGGGTCAAAAGCACCTGTTTTATTGTAAAATACATAAGAATGGGGAATATAATAATGCAAGAATATGATATGAACAAATACCCCCAAACTTATCTGTTGCTCGTCCTCGAGCAAACTTAGTTTTATTCTCTACAAAAACCTAACCGCACTTTCACAGGGAATCGCGATTGCACTGAGCTCGTGCAACAAGCCGTTAAACCTCTAGGTGTCCCTAGTAGAAGGAATGTTGTCTCCTGAGGGTTTTCAGCGGATACTACCCACAAAATCCTATCAATTCAACTTTTCAACTTTTGTTCTCCAACTAGGTTTCCTAACAATGAATTCTATTATTTTCGACTCGTAAATTATCCACCCGTATTCTTCACACTTTCTCATCATTTAACTTAAGATTATATATGTTCTATAGACTTACTTAGCTTTCGGAATTTCTTAAGTTTTCCTTCTAGGGTTCCATCTCCACTTAGGAATTTTTATTAACTTTACTAAAAATACAAGTTCTATTCTTCACTCCTTTCTCTCATCTAAACTCCAATCACATACCCCTACGTGTGTGTAAATATCATCCCTACACTTGGAAATTCAAATCAAGCAATTATACTCTTGTCCGTTGTCCAAAGCACTTATTAATTGGTGAATTTTTAATTGAATTTTGCTTACACATCCTTCATGCGACCGTTAATACTTCTTGAGGTACCAACAACCGATTAGAAGATGCGTTAGCACTTTAAAGTATACTTCCTAGTCTTGCAACACCCAAGGCTTTAGCAGTGACTCCCAAACTAGTTGGTCTAAGGCACTAGGTGTTGAAGCTCCCTCGCTAAATATTTTTCTATTTTTTTAGCCTTAAGTAATCACAAAAACCAGTGTTCATTTTTTTCTTTATTAACACTTGTAATTTTTTTTTCATTTTCTTCGTACTAAGGACTTTAGACAAGAGCATTTCAAGGTCTCCTCTACTATTCCAAGTTTCAAGGTGAGTGATTGTGCAATTTGTAGGGTATACATTTTCAGAATCTAGACTTAAGCTAGGAATTATTTTTCAAACTTATACTCTAATAAAAATATCAATACTTTTCCTTTGTTTCGACTTAGCCCAAGAAGTGAACTTAAAATTTGCCTATTTCTAAATAAACTACAAAGACATATACTTTCTATCGTTAAATTTTAAGGAAGGTTATTTTTAGGGTTTTTAATTTACTAAGTCTAAGATCTAGTTGTTCCTAGCCAGTTGGCCCATTTGTCAAACTTAAGTCAAATACAGCTAAAATTGAATACATTAATTTTTATAATTTTTTTTGAAATTTTCAATTTTTTATGGATTTTTCTTTTTCTATTTTTTTTCTTCAAATTTTTCAAATTTTTATGATTTTTATATAAGGATGCAATGCAGAAATATACATATGAATGCGAAGGAAGAAAACTTACCGAGCATACCCCCAAACTTAAACTGGACAGTGTCCTCACTGTCATGCTGGACCAAGCGGGTCGATAATGTCGGCAATTTCCTGTTTATTAACATATTTACAAATGATACACACCCCCAAACTTATTTGAAATAAAGTTTTGGAAAAATTGATTGGAAATTCGGGGGTGAAAGTGGAGGAAAATCAATCGGTGTAAATCGGCTCCTGTAACAACAAGAGCTCCTCCGATGGGTCCGCCGTGAGAAACGGTTTCAATCGATGTCCATTCACTTTGAATAAAGTACCATCCTCATGATTTTTAAGATCGACTGCACCGTGCGGATAAACGGTGCGAACTACAAATGGTCCTTTCCACCTAGAATGGAGCTTGCCGGGGTGATAATGTAACCGAGTATCATAGAGTAAAACCTGTTGACCAGGTTTAAATGTTTTTCGCAAAAGGTGTTTATCGTGGAACACCTTAGTTCGGTTTTTAACAATTACGGCATTATCATATGCCTCATCCCGCAGCTCTTCTAGTTCATTTAACTGCAGCTTTCGATTGCTGCCCGCATCTCCTAAGGATAAATTCAACTCTTTGATAGTCCAAAATGCCTTGTGCTCAATCTCTACTGGGAGGTGGCAAGCTTTCCCGTAAACAAGCCGGTATGGAGACATACCAAGATCTGTCTTGTATGCAGTACAGAAAGCCCATAGTGCATCGATCAATTTGAGTGACCAATCTTTATGGTTTTTAGAAATCGTTTTCTCCAAGATTTGCTTGATTTGCCGATTTGAAACCTCGGCTTGCCCACATGTTTGGGGATGGTATGGCATTGACAGCTTGTGGGTAATAGAATATTTGCGCATTAAGAACTCAAAAGTCCTATTGCAAAAGTGAGAACCATTATCACTTATTATCGCTCGAGGGTGCCCAAATCGAGAAAAGATATGTTCTTTAAGAAATCGAACGACAACCTTATTGTCATTCGTTCAGCTAGGCACAGCCTCGACCCACTTTGAAACGTAGTCAACTGCCAAAAGAATATACACATTCCCAAAAGAATTGGGAAATGGTCCCATGAAGTCTATTCCCCAAACATCAAAAATATCCACAACCAAAATTGGTTGGAGTGGCATTTCGTTTCTCCGCGATATCCGGCCCAAGTGTTGGCACCGGGAGCAAGTCTTGCAGTATTCATATGCATTCTTGAAGAGTTGTGGCCAATAGAAACCACACTGCAAGACTTTCTCGGCTGTCTTCTTTGGACCAAAGTTCCCGCCATGTGCTTGATCGTGGCAAAAGACAGCACACTCTTAAACTCGTTTTCCAGTACACACCGACGAATGATTTGGTCGGAACAGTATTTAAAAAGATAAGGTTCATCCCAGTAAAAATGCTTTGCTTGGGACAAGAATCGAAGTTTATCTTGTTTCGACCAATCTTTGGGTATCAAGCCGGTGGCTAAGTAGTTTACGATATCAGCGAACCATGGTTCACAAGAAACGGTTAAGAGTTGCTCATTGGGAAAAACGTCTTTTATTGGAAGTTCAAGTGTAGGCGAAGAAGGAAGTCGTGAAAGGTGATCGGCCACTACGTTTTCACATCCTCTTTTGTCCCTTATGACAAGGTCAAACTCTTATAGCAAGAGGATCTAACGTATCAGCCTTGATTTAGCATCCTTCTTCGCAAAAAGGTGGCGAAGAGCTGAATGGTCCGTGTATACAATAACTGGAGAGCCGATTAAATAAGGCCGAAATTTTTCAAGTGCAAACACAACTGCTAAAAACTCTTTTTCTGTTGTTGTGTAGTTTAGTTGGGCCTCATTTAATGTTCGGCTACCGTAATAAATCACGTGCGGCATCTTATTAATGTGCTGTCCAAGAACAGCACCAATGGCAAAATCTGATGCGTCGCACATAATTTCGAAAGGATGCGTCCAGTCTAGAGATGAAAGAATGGGCGCAGAAATTAGGGAGTGTTTTAATGACTCGAATGCTTCCATACAAGTTGAGTCGAAATCAAATGTTGTGGCCTTGGCCAATAAGAGAGTCAAGGGTCTAGCAATCTTGCTAAAATCCTTGATGAACCGTCTATAAAAACTGACATGGCCAAGGAAAGCTCGGATGTCTTTGATGCATTTAGGAGTTGGAAGATTAGAAATGACTTCAATTTTGACTCTATCAACCTCTATGCCGTTTTGCGAGATGACATGTCCTAAGACAATACCTTCTCGTACCATAAAGTGAAACTTCTCCTAATTTAAAGTTAGGTTCTTATCCCTACAGCGGGTAAGTTAGGTTCTTATCCCTACAGCGGGTAAGAACTGCATCAAGATGTCGTAAACACTCGTCGAAGGAGTCACCAAAAATGGAGAAGTCGTCCATAAAGATTTCCAAAAAATTTTCCACCATGTCCGAAAAGATCCCCAACATACACCGCTGAAATGTAGCAGGTGCATTGCATAACCCAAAGGGCATGCGACGATAAGCAAAAGTGCCAAAGGGACAAGTAAATGTGGTCTTGTCTTGATCCTCTTTGGCGATGGGGAATTGGTTATAGCTGGAATAGCCATCCAAAAAACAATAGAACTCGTGCCCTGCCAATCGTTCTAGCATTTGGTCAAAGAAAGGTAAAGGGAAGTGGTCTTTCCTTGTCACGACATTGAGTTTTCGATAGTCGATGCAAACTCGCCACCCAGTTTGGGTGCGAGTAGGAATTAACTCATTTGCCTCATTGGTAATGACCGTGATGCCCGATTTCTTTGGCACAACATGAATGGGGCTAACCCATTGGCTATCCAAGATAGGGTAAATGATACCACTATCAAGACATTTAACAATCTCTTTCTTGACAGCCTCTTTCATAATGGGGTTGAGGCGTCTTTGTGGATCCCTTACCGGCTTGGCATCATCCATCAAGTGTATATGATGTTTGACTATGAGGGGACTAATCCTCTAAATGTCCGCCATAGACCAGCCAAAAGCTTGCCGATTATTTTGTAAGACCATTAAAAGAGCCTTCTCTTGCTCAAGAGCTAGAGAAGCCGATATGATGATGGGTAGGGTCTCCTTCTCACCTAGATAAGCATATTTTAGGTGCGACGGCAAAAGCTTTAGTTCGAGTTTAGGAGGTGAAACAATAGATGGTAGCAATTGAGTAACTGTTTCAAACTCGAAGGATTCCATCAAAGGTTCAAATCGAGTGTACGCAACCGAGTCGGATGGTTCAACTAACTCATCCGAAAAAGCAAAAGACTCAAACTCGGGTGGTGATTCTTCAAAATTGTCAACAAAGGTGAAACACCTATAATCGTTGTCCGCCGTGAAAGCTGTGTCGGATTCTAGGAGGAACGCACTAGTGGCGTCGACACTGTTGTGATCAAACATAAATTTTCGAACTCACAATCCTCCTCCGCGATCTCATTGATCGAGCAAATATTAAGTACGCTAGAATTAGGCTCGCAAGGCTGATTTCCAAACTTGAAAATGTTGAGTTCAATTGTCATATTGCCAAAAGATAGATTCATTGATCCGTTACGACAATTGATCACCGCATTAGAAGTCGCAAGGAATGGTCGACCAAGTATCACCGGAATTTGACTCCGGGGGTTAGCTACAAGTTGTGTATCCATAACAATAAAGTCAACAGGGAAAATGAAATGCTCTACTCTAATTAACACATTCTCCAACTCTCCCCTAGGATGGGTGATGGATCGATCGGCCATTTGGAGAGTACAATGAGTGGGCTTAAGCTCTCCAACGCCTAATTGCTCGTACACCGAATAAGGTAGCAAATTGACACTAGCACCAAGATTTAATAGTGCTCTATTGATGTTCTTGTCTCTAATTGTTATCGAAATAGTAAGACAACCGGGGTCCTTGTGCTTTTGGGGTAAAGATTGGACAAGAGCATCGCTAACAGCATTAGCCACGAAAACTTTCTTTGGTACTTGTGACTTCCTCTTTTTGGTGCATAAGTCCTTTAAGATTTTTGCATATGAAGGAACTTGTTGGATTGCATCCAAAAGAGGGATATTGATGCTAACCTGTTTGAACAACTCTATAATCTTCTCCATTTTTGGAGTTGGTTTATTGGATCTCAACCGGTTTGGAAAAGGAACATTTTGAAAAGTTGTTGAGTCTAATTTTTGCGGATCAGATTATGGAGTTGGAACGGATCCCCGTGCAGATGTGTTCGTGTTGTAAGAAGTGGGTCAGTTCGAGCTAGAAGAAGTAGAGTCGTATGAAGGATGGAGAATAGGCCCTAACGAAGAAGAAGAAGAGGAAGGTGAAGAAGATGAAGAAGGACCACCGGCAGGGGTGTCATGGTTAATACCCACATTATTTTGCAACACTCTTCCGGATCTCAACGTGGTCACAGCATTTACGTTATGATTCTGTTGTTCATATGCAACATGTGCGTGACTGGGATTTGGCAGTGGTTGAGATGGAAGCTTTCCTTTTTCTCGCTCTTTCAACGCAGCATTGATTTGTGCAATTTGTGCCTCAATAGATTTGATGCTTTGATCGTGTGAGGCACTGTTTTGCATCAAAGATTGAATAGAAGTTTCTAATCTCGCTGCGGATTGTGTAGATTGCTTTAGGAATGCATCTAGACTTCTTTTGAGTGAGCTAACCTTATCATTATTAGGAGGAACAAAATTGTTTGGCGGGTAAGAATTGTTAGGCACAAAATTGTTCACTTGATTAGGGTAAGGTTGCTGTTGGAAAGGTTGTTGAAATTGAGTTTGTGGAGGTGCTTGTTGTTGTGGAGGAGGAGGCCTTTGAAAATTGTTGTTTACTTGGAATTGTTGATTTTGGTTCCAAGCGAAATTTGGGTGACTCTTCCAACCCGGATTGTATGTCGAAGAGTATGGATCATTTCTTTGTCGTTGCTGAAAGGCAGCATTGACTTGATCATGTCCTTGAGTAGATGAATTGTAAGGACACTCTTCGGTGAGATGTGATGGATCCGAACAACAAGCACAAACAGTTCGTGGGGGCACAACAGGGGCAGGAGAAGGCGATGAGATTTTGGTCTCAATCGCTTCTAGCTTTTTCGTAAGTGCGGCCATCTCGGCCTTCATAGCATTTGACATATCTAAGTGATGTATGCCTGCCCTAGATTGACCAATAGAAGAAGATGATGATGTGGTCTTGGTGCTCTCCCACTGAATTGTTTGTTCACTAAGGTCCTCAAGAAACTGCCACGCTTCCTCACTAGATTTGGATAGAAAGTGACCTTGACAAATAGTTTCTAGCAACTGCTTTGTTGCCGGGTTCAATCCCTCGTATAATGTTTGGCAAAGTTGCCAATTTTCGATCCCATGGTGAGGGCATTGAACGAGTAGGTCTTTGAATCTTTAAAAACACTTCCAAAATGGTTCGGAAGGAAGCTGGGAAAATTGTATAATCTCATTACGGATTCTAGCAGTTTTGTGATGATGATAGAATTTTTTAAGAAAGGCTTTCACAAACTCTTCCCAACTCTTAATTGAATGCGACGCGGTGCTGTATAGCCACTTCTCGGCTAAGTCACATAAGGTGAAAGGAATGACCCTTAGCCTTATAGCATCGTCGGATAATTGGGTTGTTTTCATCACAGCGCAAACGTTTTTGAATTTGTTGATAAAGATATATGCATCTTCGGATTCCAAACCATGAAACTTAGACATCATATTGATGAAGTGGGGTTTGATCTCAAAATTGTCCCCATTTGCCGGTGGGAGGGAAAGACAAGTAGGTAGGGCAGTGCGGATGGGGTAGAAGAGATCCTGGAGCGCGACTCGTGTGGGCGCTTCAACAGGCGTGTGATTCGGGTTATTCGCACCTAACGGAGGTGGAATCATTCCCATCGGTAAGGTGTTGTTAGGATTGTATCCCGACATACCTTCGGAGGAAGAATTTGAAGGTGAAAGTGAAGAAGTGGAAAGAATTTCGACTTCGGAGTCGAAAGGTTCGTCGGTCGGTACCAACGAAACACGGACTAATCGGACGCTAGTGTCCCTAGTCCAACCGGACATACACTAAAGGGGTAGTGTAGTCAAAAAGTGAAAGATAGAATGTGGAGGTAAGAAAACGTCAATGAGAAGAAAGTGGTGTAAGTGGGTGCAAAGATTTCTTCAGCGACAAGTTGCAAGTTTTTGAAAAAAAAATTTCCTTTTTTTTCTTATGTGAGCTTTTGCAAAAAGATTTTTAAGAAGAGACTTTTGACACAAATGCAATCAACCACAAATGCACAATCAGGCCTAGATCTAGGGTCACTTAGGTCAGCTAGACAGCTCCTAACTGTTCCAAAGGACTAGAAATAGAACCTCAAACCGCCTTTTCACCGCCAATTGCGGCCAGGTAAGTGCCAGGTGAGTAGGAGGATCCCCACTACAAGTAGTGGTCCTAATTAAGTAACCACTCGCCTTCGACACACTTGCCTAGACACCGCAAAGTCAGGTTAGGATAAATGGCCGATACCTATAACTAGTCCTATGTCCTAGTGAGCGCGACGTCCTTAGGGCTGAGTATAGTATTTTTTAATTAAGAGTGGTCAATGCAAATGCTTTAAGTGATTTCTGGGGTCTTGGGAAGGGTGATGAAATCCCCACCCAATCTGAATTGGTCAAAAGCCCCTTAAAGTCCGATTAAAATATGCAAAGCAGTAAATCACTTGCAATCAATTTGCTTTTTAGCGCGGCGCAAAGAATCCTGCAGAAAATCAATTTATTGGAAGAGGGAAGAAGATTTTTAGCGCAAAGAATCCTGCAGCAGATTTGGCAAAAGATATATGGGGATTTGCAGAGGGGAGAATGAGGAAACAAACCAACAAAATTTCGCGCGCTGACGATGCAAAAGGACCGCGGTTCCGCGGTGGTAGCTAGCCTACGGTGGCGGATTAGCGGCGCGGTGGTGGGTTCACTTCCCGAGAAAAATTCTACTGTTCTGTTGTTAAGACCCTCTTCTGTTCTGATATCCCGTTTTCTGTTTCGTTCTCTAGATTTTTCCAGATCCGTTGATCCTGCAAAAATTCACACAAGAAACTCTTCAAACAATAAAAGATGATAGAATTTTTATATTTTTTCAATTTTTATGATTTTTTATATTTTATATTAACCCGAAATTACAAAAAGGGAATTTTTACGCCATCCCCGGCAACGGCGCCATTTGATTTAGAGAAATTTTTACGATAAAAAATATTATTACCGCAATCAATAACGGCGTCGCTTGGTAGCTAGCCGGTGAATACGGGTCGGTCCACAGGGATGTTGTAATTTTCCTAAATGTTCTTACGAGCTAATTCCAAATGGTGTTGGATCTTTTAATTAAATCTAAAAACGAAGTTGAGTTATACTAGGATTAGGAAACTTGCTAGGATTAGGTTTAGGTAAAGTTTGGTAAATAAAGATCTACACCTCTTTCCAATGCCTTCAATTAGATATCATATTAGGGGTTATGGTAAATATTAATAAAGGAGATTAGGATGATTGGGAAGATATTTCTTCCTCTAGATCCTTATCCTTCCTTTCTTAATCTTTACCCTAGCCTTCATAGAAAACTTACAGATCCGGTCTTTTATACTACGGGATCACGGTTGCCTCGTGGGTAGAGTGCCGTAGGGAGCGGAAGATGAAAGTATGCATGGAGTCCTAATGTTCATAAGAGATTGGCAAAGAAAAGAGATGAGAGATCTTCATCTCTCAAACCCTTCCCTATTCCTAACTCTAAGAAGCGAGGAAACTACTCGCTCATTGAGGGATCTACGAAAGACATAATTTTATTTTGTTTTGATTTAAGAGATGAAATATCTACTGCAAGTTAATAAAAATTCTAAACTATATTAAACTAGAGCAAGAAAAGAAATTACCTAAGGCATAAATTAAAACTAAAACTAGGGCGGAAAAATAAACCTACTTACGATTGATACTCTCCAACTTCAAAGAAAACCGAAATTTTATTGATGAATAGAGGCATGAGAAAATACAATGAATTGGGTCTCTATTTATAAGACATAGAAAACCCTAGGTTTATAATTGCCGCACGTCTGCATTTATAAATATACCCCTAGGTTGACTATTCAGCGCCGCATGAACATTATGGTAAAATTTCTTCAGCTTTGGGCTCAATAAGGCCGCAGATCCGAGACCGCAATAGGGGTTGGGCCGCGGTTCCGCGGCCTAATGAGGAGCTTGAATGCTGAAAACTCTTGTGCTTATGATGGGCTTTCTGGGCTTCTAACTTCTTTGATTGTTTCTTCAAATTAGCTTCCGGTTCTTTTCCAGATTTTCCAGTAAATACTTGTATTGGACTTTTAACCGTTTGCTTTGTAATCTTGGACCTTGTGTTGCCTTGTACATTGTGAACTGTTCTTCGTCTAGGCTTGACTAAGATCCTTCTATTTGTTGGTCAAAAGTCCCCTTTTTGTATCGTCTTTTGTCTTTTTCACTGTTTTCGCTCCAAGAACCTGTAACCTGTACTATGTAGCAGACATGGGTCAAAAACACCTGTTTTATTGTAAAATACATAAGAATGGGGAATATAATAATGCAAGAATATGATATGAACAGGAGCTGATGGCAAGGGTGTGCGGCAGAGGTGAGGTGTGAGGAGAGGAGGGAGAGGGGAGTGTGTGGAGGTGCTCAGTCGTGCGAGATGGTGAGGGGGTCGGCTATGGAGTCATGAGGGGGCTGGTGGTCGTGGTGGTGAGGGGCTATAGGGTGGCGGTGAGGGTAGCGGTGCTTTGGAGGAGGTAGGGCTGCGGTGAGGTGGCGACGGCGAGGTGCAGGTGAGGTCGGGCTGTGGGTTTGAGAGGGGAGAGGCGTCGGTAAAGAGAGGAAGGTGAGGGCGTCGAAGGTTGGTGAAGGCGAGGTCGGAGGGAGTCAGAGAGATGGGGATGCCGGCGGTGAGGGGACGGCGGCGAGCGCGACGTGCGGGCGTGGGCGCGGGTTCGAGCTCAGAGGCGGCGGGAAAAGTGGAAGTAGAGAGAGTGCGAGATGAGAGAGAGAGAGTGCGTACGAGAGGAGAGAGAGAGACGTGGGTAGAGAGGAGAGAGAGAGAACATGGGTTAAAATATAATTAATTGAAAAATTATTAGAAGAGAGAGAATAGAATGAGTAAGAATTAAGGAGTGATTAATGGGATTTTTAAAAGATTATTGAGGGAAATTAATGGGGATTAAAGAGGCATTAATTTGGTTGTTTAATAGGAAAATTATGGGAGAGATTTTTCAGTTGGAATTTGAAAGAGTTTGAATCTTAAAAAGAAAGCACAATTAAAAGAAAATAGATGGGGTGGGCTTTTGGGTTTGGGCCTTAGGTTTTTTTTATATAGAGAGGAAAGAAACTGAGTGGGTCTGGGCTTTGGGCAGTTGTTAGGATACTAAAATTTTCTATGGGGAATATTGGGAAAAATATTTGGATGGAATAAATTAAATAGAACAATAGGAGAAACAAATAGGAAAATTGAGAGAATAAATTGTAAGGAAAATAATTAGGATTTTTATACAAGAAATTTTTGAACAAAAATATTTATTCGAATACGGGAAAATAATTATAAAGGAACTGGGTATTACAAAACCTGTACCTGGTTGATCATGTATTAGCATTAGATTCATATCATCAACACCTGACTTGAACACATAACCTTAGGGGTAAGGGAAAATCAATAATGAAACCTGATTTGTAACTCAACAGTTCGATATTTACACTGATCAGTCTTTACGGGCTAGGCCGGCCCCGGAATGATGCCGCTGACATAATTCATCTGTATATGTTACATGTTTACTGCCTAGTGGCTCGTCTCGGATTCAGCCCGAGAATCTTAACCATGGTCCTGGACATGCACGGGATACTATTGAGTTATATCGACGATTCCATTAAATTGATTTCAAAAATTTCTAGAATAGATAATCTATAGGCACATACTTTAGAATACACATCACATACCTATATCTCACTGTTTTACACCAGTGTTATTTAGTTACAGTCATGTTTAATCATAGCATCCTATCCTGGTTTAAACTATTATTTTGATATTTATGACGCACTGACGTCTGGGTTTTGCATAGCCCAGATACCTGACATAGCATGCGAGTATTCTATAGGATCGTCGATTAATGAAGACCACCTCATTGATATAGCTCTTATGCGGATTAGTTATTCCTTGAATTTTTATTGCTTCCGCTATCTTTCTCAGTTATTGTTCTTGTGGCTATTGGACATGTGATAGATAGATTTAATAGTTTACCGTTCTTGATATCTGATTGACTGCCATAATGTGACTATGGAAGGATCTTTCCTCGCCATAGGTAGTATGGTTGGCTCTGTCACATGCCGTGTTTATGTATTTTGGGAAGCGGGACATGACAGGGTTTGTTTGGTATCAGAGAATAGGTTTTAGGTTAGCTGGGTTTGGTTTGTTTTGTAGTTGGGTATTGGACCCAATACACTAATCAGGAAACCCAGAATTTTAGGAACATGTCTTGCCACATTATTGTCTTGTCATTCGAATTCTTGAATTTTATCCTTCTCTTAAACTCTTTTATCTCAACGATTTGGAAATGACTTTACATCTCGGCTTGGAATCTTTTTGGGTCCTTATTGTTTCTCCCATCTTATTCTCTCGATTCTGTTAGTAGGATTTAGGCGAATTGGATGGAGTTATGTAGTTGTAACTATGTATCGCGGCATGGTTACAACGCGGTACTCTATTTAGGTAATATGGAGTCTTATTTCGATTCATTTTCTTGACTTATGGTCATTGTATTACCTTATTTCCTCTCGGCGTTATTGCTTACAAGTTTATGTCTTATCACGAGCTTGAATCCAGCAACCGCAATATATCTTTCCTCTCGTCCCGTAAGAACCAATCCGTTTGTGTTTCGAAGAATAAGGAGAAACACAGGAGAAGTTTTTGATGATTGTAGTAGTTTGAGATTAATCCCAGCGGAAGCTGGCACAGACCACTTCAAGGACGATCAGATGTAAGATATTTGATTGAACAAGTTTTGATAGACCCGCCTCAAATTATCAGAGTAGCGCAGCGGAAGAGTGGTGGGCTAATAACCTACAAGTCTTAGAACAAACTTGCAAATTCATGATGAAGGGAACCGTTTACCGAAAGGTGAAGTTCGTAAACAAGTTGCAGATGAAGCGCTGCTAGAAATTCGGGATTTCATGGATGTGTTCAAGGACATCTCGAGTTTACCGTCTAAACAATATGTGGAGTTTGCGATTGATCTTATTCCTGTAGCAGCGCCAATTTCGAAGGCTTATTATCCGATGGCACCGGTGGAACTGGAAGAGGTAAAGAGACAAGTTTCTGAATTACTAAAGAAGGGTTGGATTCACAGCAATGGTTCACCGTGCGAAGCTCCAGTTTTTCTAGTTAAAAAGAAAGATGGCACGCGGAGGATGTGTATCAACTATCGAGAGTTAAATCGGGTGAATATTAAGAACAAGTACCCAATCTCTCGCATAGGCGAATTATTCGATCAACTCAGTGGCGCGAGAGAAGTCTTGAAGTTGGATTTACGATCAGGGTATCATCAAGTTCGAGTGAAAGAAGAAGACATTTTCAAGACAGCGTTTCGAACTCGATATAGGCATTACGAGTATTTAGTGATGCCATTTGGAGTTACTAACGCACCAGCAATATTTATGGACTTAATGAATCGAATCTTTTCACCATATCTAGATCATTTCGTAGTGGTGTTTATTGACGATATTTTGGTTTATTCGAGCAGCAAAGAAGAGTATGAAGAACACTTGAGGATCGCACTGCAAACGTTGAAACGAGAAAAGTTATATGCTAAGATGAGCAAGTGCGAGTTTTGGCTCGAAGAAGTGAAGTTCTTGGGTCATGTTGTATCCGGAGATGGAATTGCCGTTGGCCCTAAAAAGATTGCAGCTGTTCATGATTGGCCACTTCCAAAGAACGTAGGGGAGATCATAAGTTTTCTTGGGCTCGCCGGATACTATAGAAGGTTCATGGAGAACTTCGCTCGAATAGCAGAACCATTGACTAAGCTAACATGAAAGGAGTTACCGTTTGCATAGACCGAGAAGTGTGCGTCGGCTTTTGAAGCGTTGAAGTAAAGATTAACCACCACTCCTATTCTGACCGTGCCAGACAGTTACAGAGGGTTGGTTATTCATATCGACGCATCTGGAAAAGGCTTGGGATGTGTTCTAATACAGCATGGGAAGGTCATAGCTTATGCATCGAGACAATTAAAGACTCATGAGAAGAACTACCCAACTCATGATTTGGAATTAGCAGCAGTGACTTTTACTGTGAAGATTTGGAGACACTACTTATTGGGCGAAAGGGTAGAAGTATTTACCGATCACAAAAGCCTAAAATTTGTATTCACATAGAAAGAGCTCAACATAGGGCAACATGGTTGGAGCTGATGGCTGACTATGATCTTGATCTAAAATACCATCCGGAGAAAGTTAATATAGTGTCGGATGCACTAAGTCTGTTGCCAGCGATACGGATGTTGACTCCACAAAAGGAGATTATAGATGATTTTCAGAGATTCGAATTGGAGATTATACTACCGAATTCTTCGGGACAGTTGATATAGTTGCAAATATAGTCATCCTTGATCGATAACATTAAAGCAGCGCGGTAGCACGATCCAAGATTGCAAAAGTTTCGAGAACAAGTAGAAGCGGGACTTCGAACGGACTTGTTAATTCATGAAGATGGTTCATTACGATATGGTAGTCATTTATGTGTGCTCAAAGGAGATGTTCAAGAAGAAGTCATGAAGGAGGCTCATAGTTCCGCATATTCAGTACACCTGAGAGACAAAAAGATGTACGGAGATCTGCGCAACATTTCTGGTGGGAAGGCATAAAAAGGGAGATTGCTCGCTACATATCAAAGTGCTTGGAGTGTCAGCAACTCAAGACTGAATATCAAAGAGTAGCTGGTTTATTGCAACCACTTCCGATTTCTCAATGAAAGTGGGAACATATAACCATGAATTTCGTGACAGCTTTACCACGGAGTCTAAGGGGCAATAATGCAGTTTGGGTTATTTTCGATCGATTGACCAAGGCAGCTCACATTATACCATTTTTTAGTTGGTTGGTCGATGGAAGCTTTGGCAGAGCGGTACATGCAGGAAATTGTGAGATTGCATGGAGTACCCGTGAGCATTGTTTCCGATCGTGATACTCGATTTCTATCACACTTTTAGAGGAGTCTACAGGAAAGTTTGGGAACTCGCTTGAAATTTAGCACGGCCTATCATTCTCAGATAGATGGCCAGTCTGAAAGAATGATCCAAACTCTTAAAGATATGTTGAGGGCATGCATGTTAGACTTCAAGGGTTCATGAGAGGATCATTTACATTTAGTGGAGTTTTCATACAACAACAATTTTCAGACAACTATACAGATGACTCCATTCGAAGTATTGTACGGTCGTAAGTTTTGCTCGCCTATTTGTGAGGACTATATTGGAGAAAGAAGATTGTTGGGACCGGAACTCTTTGTGCAAACTGTGGAGAAAATTAACTTGATCCGTAATCATATGAAGGTGGCACAGGATCGACAGAAAATTTGGGATGATACTGGAAGAAGACATTTGGAGTTCGCTATTCATGATCTTATGTTCTTGAAGATATCACCGACTAGAGGAGTAATCCGATCTGGTAGTCGAGGCAAGCTTAGTTCTCGATTCGTGGGGCCTTTCGATATCATCGAGTGTGTTGGAGAGGTAGCTTATCGATTGGTTTTACCACTATCCTTGCCGGGTGTTCATGATATGTTTCATGTATCTCAACTCCGCAAGTATGTTTGAGATGAGACGCACGTCCTAGATCATTCAAAATTGACAGTGAGAGAAGATTTGACTTATAAAGAGCAACCGATGATGATTGTGGATCGACGAGAAAAGGTTTTCAAGAATAGGATGACCCCCGTAGTGCTTGTTTCGTGGGGAAATCGTTCACATGGAGAATCTACTTGGGAACATGAAGACGATATTCGACAAAAGTTTCCTCATCTCTTTCCTTAGATCCGTATCTTCTTATCTTTTCCTGTTTTGTGAATTTCGAGGACGAAATTCTTTTGTAGTTGGGTATAATATAACACCTTAGTACGGTTATATGACATTAATTGTTATTTTAACACTTGCTTTATACTTCTTCTATTCTATCTATTGGGTCGCGAATGATTCGGACAGTGGTAGTTGTTATCCGACCCGACCCGCAAGTTTAGAACCCAATATGGTGCAAGATTGTATCTGAGATTTACCGGTAAAGTGTATCTATGTGAATCTAGTTTAATACCTACATTATATTTTTAGATTTTTATATATCATATATCTAAATCATCATATATCTTTCAATAGCCATAAGTTAATAATAAGTTATATTTTGTTAACTGTCATCATATGGTTGCCATCCCATATCTTGTTTTGTTTTTATCTTTTACGTTTAAATCTCAAGATATCTAATATCAAATATTTACTAAATCTAGATATATTTTTAGAATTCTTTTAAATCTTAAATTCGGGGTATGAGTTATTTACAATATATTCTTACATTATGGTTGAGAAGTTTACATATGTGAATTATTTTCCAAAATATATTTTTGATGATATTTTGGTGGAGATTGATTGTGGTTTGATATTATCTATATACATTAAAACTAATATATATTTATAACCTAATTTAAACTATACTATATATATTTATATTAAACACAAAACCTCTCTCTCTCTCTCTCTCCACATAACATATCTCTCCCTCATCAATTTGTAAGTCGATGTACAACGCCCCACGACTTGCGGAGAGGCGGAAAAATGAAAAACGATCTTGTTCTTTGCTTAAACATCGACTAACCGCACGAATCGAAGCTAAACGATAACTAACAAGAAACATAGAAGTTCTATACTACTATGTTTAGGGATTATACCTAACGAATCGTGTCCTTCGTCTTTGTGAACTCCTCCTCCTTCTCGGCCTTCTCGAAGTAGTAGACGATCCACCCGAGAGCTTTACTCCAAGCTTAGCTTCTAAACTTGAGGCAACTAACCTTCTTTAAGTGCTAATCAAAGAAGCTAGGTGATATAGAGTGAGGGTTATGGTTTAATTAGTCTAACTAATCCTTGTACTCAACACATGAGAGGGGAGGATTAGGGTTTGAAGAGGGAGAGCTTGAGGAGAGAGAAGGTGAAGATAATTATGAAGTGAGAAGAATGAGTTATGATAATATATATCAAGCATTTCTTTTATCAAGAAAAGAAAAGAAATGAATTTAACAACCATGCTTGATAATATCTAGTGATGATTCACATCCATGAGTCATTAAGCATTTATGATGCATTAATGACATGGATGAATCATCCATATGACTCACTAATCACATTCATTGTATATGCCACCTAAACCTCCTTAGTCACCATCTTCTAGAAGCTTCTCGCGCAATTACGAGAACGCCCCTCCTTTCCGCAAAAATACGGAAAATCTTTAGACTGTATAAATCCAATAACCGGATACCAGTAACTGGCTTAAACCAAAGCCGACTGGTAAAAACTGTCCGAAAGTCGTACGTGTGTAAACACACGTATGCGTCCGAACCCTTGTCGTAAAACCATACGACCTCTATATCGTTTCGCCTGGAGTAGGGAAACTCTCTGTGTGGGACTCTAGAGACTCGACTACTATGCTGGCAGTGGGTTTAACCACAGACCGCAAGCGGCACTAGCTGTACGTAACGGTCCCCAGGTAGATGTCGATAAGAAGGCCGATGAGGAAACCCATCCGAACTCCTACTGAGTCTGATGTGACAATCTCCGTACAGTCCGGTCCGTTCGTCTAAGACAATCGCATATCGGGCCTAGGGGGGCGGCAAGCGTCAGTCCCCTAATAGCGGTATAAGTCGTGTCGGAGCGTAGCCCATTACACCCTGAGAAACTACTGGAACCTACCAGCAAATCTCGCTTGCCCTGGCCAGGGACTTTGCGTAATGGCTCTCTGACACAGCGCGATATCAACCCCCAATACCGGGAGAGACGAATCC
This sequence comes from Agapanthus africanus, assembly GCA_030015575.1. Taxonomy (NCBI): domain Eukaryota; kingdom Viridiplantae; phylum Streptophyta; class Magnoliopsida; order Asparagales; family Amaryllidaceae; genus Agapanthus; species Agapanthus africanus. Next base: position 65,451,567 of record JASDDO010000012.1, on the reverse strand, counting down.
TGTCTAACCGCTACTGCCTCCAAGTGCTCGGGACTGTACCCAACTGCTACCTGTTTGCACGACTCCTCTGAGCCGCGGTAGGGTAGCAATCTAAGAACAGTGGGACACACTCGAGGCGAAGTAGCAGTGTCAAGTCTGCGGACTATGCTGTACTCATGTCACCTGGGAACTGTTCACTGACGACTGGTATAAAACCAACCAACAGTTCCCTGTGAGTCCTGTCCGGTGTACTCGTAACCCAACGAGCACCTGCATACTATCTCCAGTACGACGTACTGACGGCTGTGGGATAGACCATCTCCCCAACTGGGATGAGAAGCGTACACACTAGTCTACTCCGGAGTATCGATGCCCTGTCTCGATAATCCAACGACTAGGGACCTGAATAAGGATGTGCTTGTAGACTACCCAGCCTCCACTAGTGTGACTGCCATCACAACGCCGGTAGTCAAGCAAGATCCTAAGAGCTCTATCAATACGTATACTCACATATTAAGATAGAAAAACCAAGTAGCATACTACCATGTTTAGCAAGACTGTTATATACATGTGAATATCCCAAGCTTCCATTAAGTAATATACAAACTAGTATGATACAGTAATGGCCTTCTAGGGCATAAACACTAACAATCTCCCACTTGCACTAAAGCCATGCACTGGCGTATCGTAGACCGATGATCTCGAGTAGCCTCTCGAACTGAATCTGAGGTAGGGCCTTCATGAATGGATCAGCAATGTTCTCTTCAGAAGCAACTCTCCGAACCTCGATCTCCTGACGATCAATGATCTCCCTGATCAGGTGATACCGCCTTAAGATGTGTCTGCATTTCTGATGGGACCTTGGTTCCTTTGCTAAAGCTATAGCTCCGTTGTTGTCGCAATACAGAGGTATTGGATCAACTATGGTAGGAACCACCTGAAGTTCTGTTAGGAACTTCTTCATCCAGACTGCTTCTTTTGCGGCATCGCAAGCAGCTATATACTCCGCTTCCATCGTCGAGTCAGCAACGGTGTCCTGCTTGGAGCTCTTCCAGCACACCGCCCCTCCATTGAGGGTAAAGACATATCCCGACATGGACTTGGAATCGTCCTTATCACTCTGGAAGCCGGAATCAGCAAAGGCCTCCAACCTGAGGTCTTTTCCGCCGTAAACCAAGAACATCTCCTTAGTCCTTCTCAGGTACTTGAGAATGTTCTTTACTGCTATCCAGTGCTTCTCCCCTGGGTCTGACTGATACCGGCTTACCACGCTCAGTGCGTAAGCTATATCTGGTCTGGTGCACAACATCGCATACATTATAGAGCCTACCGCAGAAGCGTAGGGTATAATAGACATGCGTTCCCTTTCCAAATCAGTCTTGGGAGACATCTCTTTGGAGAGGGTGATTCCGTGACAAGCCGGTAGATTACCGCGCTTAGAATCTTCCATACTGAATCTTTTCAGTACAGTGTCGATATACCTGGACTGCGAAAGTCCCAACATCCTCTTGGATCTATCACGATAGATCCGGATCCCCAGAATGTAAGAGGCATCACCCAGGTCTTTCATGGAGAACCTGTGTGACAAGAATCCTTTGACAGATTGTAGCATAGGAATGTCATTTCCTATCAATAGAATGTCATCTACGTACAAGATGAGAAATATGACACTTCTGGCTACAACTTTACTATATATGCACGGTTCATCTGGATTTTTGATAAAGTCATATTCTTTGACTGTCTCATCAAAACAGATGTTCCAACTCCGCGATGCCTGCTTTAGTCCATAAATGGACTTAAGCAGCTTGCATACTTTCCCGCTGCTCCCACTCTGATTGAAACCCTCTGGCTGATCCATATAGACGCACTCTTCTAAATTTCCATTCAGAAAAGCCGTCTTTACGTCCATCTGCCAGATTTCATAATCATGGAAGGCAGCAATAGCAAGAAGGACCCGAATGGATTTGAGCATAGCCACTGGAGAAAAAGTTTCGTCATAGTCCAAACCAGGTCTTTGACGAAAACCCTTTGCAACAAGTCTAGCCTTATAGGTTTCCACCTGTCCATCTACACCAATCTTTTTCTTGAAGATCCATTTGCATCCTATGGGTTTTACCCCATCTGGAGCAAAGTCCAAAGTCCATACTTTGTTGGTGTACATGGACTCCATTTCGGTCCGCATTGCATCTAGCCATCGTACTGAGTCGCCGCTCTGGATGGCCTGCTGGAAGTCAGTAGGTTCATCATCACCTATGATGCAATCCTCTCTATCCCCATCTATGAGAAAACCGTAGTATCTCTCAGGCGGATGAGACGGCCTACTACTTCTGCGGAGGGGTGCGGGAATGTCCTGTTCTTTTTAAACTTCCGGTTCTACCAAACTTTCAGTAGCAGCTTGTGGTTCTGGAATTTCTTCCAGTTCTATTTCGCTCCCACTTATTTCCTTTTCTAAAAACTGATGTTCTAGAAAATGGGCATTACGAGAAACAAAAACCTTTTGTTCCTCTGCGTAATAGAAATAATATCCCTTGGAGTTCTTTGGATATCCCACAAACATACATTTTACTGATCTTGCCTCGAGCTTGTCCACATGCTGCTTTTTAACAAAAGCTGGACATCCCCAAATCTTCATATGCTGAAGATGGGGTTTCTTTCTAGTCCACATCTGATATGGAGTGGTAGGCACAGTCATGGTAGGAGCCCTGTTCAAAAGATATGCCGCTGATTCTAGCGCATAACCCCAGAAAGATCGCGGTAACTCAGCATTACTCATCATGGATCGTACCATATCCAATAGGGTTCGATTCCGTCTCTCCGATACACCATTATGCTGTGGAGTGTATGGAGGAGTAAGCTGAGAGAGAATTCCTTTCTCTTTTAGGTAACCTAGGAACTCGGCACTCAAGTATTCACCACCTCGATCAGATCTAAGTGTCTTGATACTTTTGCCGGTTTGGTTTTCTACTTCATTCTTATACTCTCGGAATTTCTCAAAAGCTTCGGATTTATGTTTCATCAGATAAATGAATCCGTATCTTGAGTAATCATCCGTGAAAGTAATGAAATAGGAAAAACCATCTCTTGCATGTGTAGACATCAGACCGCATACATCGCTGTGTATGAGTCCTAAGAGCTCGCTCGCTCTTACTCCATGTCCAGTAAATGGAGTCTTTGTCATCTTTCCTTTGAGACAAGATTGACAAGTGTCATAAGTTTGATATTCGAACGAGTCCAAATATCCTTCTCTATGCAACTTAGTCAACCTTCTCTCATTGATGTGACTCAGTCTACAATGCCATAAGAAAGCTTTATTTAAATCTGGAGACTTTCTTTTAAGTGTGTTCTGGACATTGAAAATTTGGAGTTGGTTTAAAACATATATACCGTTATTTAGGGTACCGGACCCAATCAAACCATGATTAAGGTGGATGTTAACAACATCTCTTACAAACGTGAAATCATAACCTTTATTTGATAACAAGGAAACTGATAGGATATTACACGTTAAGCTTGGTACAAAATAACAGTTATGTAAAACCAAAATGTGTCCACTCGTCAATCCTAGGTGATAATCCCCGACGGACGCAGTTGCCACGCTAGCTCCGTTAGCAACCTTTAGGGTCATATCACCTTCCTTCAGCACTCTACGGTTTCTCAGTGCCTGCAATGAATTGCAAATATGAGATCCTGATCCGGTATCCAATACCCAGGAAGTAGAGTTGATCATCAGACAATTCTCAATTACAAACACACCTGAAGTCGAAGCCACAGCTTGCTTCGGTTCCTGGTTCTTGGCGTTCCACGCCTTGCAATCCTTCTTCCAGTGCCCTTTCCTGTGACAATGGAAGCACTCATCCTGGCCAACTATCGGTACCGCAAACTTTTTCTTTCCCTTCCCTCCCACCTTACTAACACCTCCTCTAGGTTTGGTGGCGGCCTTCTTCTTCCTTCCTTTGGCCCTAGCCTTGGACCCGGAAGAAGATGCACCGCTAACAAACATAGCGGGTGTTTCCCTTGCTTTCTGCAAGGTGCCCTCTGCACTCCTTAACATGTTCAAGAGTTCCGGAAGTTCAACTTCTTTTCTTTGAAGGTTGAAGTTCAGGATAAACTGGGCGTGAGTGGGAGGAAGGGACTGGAGAATAAGGTCTGTATAGAGCTCATTATCCAAAGTCGTCCCAAGGTCTGCGAGCTCTTTAATATAGCCGATCATCTTTAGGACATGTTCTCCTACCGATGACCCGACAGCCAACCTCGCTCGAAACAAGTTCTTAGAGGTCTCGTATCTTGCTATACGAGATTGCTCTCCATAAAGTTCTTTTGTATGGAGAAATATGCCATCTAGGTTCATATCCTCGTGCCTCCTCTGATGTTCATTGTTCATTGAGGCAAGCACGATGCACTTGGCTTTCGCGCAATCTAAATCCCAGGTTTTGCGGATTTCCTTATCCGCATTGCTGGATTTGGGACCAGGGACAGCAGGTGCCGTAGCGGTGAGGACGTACCCCAGTTTGTCATAGGTCAAAGCCATTTTGACATTCCGCAACCAATCTTTATAGTTTGGCCCTGTCAGTATATTTTTCTCTAAAAGTAACTTAAGTCCAGTCATTTTCAGGGTCGCTGCAATTAGGAGAGAGAGAAGAAAACTCTTTAGCATGATGCTCTTGCAAGTTTAGAGTGGTTTTTAGTTTATCTAAACTGGATGGCTCCCATTGTTTCTCGAATCCTTCCTCAAACCATAAAAGAAGAATTAGCCAGGACTATTCTCACTGTACAATTCTTGCTTAACCGTTCAGCCAGGCTAGTGTCGATACTTCGAGGGAGGTTTTCCAACGCTTTCGCGAAGTTCCTTAATTAAATAACCTCTTTTTTCTGGGGGCGTAACCCCGCTGACACTTTTCTGGACACCTACTTGGTTTATAGCATTGATCGTTAAGTGACGAATATCCTGATAAGTAGCATATACTCACAGTAGGATCGGGATCCAAATATCATCGTATGATAATGTTGAAGGAATCCTACCAACATTCATCAAACTCCAAATGGTATGCATCTCTTTGCAAATTTCAGTTTCTTTAGAAATTCCCGATATAAGTTTTTGCCCCATGCTCTTATGACCTTGGCTTTGGTCAAAATGTCATAAGTCACATGTCAAGTTCTACCCGTCATTATCTTGTCAATTTGAACCCATCCGTATATACCCCTGACTTTGGTCAAATGATAATACGACTGTCCCAAACTAACTCATCTATCTTATGCAACAAATGAAAACCCAGCAGCTACCAAACACCATGCCTTGACTTTGGCCAAAATGCATAGCTTGAATACTACTGAATACCCAAATGAAATGACGGAGGGCTACGAATGGTTTTGGTGAAACCGTGAACGTAGTGAACTTGATATAACCGAAGGAACCTGATAGCTTTTAAAAGGAGTGGTTAAAGCTCCGTATTAAAAAAAATATCTGTTTTTTAAAATTAACCGAGTGGTTTCTTTTAAATTGTTCCAATGATTTAAACTTTGGTTTGTTTTTCTTTGCATTATAGATAATGCGTCCCATCATTAACCTATCATTGCAGAAAACAACGAAAATACAACGTCCTCTTATGCCATCCGCATTCGCCACGGGGTCCCGTCATCATCCGTTAGGTTACTTAACTAACGACAGAGCGGTGGCTGGGCTAGCGCGGGTGTAAAACATAAGTGACGTCTAAATAGCTATCATATATAGATATTGTACATTCGTCAGACGCAATAATAGGCATTCGAGATCACAGATGAACTTTATTGGATTTGCAAGTAATCCGTGTTTGTTTTGAGCCTGCAACAAAAGACGGATTACACAGTTGTGATGAATAGCCATTACCCCACCCAAGACCCCAACGGGTACGGCAAACTATCCGCCCGGCAGTTTGTGCACCCCACCTTGGGTCTTTCCTAGGAGCAAAAACAGTAAAATGAAATAATACAACGGTGGCTACAACCGCAACCTGGATGTGCCCCGCGAAATAATATTACAACAAATTACATTTACATCAAATGAATTAAATAATAACCCATCACATAACCCCGGCTATACATCACAACAGTCCAACACAGTTCATATCCACAAACAGTAAAAACCATTACAGAAATGTGCAACCCCCTGTCAACCGACATACTAGCAGTTAGGGGAGGTTTACGAACACATTATACAAACACAGATATAATCCAACAAGCAAATACTGTATAATTTCGATCGATTAAACACTTTTAATTTTGCTCCAATACTTCTCTGTAAATCTGAAACCTGAGCAAAAATAAAAACTTCCAGAAAATACCAAATATCACATAGAAGCAACACAGGAAATTTGGGTTCCTGAATCGCCAACTCGTCGGCGGAAGCGCGGCGGATCGGTGCGATCCGCCGCGGTTCCGCGGCGCTTTAGGCGATTCAGGGGCCCAAATTTCTTGGGTGTTCTTCTACTGTCTTTTTAAGTTTTCTGAACCTCCCTGAAAAATTTTTGGACTTCATTTAAAAAACGACAGAAACTTGTGATTTCGGGTTTTTCCGGTTTCGTTTTTTCTGTTCGAAATTCATACAAATTTGCAAGTAAGTTATTTATTGTTTAGCGAGGCTCTGATACCACTGTAAGTCGATGTACAACGCCCCACGACTTGTGGGGAGGCGGAAAAATGAAAAACGATCTTGTTCTTTGCTTAAACATCGACTAACCGCACGAATCGAAGCTAAACGATAACTAACAAGAAACATAGAAGTTCTATACTACTATATTTAGGGATTATACCTAACGAATCGTGTCTTTCATCTTTATGAACTCCTCCTCCTCCTCGACCTTCTCGAAGTAGTAGACGATCCACCCGAGAGCTTTACTCCAAGCTTAGCCTCTAAACTTGAGGCAACTAACATTCTTTAAGTGCTAATCAAAGAAGCTAGGTGATATAGAGTGAGGGTTATGGTTTAATTAGTCTAACTAATCCTTGTACTCAACACATGAGAGGGGAGGATTAGGGTTTGAAGAGGGAGAGCTTGAGGAGAGAGAAGGTGAAGATAATTATGAAGTGAGAAGAATGAGTTATGATAATATATATCAAGCATTTCTTTTATCAAGAAAAGAAAAGAAATGAATTTAACAACCATGCTTGATAATATCTAGTGATGATTCACATCCAAGAGTCATTAAGCATTTATGATGCATTAATGACATGGATGAATCATCCATATGACTCACTAATCACATTCATTGTATATGCCACCTAAACCTCCTTAGTCACCATCTTCTAGAAGCTTCTCGCGCAATTACGAGAACGCCCCTCCTTTCCGCAAAAATACGGAAAAACTTTAGACTGTATAAATCCAATAACCGGATACCAGTAACTGGCTTAAACCAAAGCCGACTGGTAAAAACTGTCCGAAAGTTGTACGTGTGTAAACACACGTATGCGTCCGAACCCTTGTCGTAAAACCATACGACCTCTATATTGTTTCGCCTGGAGTAGGGAAACTCTCTGTGTGGGACTCTAGAGACTCGACTACTACGCTGGCAGTGGGTTTAACCACAGACCGCAAGCAGCACTAGCTGTACGTAACGGTCCCCAGGTAGATGTCGATAAGAAGGCCGATGAGGAAACCCATCCGAACTCCTACTGAGTCTGATGTGACAATCTCCGTACAGTCCGGTCCGTTCGTCTAAGACAATCGCATATCGGGCCTAGGGGGGCGGCAAGCGTCGGTCCCCTAATAGCGGTATAAGTCGTGTCGGAGCGTAGCCCATTACACCCTGAGAAACTACTGGAACCTACCAGCAAATCTCGCTTGCCCTGGCCAGGGACTTTGCGTAATGGCTCTCTGACACAGCGCGATATCAACCCCCAATACCGGGAGAGACGAATCCTGTCTAACCGCCACTGCCTCCAAGTGCTCGGGACTGCACCCAACTGCTACCTGTTTGCACGACTCCTCTGAGCCGCGGTAGGGTAGCAATCTAAGAACAGTGGGACACACTCGAGGCGAAGTAGCAGTGTCAAGTCTGCGGACTATGCTGTACTCATGTCACCTGGGAACTGTTCACTGACGACTGGTATAAAACCAACCAACAGTTCCCTGTGAGTCCTGTCCGGTGTACTCGTAACCCAACGAGCACCTGCATACTATCTCCAGTACGACGTACTGACGGCTGTGGGACAGACCATCTCCCCAACTGGGATGAGAAGCGTACACACTAGTCTACTCCGGAGTATCGATGCCCTGTCTCGATAATCCAACGACTGGGGACCTGAATAAGGATGTGCTTGTAGACTACCCAGCCCCCACTAGTGTGACTGCCATCACAACGCCGGTAGTCAAGCAAGATCCTAAGAGCTCTATCAATACGTATACTCACATATTAAGATAGAAAAACCAAGTAGCATACTACCATGTTTAGCAAGACTGTTATATACATGTGAATATCCCAAGCTTCCATTAAGTAATATACAAACTAGTATGATACAGTAATGGCCTTCTAGGGCATAAACACTAACAATCTCCCACTTGCACTAGGGCCATGTACTGGCGTATCGTAGGCCGATGATCTTGAGTAGCCTCTCGAACTGAATCTGAGGTAGGGCCTTCGTGAATGGATCAGCAATGTTCTCTTCAGAAGCAACTCTCCGAACCTCGATCTCCTGACGATCAATGATCTCCCTGATCAGGTGATACCGCCTTAAGATGTGTCTGCATTTCTGATGGGACCTTGGTTCCTTTGCTAAAGCTATAGCTCCGTTGTTGTCGCAATACAGAGGTATTGGATCAACTATGGTAGGAACCACCTGAAGTTCTGTTAGGAACTTCTTCATCCAGACTGCTTCTTTTGCGGCATCGCAAGCAGCTATATACTCCGCTTCCATCGTCGAGTCAGCAACGGTGTCCTGCTTGGAGCTCTTCCAGCACACCGCCTCTCCATTGAGGGTAAAGACATATCCCGATATGGACTTGGAATCGTCCTTATCACTCTGGAAGCCGGAATCAGCAAAGGCCTCCAACCTGAGGTCTTTTCCGCCGTAAACCAAGAACATCTCCTTAGTCCTTCTCAGGATAAGGACCAAAAGGAAGAAACTAAGCATCGAAAGCCTAGCTTATACTTGCAAGTTCCTTTCTAGTCGTGCTAATCCCCGTTTTTGCCGATTGCCTTAACACCGATATTAAAAAGGGTATTGAAAGAGGTGAGATATTCCTAACTCAAAGTAACCTAATCCTAACCCTAGCAAGTCCTTTATCATCTTTTATCTCGTTAGTAGATCTTAACACAAAACCCGACTTAATCGGATTTAACTCGTTAAAACATAAAGAAAAAGATTCCATCTCCCTGCGGATCGACCCGTACTCAACCGGCTAGCTACCAAGCGACACCGTATTGATTGCGGTAATTAGAATTTAAAGCACGCAACACTGCACATTGAGTTTGCATTACCTGTTTGACCCGTCAATCGGAGGTTCTCTCGCTCTAAAGGCGAGGGGTAATTAACGGTAGTTTAGTCCGCGGCTGCCGGAGATTCGGATCCCCACAATCAATAAACCCCAGCCTATCCCCAGGCTGGGGGAATCTGTAATGCGCCTGACAAGCGCACGCGTATTCCCATCTCAATGGGGTGATGAAAAACACCCTGCAGATTCTGGCACACCCGGTGGGACCAATCTCTCCTCCCATACTTCGGGTTAAACGTTCATACAAACTCAATTAATATACATATCTATATTTATACTAAAATAATGCTCTTTCATGCAGTTTTCCAAGCAATCAATTTTCAACAATGTCTCCAAAGATGAACTCAGCTCCCTTCTCCTACACAATGAAGATGGACTCCAGGACGGTCCTCCCGGCCAGTCTTGGGCGACACTGGGAGGAGCCGTTGCAACAGTTCGAATCTATTCTGTTCGTGCCAGCTAACGCCATTCCTGCACCTCAAGCTCCGGTAACCGAAAAACCGGTCTCGAAAGTCAAGAGGCCAAATGTGGTGGTCTCGAGGGAGCCCCAACCCAAACGAAAATCCGTTTCCGAACGTCTCTCCGTCGCTCCAGCTGGGGGCAAGGCCATTAACGTCAACGAATCAAAAGGGCATCTCGAGCAAGCTCCAACGGTACCCTGGACAACTGCTCGATCGGGTGTTTTCTCTAAGCTCCCCGCCAATGATAAATAGACAGCTGGATATGTGGTCCATACTGTATACATGGTGGGCACGAGCAGTAAGAGCAAGGAATGGGCCACTACATCTCAAATTCAATCTGGTATGAATATGGCTGCCACATTCCAAGAATAGCCTCCTCTGGAAGGTAATGAAGACCCTTCCAGTGAAGCTGATAAGCAAGGAGAGCCCTCAGTTCATGAGGTGTCGGGCTCGGAAAGCGAAGATGAACCAACTTTCCATCCTAAGACCGCAGAGCAGCAACTTCTCCAGGAGCTTCGAAAGCATCTCAGAAGTAGAGACTAGGAGATGGCCAAGCTCTACTCAAAAATTGATGCTTGACAAAAGTCGTCTTACGGCTCACAGCTCAAGTTGCCTCTCAGCCGCCCAATCAAGTGCATGGTTCTACTCATGAACCGGGAAACGGTGTCCCGAACCAGCCGATGCCTATTCCCTCAAATCCAAAGGTGGGAGGACCGCACAAAAGTCAGTAGCATCCTATCTCGGGAAATGTCTTGGCTACCGATGACAGCAACCCACAAACTCAAGATCAAATCATGGATTTGGTTGCCAACAAAGTCAAAACATTGGTAGCCGAAGCCGGAGAGCAAAAAGAGGTCAGTAGCAGCGGGAGACCATACCCTGCTCGGTACGATATTGTGGAGTTTCCTACTGGCTATATCGTCCCCAAATTTGAAATGTTCGATGGGAAGGGAAATGCAAATCGGCACATTGCCCAATTTAAAGCATCATGTGCGAACACTGGGAGCAATGATGCACTCCTTCTCCGCCAGTTTGTCAATAGTTTGACCGATGTTGCTTTCGATTGGTATGCAAGCATACCGGATGACTCGATCACGACGTTCGCTCAAATAGAATCCATGTTCAAGCAAAGGTTCATGGGTGTCAGCGATAAAATCACCATTGCTGACCTTGTAAGGACCGAGCCAAAGAACAACAAAAGCAACATGGATTTTATAGTCCGATGGCGCAATCTCTCTATCAAATGCGAACCGCCGTTAGAGCAAGACCAATCTGTCAGTATTCTTATAGAAAATCTGAATGACTGGATGAAATATTTCCTGTGCACCGCAGGCCTCAAAACATTCCAAGAGCTGATCAAGAGAGTTCAAGTGTTGGAACGCTTAAAGCCCAAGTCCACTCAGAATCTCCAATTCACAAACAGACCGAGACATCGGAGGGACGACAACCGGAAAAGCGAAATCTCTAACAGCACCGATTCTCTGGATAAGCAGAGAGCGGGCGGAGCAAAAACTAACAAATCTCGAGAGCCAACTTTGGAGGAAAGAAGAAATAAGGTCTACTCTTTCCGAAGGGACAAGGTCCACAAAATTTTCAAAGATGCTCTGAAGAATGGCTTGCGGCTACCAGAACCAAAAAAGCTAAGTGAAGCGAACAAGACTGATCATCCCAACTTTTGCCCGTACCACCGAGTGCTGGGACACACTATTTAAGACTGTTGCATCCTTAAGGATTAGATTGAGAAACAATACAAGGCGGGAGAAATATCGTTGTCCCCTGGCGTGTTAACAAACAATCAAGCTGCGACCGCCAATTTCATACAAATGGAGACCGAGGTCCTTTAGGGACCTGATTCTCTCAGACACTTGCTTTTCTCTAAAAAGAGCGGACCAAGGCAACAAGCAAAGAGCCAAGTGAGCCACACTGCCAATGAAGAAGCAATAGACGGGCACACAACCCATACGGCCTATATGATGGAGCTCGGAGGAACAAGTCCTCCTACGCCTCATAGCCATGACAATGATGCGGTTGTATCCATCTAAGACCGGCTTGATCCAAATGATGAAGAGCTCGCTCATGTAATTAAGCCCAAGGAGCCCGTGGTTCCTGCAAAATCGAGCCCAAGCTCCAACAACTGACCACCATGTTGTTAAACTGGGAATGATAGACCTCTAAGTCTTTAAACTGGGAACCGCTGACCACCATATCATTAAACGGGGAATGATAGACTTCTAAGTCTTTAAACTAGGAACCGTCGACCACCACGTCATTAAATTGGGAATAATCGACCTCTAAGTCGTTAAACTGGGGATGTAAAAATGTGTAAATAAAAAATATATATATGTATATAAATAAAAAGCCGAAATGATGGGGCAACTCGCAATAAAAATCAGCGAGTAAAAATAAAAATGAAAATAAAACCAAAATGATGGGGCAACCGTCAATAAATAGCCGAAATGATAGGGCAATCGCGACCTTCGCGATAAGAAAAGCTGAAATGATAGAGCAATCGTGGTAAAAAAACCGAAAAAAGGCAAATGATGAGTCGCTCCTGGTACCATATTCCAGTGTAGCGATGCAGACGCCAACCAAATTCTAAATCCCATACCCCAACGGCGAATGATGAGTCGCTCCTGGTACCATATTCCAGTGTAGCGATGCAGACGCCAACCAAATTTCAAATCCCAAAATGGTGAATGATGAGTCGCTCCTGGTACCATATTCCAGTATAGCGATACAGACGCCAACCAAATTCCAAAACGACGAATGATGAGTCGCTCCTGGTACCATATTCCAGTGCAGCGGTGCAGACGCCAACAAAGTCCCAAAATTTTTCCGGCCCTACGGTCTGGATCATATATCCTGCAAAACCGTATACAATCCACGGGCGTAAAACGATCCCAATCTCTCCCAAGTCCTACCGACGAGACCACATTCAAAGTCCTACCGGCGGTGAAAAAAAAGGGAAAAAAAAAGAAAAAAAAGGTATGTCCACAAGCAAAATGGGCACGGATGAAAACCCGAAAGGGCTCCGTGAGTAAAAATAGTAGGACTGCCGGCGAGTTTGTGAAAACCCGAAATGGCGCAAACTCGTGAAAAGAGATGAAATGCACTCACAAAGTCCTCTCGACTTTGTGAGGAGAAAATTCCCCCATGAGATCCTTACGACTCACAAAGGAGCAACACACTTGGGAGTCCCCATCTAAGGAGAAAATACACCGACAGGATCCTTACGACCTGTAGGGAGAAAATTCTTTTATGAGACCCTTACGGCCCATAAAATTGAAAAGCCTTAGGTGATAGGGATCTAAACCTGTCTCCTAAGCCATCGCTTCCCAATAGGGAAAAGCAAATGATGATTCGCTCCTGGTACCATATTCCAGTGTAGCGGTGCTGATGCCGACCTAAAAAAAACCAATTCCCAAATCCTACCGGGGCAAATGATGAGTTGCTCCTGGCATTATTCCAGTGCAGCAATGCAGATGCCGACAAAAAACCAATCCCCAAATCCTATCAAAGGCAAATGATGATTCGCTCCTGCTACCATATTCCAGTGTAGCGATGTTGTTGTCAACACAAATCAAACCAACCAATTCCAACATCGACCTCTGTGTCAAATAGTCGACACTCCGTAACGAGGAAACGTCAAGCAGACACTACGTATCGGGGGCACGTCGACTACAAGCACTCCACCTCGGGGAAACGTCCAACAGCGACACTCCATGCCGGGGTAACGTCAAGCAGACACTCCATACCGGGGACGCGTCAACCAGTAGACACTCCGTACCGGGGACACGTCCACCAGCGACACTCCGTACCGGGGAAACGTCCAACAGCGACACTCCGGGCGGGGGAAACGTCAAGCAGACACTCCACCTCGGGGAAATGTCCAACAGCGACACTCCGTGTCGGGGAAACGTCAAGCAGACACTCCGTACCGGGGACACGTCAACCAGCAGACACTCCGTACCAGGGACACGTCGACCAGCGACACTCCGTACCAGGGAAACGTCCAACAGCGACACTCCGTGCCGGGGAAACGTCATGCAGACACTCCGTGCCGGGGACACGTCAACCAGTGACACTCCGCCTCGGGGAAACATCTAACAGCGACACTCTGTGCCGGGAAAACGTCAAGCAGACACTCTGTACTGGGGACACGTCAACCAGCAGACACTCCATACTGGGGAAACGTCCAACATCGACACTTTGTACCGGGGAAATGTCAAACAGACACTCCGCTTTGGGGAAACGTCGACTAGTGACACTCCGTACTGGGGAAACGTCCAATAACGACACTCCGTAACTGGGAAACGTCAAGCAGACACTCTGTGCCGGGGACACGTCAACCAGCCAACACTCTGCCTCAGGGAAACGTCAAGCAGACACTCCGTGCCGGGGGCACGTTGACTACAGACACTCTGCCTCGGGGAAGCGTCGACCAGCCGACACTCCGCCTCGGGGAAACGTCAAGCAGACACTCCGTGCCGGGGCACGTCGACTACAGACACTCCGCCTCGGGGAAACGTCGACCAGCGACACTCCGTGCCGGGGGGCACGTCTACCAAATCACTTCGGGCCAGGGAAACGTCTACCACAGACACTCCATCTCGGAGACACGTCAAGCGTTGACCGTCCATGTCGTTAAAAGGGCAGTGCATCCCAAACAGTGGGAACCAAAGCAAGTCGCCTCCACGTGAAAGAAGATCCATCAATTTCATGCACACGACCCACATATGTGGTGTGCATTTATTGATGGAGGGCACTTTGTTGGGGTCAAAATTTTCTCCCCGGTTGATCAAGTCAAAGTCAAGGTCAACCCCAAGCCAGGTGGGCCCAAGCCCAGATCAAGTGGGCTCATGCCCGAGTCGAGCCCGAACATGGAGCGGCCTGCCCTCCCCATGCCAAAATAAAAATCATGTAACAAATAATTTTGATGTAATTTTTTGTGCATCAATGTATGCAAAATGGGCATAAAGCCAATTTTTTGGAAGCCCATGGCTTATGTGCAAAAGAAATGAGCACATGAGGCATGGGATGGGCTAAATGCCATTTTGTAAAGCCCAAGAGGCTATATGTAAATGTGTAAGCCTATATAAGGCAACATGATGATGAATAAAGCATACACTTTTCATTCTCTAAAACATCTAGGGTTTTTGTGCCTCCTTCTCCTTCCTCAAGGTTCTAAACCTTCTTCTTTCTTTTGAATTAAATCAAGAGTTTTACTCTTCCTTTTACAAAACTAAATAGCTTTTCACCATAAAACCCACCAAGGGGAACTCAGATCTCCCATCAGATCTCAAAAATATGAGATTTTTAAAATCTCATATTTCTTGTTCTTCAAGATCCAGCCGACAGAAGAGGAGGAAGGAGACCCATCTCCAAAAATCCCATTTTGGCGAAGATATAGGGCTCAAGGGAGAAGCCCCTTCATCAGCTCCAAAAATATCTTAGAAGTTCTACTCCATAAGTCAAATCGGGAGCACAGCTTCTAGTGCAGGGACCAAGTCCCTTTTCCTGCTGGCACACAGCGCCCGCGTGCCAGGCACGTGGTCCGCTGGCGTTCTGGCGCACAGCGCTCGCGTGCCAGGCACGTGGGGCGCTGGCCCATGCATCCTTTGGATGCCCTTTCCTTTTATATATATATATATATACTGTATATATACACACACACACACTCACGCACATACTCCATGACACTGTCCCTGTTAGAAAAAAATTTCTAACGGGGCGCTGCCCCGCACCCCGCAAGGGGACTGTTAGCCCCCTTGACCCCAGCCCGCTATCCGGGTAGCGGGACCCCCGTAAAAACTCTGCGGGGCCCCGATATATCCAAAACCCCTCCAAAACACAACACTGCACATTGAGTTCGCATGACCTGTTTGACCCATCAATCGGAGATTCTCTCGCTCCAAAGGCGAGGGGTAATTAACGGCAGTTTAGTCCGCGACTGCCGGAGATTCGGATCCCCACAATCAATAAACCCCAGCCTACCCCAGGCGAGAGGAATCTGTAATGCGCCTGACAAGCGTGCGCATATTCCCATCTCAATGGGGTGACGAAAAACACCCTACACCTTCTACGATTGGTTCACAGGTGGTATGACATGTTCTGGGTACCTTTTAAATTCCTTTAAAGTGTTGAGCTATTTTGGAATTTTGGGTGTTTGTTTATTCGATCGGAAAGTTTAATATTGTTTAATTATCTGTGATTGTGATACAATATTTGGAATCCACAAAATTAGTTATGAGATAACTAGTTTGAATTTTATAAATCTGGCAGTTTAGTCTCATTTGATCGGTTGCCATGGAATTTTGATATGGATCAAAATTCCGTCGCAATTACGTAGTGTACGCGGATATTCGCCAGATAAGCTTACTAGATAGCCACGCCCCATAACCCCGACCAAGTGACTGTAGGAGAACCCCGTCGTCAAAAACATCCGTTCGGGTGCTCGCGGCCGCGGTGTTCCGCCTTAGTGCACTTCGTTGACGGTATCGGGGGTGCGGCCGTCTACTAAAATTTCTGACGAGCATTCGATCAGGTTATCGGGAATCTTGTTGAATTACCCGACAGGTTATTGGAAAGTGTTTTCAATATCGAGACTAAAATGCGGGGTATATAATTGTTAGGCATGTGATGTCTAAGGAATTCATTTGGTTAGGCATGGAATCCAATGTATGCAATACATTGAGTTTATGATGTCTAAGATGGTTGCGGATTTCAACTGTTGTAGTTTTTCACTTTCTTTTCTGCGATCGTAAGTGTAATATGTGGTGTATCGCCGGTTTCGTTGCTATACGTCAACGACAATTCGGATACGCATATTTACTTACGTTGATGACATGTGATGTTATGTGTTGCTGTGATATGTTATATTGGATCGTCGTGTCTTGAATAGCCGGGGTTTTTATGTAAGATGAGAGTTTTTCATTTTCATTCATATGAAAGCTTGTATGTAATATTCTTTTATTGGGGCACTTCCGGGTTGAGGATGATGTCACCATTGATGTATATTATTTACTTTTCCGCATTAGGATAGACCCAAGGAGGAGAGCACAAGTAACTGGGTTCTAGAGTCTAGTAGGAGACCATCTCGAGGAATCGAGACCGAGTCTCCTAACTCTAGAATTTGTAGGGTTGCTTGCCGCTCTCGTAAGGGTCTAGAGATGTGGGTTTGGCTATTCATTACGACCATGGAATCCGCGTTTTTACCGGCTTAAATAAAACACGGAGTTCCTAGTATATTTAATATTTCATGTGTGATTCTTCTGCTGCTGATATCCTGTGATGTGATCACTTGATATGTTCTGAGACGAATGCCTATATTATATATATAAGATATAATAAATATTGCAGCTTTCGTTTCTTATGTGATGCTTAGGAAGTATAATTGATGGGACTTCATTAATGAGATTAATGAAATAAAAGAAACCTAAAGATGTTGTAGAAACTTGTTTAAAAACTGGTGGCTTTAGTTCTTGCTTTGCATAGCGGTATTCCTTGTAGAATATCCAGCACCTTATTCGATAAGGAAAGAGCCGAGATCCCTTTACAGGGAGTGACCTCTTTAGCGAAACTAGCATATACTACAACCCACTTGGTTTGTCTTTTGATTGTTTCTATAGTTTTTGCTTTGCATAGTTGTATTTGTGAAATATTCTGCATCTCATTCGATGAGGAAAGAGCCAAGATCCCTTCACCGGGAGTGACCTCTTTAGCAAAACTAGTAAAACCTTCAAAAACACTCCTTTTCAAAATCACTTGATTCTACAACGATATCAAGTTCATTACGCAAAAGGTTTTCTTAAAAACCTGTCGTAGCCCTCCGTCATTTCTGTAGGGTTCCTAGGCACACTAATGAGGTCTCACAAGGCATCAACCATGCCAATTTCAAATTTTATAAGTGCCGAGAAACCCTAATACGGATCGTTAACTAGAATTTTAGGCGAAACATGCAACTAGTTAACAATTTAACTAAGTGAACGGAAATACAACCTTTGTAGATCCGGTCCTCCACCTCCATAGCTCCATGATGAAGTCTCCTTGCTATCTAAATTAAATCCCTGGCTCTAGCGTCGGCTTCATCGGAGAAATGGGCGGGCTTGGTCGTCGGCTTCGATGCCGAAGATGATCTACGTCGAGGCAACACTAGATCAAGCTTCAACTTCACCAAGCCATGAAACTTGTGAAGAAAACACCCTATACTACTTGGCAAGTGGTAGAGGATGAAGAAATAGGAAGTGGGTTCACTTTAGAATTGGATTTCTCACTCTTTTTCTCAAGTTGCCATTGATGGAGGCAAGCTTTCTTCATCTTGAAGAAGGAGAAGAAGAAGAAGATAATATGATAAGTTTTTTTTTCAAAAAGAAAAATAAATGAATACTTATCATTTGGCAACCATGGTTAGGTGTAGAGAATGGACTATGGTTAATTTAAATGGTTAGGGTTAAGCATGAGACAAGAATGGTGGACTTGTTCAAAGCTTCATGAAGCTTCAACAAATAAACAAACAAAGCCACCATTCTTACTTTATCTTTTCCAAAATAAGAATTATAAATAAATAGATAAGTAATTAAACAAAAACCCTAATCACTAACTTAACCATGGTTCAATTCTTTACACAAACCAAAGTTAGCATGTATCATCAAACATGATACAAAAGAGTGCACAAAAGTATATCACATATACAACTTGTGAACTTCAAGTGAGAAAATCCTTTTAAAGTGAACCAATACTAGTTAATGCAAAGTAATATATCAAATATATAATTATATATTAAATCATTAAATCAACACTTGATTTAATGATCCGGTCATATCGCATATAACCGACTAGTATCAAGTGTATCAATGTATCGAATCAACACTTGATCCGGTAACCCGGCTATATCACATATAACCTTCCGATGATACAAATCGTGAGAATAGAATACGGTATCACATACACGCATTATTCTCGGTCCCGCATATATCTCATATGCGCTCCTATTTCGTTTCACTTGAGCTAGGAAACCTCTGTGTAGGACTCTAAAGACTCGTCAGTTCGCCGGCAGCAGGTGATGATCATATCAAACACCCACAAGCCGCAAGCGGTATTCTAAACGTAACGGCCACCCGGGTTTTGAGCGATCAGAAGATCGACGAGCAAGCCCGCTCATACTCCTGTGAATCCAACCAGTAACACTTACCGTACAGTCCGGTCTCGTCGTCTGATATGTCGCATATCTTGCCTAGGGGTGGTAAACGTCAGACCCCAGTAGCTCGATAAGTCGTGTCGATATGAGGTCTATAACAGTTCGAGAAACTAATGGTAACACTTACCAGTAAATCTCAGCAACCCTGGCCAGGGATTTCCGGTTATAGCCAATCGAACACAGCGCAACATCAACTCCCTATACCGGGAGAGACGAATCCCCTCCTATCGCTCATTGCCTCCATGTGATTCGGGACTGTACCCAAAAGACACCGTTTTTCACGCCCTCTTGGACGTGGTAAGGTGGAAATCAAAGCACAGTGGGAATCACACAAGACACTATGACGATCTCGGGTCAACAGACTACTCTGTACCAGTGTCACCAGAGAACTGCCATCTGACTTAAGGTATAAAACCATCTGGGAGTTCTCGGCGAGTCCGTCCAGTGTACCCAGTCTTCACTGAGCACCCGTATATCATCTCTGATGTCAAACACCAATGGATATGGGATTATCCATCGCCCATCTTTATGGGTCGAGAAGGTATACGCTAGTCTACTCTGGTATATCGATGCCCCGTCTCGATACACCCACGACTAGGGACCTTGAAAGATGTACTTATGGACTACCATGTCCCCACTAGTATGATCCGCATCATAGTCCAGGTAGTCAAGTACACATCCTAAGGGCTTTACCAACATGTAACAGAGAGACAATCAATGTACACGTTAAGGTAAAGAGTAACCAGATAGCATACTATCATGTCGAGCAAGAAAGTCCTCCCTATATATGTCCCAGCATTCACTACAATATACATCCAATGTACAGTAATGGCCTCTAAGGCATACGTATAACTAACAATCTCCCACTTGCACTAGGGACATCTGATAGCAGTAGTTGTAGTATCTCATACTCAACCATCTCATAAAAGTCTCTCTCTGGGAAAAGGCCTTTGTGAGTGGATCCGCCGTGTTGTCCTCTGAGTCTACTCTCCTAACCTTGATCACCCTGGAGATCAACCATCTCCATGATCAGGTGATACTGCCTTAGAATATGTCTGGATCACTGATGGGACGGATGTTCCTTGGGATAAGCCACAACTCCATTGTCACACAATGGGAGGAACGAAGTTCATCTCATGAACTAATATACACCCAGACTGCCTCTTTGGTAGCATCTTAAGTAGCGATGTATCCAGCCTTTATCGTCTAGTATGCCACGGTATCTAGCTTGGAACTCTTCCAACATACCGTCCCTTTACTAAGGGTAAAGACAATGCCTGTGACTGACTTTCAGTCGTCCTTATCACTCTGGAACCCTTCCAGTGATTCTCCCCATGATCGATTGATACCATCTCACTACAACTAGTGAGAATCCTAACATCCAATTAGATCTATCTCATAGATCCAAAACCCAGGATTTAGGAGGTATCACTTTGATCCTTTATGGAGAATCATTGTGATAAGCGGAGATTGACCGAGCGTAGCATAGGAAACTCCTTTCTTATCAAGAGTATGTCATCCACGTACTCTACGAGGATCACCACCATACTCCCTATTACCTTTATGTTTATACAAGGTTCATCTACCATTTTGATGATGTCAAACTCTTTGACTACTTCATCAAAACAGACGTTTCAACTCCGCGATGCCTGCTTTATCCTATAAAGCATCTTGTACACGTTTCCGCTGCTCCCACTGTCTACGAAGCCCTCTGGCTGTGTACTTATAGACGCACTCTTCTAAAACACCATCTAGAAAAGTAGTCATGGCACCCAACCGCCAGATATCGTAGTCATGGTATGTAGCCGTGGCAAGTAGGATCTGGATGGACTTAAGCATAGCCACTGGAAAAGGTTTCATCATTATCCACGCCTGGTTGATGACGAAAGTCTTCAACAAGTCTTGCTTTGAAAGTCTCAATTTTTCCACCTACACCAAGTAATCTTCTCAAGATATACTTGCTCCTGATGGGGATTTAACCCTTCAGATATAGCAACCAAAGTCCATACTTTGTTGGTGTACATGGATTCCATCTCAGATCGCTAAGCATCCAGCCATTCTCGTAGAGTCTTACTCCTGATGGCCCGCTCGAAACTAGTTGGGTCATCATCCCATGATGCAATCCTCGCTCCCACTGTCATAGAGAAACCGAAGTATCTCTCAGGCGGATGAGGAACCCTACTAGATCGGCGGAGAGGTTGAGGTTCGTTAGTTACTATTGAATCCTTTGGTTCTACCAAATTATCTGCTGTAGTTTGTATAGCTGGAACCTTTCCAGTTCTACATAACTGACCTTGCCTCGAGCTTGTCCGGATATTTCTTTTAGACATAGCCCGGACAACCCCAAATCTTAACTAGCTTAAGACATGGGCTCTTCCCATACCATATCTCATATGGAGTGGTAGGCTGTGATCTGATTCGAACCCTATTCAATAGGTATGCAGCTTCTCAAGTGCATAACTCCCAAAAAGAAATAGGTAACTCAGTAGTACTCATCATAGAGCACACCTTATCACATAGGGTGTTATTTCTCCGCCCTGATATACCATCGTGCTATGGTGTATACGGAGGAGTAATGCTGAGAGAGAATCTCATTCTCCTTTAGAAAAGTCCAAGAATTCCGTGCTCAAGTATTCTCCTCCCTGATCGCATCAAAGGACATAATACTTATACCCTCAATTTGGTTCTCTACTTCTAACTTATATTCCGTGAATATCTCAAAAGGTTCGGACTTGTGTTTCAACAGGAACATATGTCTGAATCTTGAGAGATCATCAGAGAATGTAATGAAGTACAAAGAACCGGTCTTGGCATGTGTAGACTGGGACCTTTATACATCAACATGTATCATCCTAAGAGTTCACTAACTCTTTCTCTGTTTCCAATAAACAGAGCTGGTGTCATTATATCTTTGTGACATGACTGGCAAGTTTCACAAAATGTAAATTCAAACTGATTTAAATATGCATCTACAAGTAACTTCAGCTAGTCGGGTCGCATTGATATGACCTAGTCTACAATGCCTCAAGAAGGATTCGTTCATTTCTGAACTCTTCCTCTTGTGTGTCTTCCGTATACTAAGAACTGTAGTTTGATTTAGAACATCAATGCTTTTAGATAACGTGCCTGAACCGATCAACTTTTGATATAGGAAATGTTCAAAACATTATCCGATAATACAAAATTTTATCGTTTCTTTACTAATAAAGAGACAGATATGATTTTGCATATTAGGTTCGGTATCTAATAACATTCGTTCAGAATCAATGTATTAGTAATACAGGGTGACAGTGACCAACAGACTTGGCTGCAACACTTGCCCCGTTTTCTGCCTCATGAAATTTATCACCCGTTCTCAGTTCTTTACCTTTCTGTAGCCCTATGTAACATATTACATATCTGGAATCCTGATCCGGTATCAAATACCCAGGACGTAGAGAATAGAGAAACAGTTCTGTATAAAGAACACACCCGAAGATGATGCATCAGCATGCACTCTCTTCGTTTGGGTGGCACGGGAATTCTGGTATTCCCCAATTTCCTGCTCTGTCTTATAACAATTATAAGTTGGAGCGGGACCAACGTTCCCCAGCTCAGTATAACAAGCGGGTTCGGTCAATACCTCCGTATTATTATCTTGATTAAGGCGTGATATGGTCGCTACCTAGAGAGAGAGAGAAGAAAACACTCAGCGTGCGCTCTCGCAAGATAAGATTGGTTATTATTTTATCTAATCAGGATGGCTCCCACTGTTTTTATCAAATCTTCCTTCAAACCCTAAAAGGAAAGACTAGCCGGGATTAATTACACACTACAAGTTCGCCAATCTTTCAGCCAGGCCAGTGTCGGTACTTTGAGGGAGGTTCCCCGTGCTTTCGCACGGACCTAATTAATGTAAACCTCGTTTTCCCAGAGGCTTAACCTCGTTGACACCTTTCTAGACACCTACTTGATCGGCTAATTGTAATGTGTAAAACTCTCCCAGGAGTAACAATTACTCGCAGCGGGTATCGGGATCCAACTATCTCATAGAAGGTATGCAATCTCATTGCAAATTTCAACACTTGAAATTCCCGATATTCATTTTGCCCCTAGCGTGCTATGACCTTGACGCATGCCAAAAACCCATAGTCCGCTAGTCAAGTTCAACCCGTATATTTCTTGATTGAATTAAACCCACCCACACGACCCTTGACGCATGCCAAACAACGCCTTACGAATACCCTAATCCAATCGCATCGTATGCTAGCAGATAAGCACTAGTTAGCTACCGTACACTACGCCTTGACGCATGCCAAACAACCGCAGCACGAATACTAACTAGTACTTATCTGAAATGACGGAGGGCTACGACAGTTTTTTCTGAAAACCTATTGCGTAATGAACTTAATATCGTTGTAGAATCAAATGATTTTAAAATGGAGTGTTTTTGAGGCTTTTTTAGTTTTGCTAAAGGAGTCATTCCCGGTGAAGGGATCGTCGATCCTTTCCTCGTCGAATGAGGTACGGGATATATCATATATATCACTGTGCAAAGCTAAAACTATAGAAGCAATCAAAAAGACAAACCGAGGGTTGTAGCATCTGCCAGTTATTGCTAAAGGAGTCACTCCCTGTGAAGGGATCTCGGTCCTTTCCTCATCGAATAAGGTGCAGGATATATCATATATACCGCTGTGCAAAGCAAGAACTGTAGCTACCTATTTTATTTTGAAATTCGATTCTACAACATCTTAGGTTTCTTTTATTTCATTAATCTTATTAATGAAGTCCCATCATTTCAATACCTAAACATCACAGATAAATACGACGTACACTTATGCCATCCGCATTCGCCTTGATGTCCCCTCGTGCACCGTTAGGTTAGGTAACTAACGACAGAGCGGGGCAGGGCTAGCGCGAGTGTAAAACATAAGTAACGCCTATATAATATATCATATATACTATATACCGTATCTATCACAGAACATATCATACGATCACATCACAGATATCGCAGCAGAAGAATCATATGAAATATTGGATATACTAGGACGTCCGTGTTTTCAATACGAGCCAGTATAAAATACGGATTCCACGGTCGCGATGAATAGCCAAACCCACACCCCTAGACCCCTACGAGAGCGGCAAGCAATCCTACCAATTCTAGAGTTAGGAGACCCGGACTCGACTCCTCGAGTTGGTCTCCTATTGGACTCCAGAACCCGGTTACTTGTACCCCCCTCCTTGGGTCTATCCTAGTGCGGAAAAGTAAATAATATACAGAGGGTGACATCTTCCGCAACCTGGAAGTGCCCCAATAAAAGAATATTACATACATATTTTTACATGAATGAAAATGAAAAACACTCGTCTCACATAAAAAAACCCCGGCTATTCAAACACGACGATCCAATATAACATATCCAGCAACACATAACATCACATGTCATCAACGTAAGTAAATATGCGCATCCCAATTGTCGTTGACATATAGCAACGAAACCGGCGATATCACATATTACACTTACGGTCACAGAAAAGAAAGTGTAAAACTACAATAGTTGGAATCCGCAACCTCCATAGACATCGCATGCCTAATCAAATGAATTCCTTAGACATCGCATGCCAAACAATTATAAACCCCGCATTTTAGTCTCATTATCGAAAACTCTTTTCAATATCAAGTCGGGCAATTCAACAAGATTCCCGACATCCTGATCGAATGCTCGTCGCAAACTTCAGTAGATGGCCGCACCCCCGATACCGTCGACGAAGTGCACCAAGGCGGAACACCGCTACCGCGAGCACCCGGACGGATGCTTTCGGCGACGGGGTTCTCCTATAGTCACTTGGTCGAGGCTAAGGGGTGTAGCTGTCTATTAAGTTATCCGGCGAGTATCCGCGTACGCTACGTGATTGCGACGGACTTTTGATCACATCAAAATTCCGTGGCAACCGATCAAGTGAGACTAAACCGCTAGATTTATAACATTCATTCAGTTATCTCATAACAACTTGTGAATTCCAATTATTGTATCACATTCCAGATAAATAGAAAATGTTAAACTTTCCGATCAAACATTTAAACACCCAAGTTTTCCCGAAACAGATCAACACATGAAACAGGTATAAAAAACATTCACTTCGTGCCTTAGTACCAACGGTCCAGCCGTAGAAGGGTCAAGCCAACGCCTCACATGAGTCACGCCGTACTACCCCAAACCCTAAGGTTCAAAGGGCAGTTCAAGACGGTCACATAATCGAGTTAAGGTTTTTTGTCTTCTAGAGGGTCTATCGCGTTACTTGCACTACTTAGAACGTCTTTAAACCACGGAAAAATCCAACACTTGGAAATTTCCCGACAGGGAAAAATTGGGTATTTATATCCGGCCGAACCTTTTAACATATTCTAAAATTATCCGGAAAAACACACAGACAAAATTAGACAATCCGATCGAAACACCGAGTCCCCAATACAACCCAGAAAATTCAACTCTTGAATAAATATTAAAAATTCCCAGAAAACTCAGCATTAAAATAAAGAAGTTACTGTGCAAAAATAGTTGACTGAAGAGACTTATTGGCCGCGGAACCGCCGCAGAAGCCATGCTTCTGCCGCGGTTCCGCCGCGCTTTGGAGGAATCATGAGTACGGGCTCCACAGTAATTCTTCAAATTACCTGCTGATTTTTCTGCATATTTTTAATATCGAAAAACTCCAGATTTTAAAAAATGTACAGAGAGCATTTTGAGAATAGGGTTTCGGTTCGATCGGACTTCTAACTCCGTCTACGCATCGACTAAGGCTCTAGCTAGGCTCTGATACCACTGTAGGGTTCCTAGGCACACTAATGAGGTCTCACAAGGCATCAACCATGCCAATTTCAAATTTTACAAGTGCCGAGAAACCCTAATACGGATCGTTAACTAGAATTTTAGGCGAAACATGCAACTAGTTAACAATTTAACTAAGTGAACGGAAATACAACCTTTGTAGATCCGGTCCTCCACCTCCATAGCTCCATGATGAATTCTCCTTGCTGTCCAAATCGAATCCCGGGCTCTAGCGTCGGCTTCATCGGAGAAATGGGCGGGCTTGGTCGTCGGCTTCGATGCCGAAGATGATCTACGTCGAGGCAACACTAGATCAAGCTCCAACTTCACCAAGCCATGAAACTTGTGAAGAAAACACCCTATACTACTTGGAAAGTGGTAGAGGATGAAGAAATAGGAAGTGGGTTCACTTTAGAATTGGATTTCTCACTCTTTTTCTCAAGTTGCCATTGATGGAGGCAAGCTTTCTTCATCTTGAAGAAGGAGAAGAAGAAGAAGATAATATGATAAGTTTTTTTTTCAAAAAGAAAAATAAATGAATACTTATCATTTGACAACCATGGTTAGGTGTAGAGAATGGACTATGGTTAATTTAAATGGTTAGGGTTAAGCATGAGACAAGAATGGTGGACTTGTTCAAAGCTTCATGAAGCTTCAACAAACAAACAAACAAAGCCACCATTCTTACTTTATATTTTCCAAAATAAGAATTATAAATAAATAGATAAGTAATTAAACAAAAACCCTAATCACTAACTTAACCATGGTTCAATTCTTTACACAAACTAAAGTTAGCATGTATCATCAAACATGATACAAAAGAGTGCACAAAAGTATATCACATATACAACTTGTGAACTTCAAGTGAGAAAATCCTTTTAAAGTGAACCAATACTAGTTAATGCAAAGTAATATATCAAATATATAATTATACATTAAATCATTAAATCAAAACTTGATTTAATGATCCGGTCATATCGCATATAACCGACTAGTATCAAGTGTATCAATGTATCGAATCAACACTTGATCCGGTACCCCGGCTATATCACATATAACCTTCCGATGATACAAATCGCGAGAATAGAATACGGTATCACATACACGCATTATTCTCGGTCCCGCACATATCTCATATGCGCTCCTATTTCGTTTCGCTTGAGCTAGGAAACCTCTGTGTAGGACTCTAAAGACTCGTCAATACGCCGGCAGCAGGTGATGATCATATCAAACACCCAGAAGCCGCAAGCGGTCTGCTAAACGTAACGGCCACCCGGGTATTGAGCGATCATAAGATCGACGAGCAAGCCCGCTCATACTCCTATGAATCCAACCAGTAACACTTACCGTACAGTCCGGTCTTGTCGTCTGATATGTCGCATATCTTGCCTACGGGTGGTAAACGTCAGACCCCAGTAGCTCGATAAGTCGTGTCGATATGAGGTCTATAACAGTTCGAGAAACTACTGGTAACACTTACCAGTAAATCTCAGCAACCCTGGCCAGGGATTTCCGGTTATAGCCAATCGAACACAGCGCAACATCAACTCCCTATACCGGGAGAGACGAATCCCCTCCTATCGCTCATTGCCTCCATGTGATTCGGGACTGTACCCAAAAGCCACCGTTTTGCACGCCCTCTTGGACGTGGTAATGTGGAAACCAAAGCACAGTGGGAATCACACAAGACTCTATGACGATCTCGGGTCAACAGACTACTCTGTACCAGTGTCACCAGAGAACTGCCATCTGACTTAAGGTATAAAACCATCTGGGAGTTCTCGGCGAGTCCGTCCAGTGTACCCAGTCTTCACTGAGCACCCGTATATCATCTCTGATGTCAAACACCAATGGATATGGGATCATCCATCGCCCATCTTTATGGGTCGAGAAGGTATACGCTAGTCTACTCTGGTATATCGATGCCCCGTCTCGATACACCCACGACTAGGGACCTTGAAGGATGTACTTATGGACAACCATGTCCCCACTAGTATGATCCGCATCATAGTCCAGGTAGTCAAGTACACATCCTAAGGGCTTTACCAACATGTAACAGAGAGACAATCAATGTACACGTTAAGGTAAAGAGTAACCAGATAGCATACTATCATGTCGAGCAAGAAAATCCTCCCTATATATGTCCCAGCATCCACTACAATATACATCCAATGTACAGTAATGGCCTCTAGGGCATACATATAACTAACAATTTCAGATAAGTACTACTTAGAATTCGTGCTACGTTTGTTGACCATGTTAAGGCGTACTGTGTGGTAGCTGATTAGTGCTTATCTGCATAAGCATATGATGCGATTGGATTAGGTAGGACCATGTTAAGGCGTAGTGTGTGGTAGCTGATTAGTGCTTATCTGCATAAGCATATGATGCGATTGGATTAGGGTAGTCGTACGACTTTGTTGACCATGTTAAGGGTCGTGCGGGTGGGTTTAATTCAATCCGGAAATGACGGGTTGAACTTGGCTAGCGCTTATGATTTGTTGACCATGTTAAGGTCATAAGTCGCTAGAGGAAGAATATTATCGGGAATTTCAAGTGTTGAAATTTGCAATGAGATTGCATACCTTCTATAAGATAGTTGGATCCCGATACCCACTGCGAGTAAGAGTTACTTCTGGGAGAGTATTACACATTACAATTAGCCGATCAAGTAGGTGTCTAGAAAGGTGTTAACGAGGTTACGCCCCTGGGAAAACAAGGTTTATTTTAATTAGGTCCGTGCGAAAGCACGGGGAACCTCCCTCAAAGTACCGACACTGTCCTGGCCGAAAGATTGGCGAACTTGTAGGGTGTAATTAATCCCGGCTAGTCTTACCTTTTAGGGTTTGAAGGAAAATTTGATAAAAACAGTTGGAGCCATCCTGATTAGATAAAATAATAACCAATCTAATCTTGCAAGTGTGCACGCAGAGTGTTTTCTTCTCTCTCTCTCTTGGTAGCGACCATGTCACGCCTTAATCAAGATAATAATATGGATGCATTGGCCGAACCTGCTTATTATACTGAGCTAGGGAACGTTGGTTTCGCTCAATCTTATAACTGTTATAAGTCCAAGCAGGAAATAGGGGAATGTCCGGATTCCCAAGCCACCTAATCAAAGAAAGTACATGTTGATGCATCTTCTTCGAGTGTGTTCATTACCGAGAACTGTTTCTCAGTATCCTTTACGTCCTAGGTATGAGATACTGGATCAGGATTCCACATATGTAAGAGTTACACGGGCTACAGAAAGGTAGAGAACTGAGAATAGGTGATATATCTCTAAGAGTTAGAGAATGGTGCCATTGTTGCAGCCAAGTCAGTTGGCAGATATCACCTTGTATAAATACACTGATTCTGAACAAATATCATTAGATACCGAACCTGATATACAACATTACATTAGTTTCTTTATTAAGTTAAAGAAGGATATAATTATGTATTGGAGGATAATGTTGTGAACATTTTCCTGAATCAAGAGTTGTTTCGTTCGGGCACGTTATATAATAGCATATACGTTCTAAATCAAAGCACAGTTCAAAGTATAGAACACATACAAGAGGAATAGTTCAGAAATGAACGAATCCTTCTTGTGGCATTGTAAACTAGGTCATATCAATGCGACACGACCAGCTAAGTTACATAAGGATGAATATGAGAATCTGTTCAAATTTTCATCTTATGATACTTTCCAGTCTTGTCTCAAAGGTAGAATGACCAATACTCCGTTTACTGGAAACAGAGATAGAGTTGCTGAACTCTGGGACTGATACATGATGATGTATAAGGTCCTATGTCTACAAATGCTAAGGTTGGTTCTTCGTACTTCATTATATTCACTGATCTTTTCTCAGGATTCGGGCATATGTTCCTGTTGAAACACAAGTCTGAAACTTTTGAGAAATTCAAGGAATATAAGCTTGAAGTTAAAGAACCAGAAAGGTAGAAGTATTAAAGTTCTTTGATGTGATCGAGGAGGTAAATACTTGGGCATGGAGTTCCTGGATTTTCTAAACAAAGAATAGGATTCTCTTTTAGCTTACTCCTTCGAGTACACTAAAGCACAACGGTGTATCGGGCGGAGGTATCGCGCCCTATGAGATATGGTGCACTCTATGATGAGTACTGTTGAGTTACCTGTTTCCTTTTGGGTGTTATGCACTTGAAAAGCTGCATACCTATTGAATGGGGTTCCATCCAAATCAGTGTCTACCACTCCATATGAGATATAGAATGGGAAGAGACCATGTTTTAAACGAGTTACGATATGGGGTTGTCTGGCCTATGTTGAAAGGCAGAATCTGGACAAGGTCGAGGCAAGGTCAGTTCTGTATAAGTTTGTTAGGATATCCCAAACATTTGTGAGGGTATATCTTCTACCTAACTGACGAGAAAAAGATGTTTTGTTTCTCAGCATACCACCTTTTTAGAAAAGGAATTTCTTGTGAAGAAATTTATGGTCATGAGGTAGAACTGGAAAGAGTTCCAGCTAGACAAACTAACAGCTGATGATTTAGTGAAACCAAAGGATTCAATAGTCTCCAATGAACCTTAGCCTCTCGGCGAATCTGGTAGGGTTCCTCATCCACTTGAGAGATACTACGGTCTTCTCGGTGACAGTAGGAGCGAGGATTGCATCATGGTTGATGATGGCCCTACTAGGTTCAGGTAGGTCATCATGAGTAGCGACTCTGTGAAAATGCTGGATGCTATACGATCAAAGATGAAATCCATGTATACCAACAAAGTATGACTTTGCATGTTGCACCTGAAGGGGTAAAACCCATTGGGAGAAAATGGATCTTGAGAAGATTCTTGGTGTAGATGGAAAAGTTGAGACTTTCAAAGCTATGCTTAAGTCCATCAGGATCAATGCAAGCATCGCGGAGTTGGAACATTTGTTTTGATGTGACAGTCAAAGAGTTTGACTTCATCAAAATGGTAGATGAATCTTATATATATAAGAAGATTGTAGAGAGTAAGGTTGTCTTCCACGTATTGTACGTAGATGACATACTCTTGATAGGAAATGGTTTCCTATGCTACACTCAGTCAAGCTCCTCTTATCATAAGGATTCTCAATACGAGATCTAGATGATACCTACTACATCTTGTGGATTATGATTTATGGTGATAGATCTAAGTAGATGTTGGGAGTGTCCCAAATCCAGGTACATTAACACTATACTAAAGGGGTTTAGCATGGAAGATTCTAAGCGTGGTGGTTCACCCACTTACTCAGGAATCACTCTCTCCAAAAAGATGTCTTCCAAAACTGATTTAGAAAGAGCTCGCGTGTAAGGGATACCTTATGCTTTGGCAGTAGGCTCTGTCATGTATGCGATGTTATGTACCAGACCAAATGTAGGTGACTCACTAGGTGTAGTGATCAGGAATTAATCGGATCATGGAAGAATCACTGGACAGCTGTAGAGGACATTCTTAAGTACTTGAGAAGCACTAAAAGAATGTTCTTGGTTCGAGCTTCCAAAGTTATAAGGTCGACTGAAAGTCGGTCACAGGCATTGTCTTTACTCTCAGTGGAAGGACGGTATGTTGGAAGAGTTCCGAGCTAGATACAGTGACATACTAAATGATAAAGGCTGAATACATTGCTTCCAGCGATACTGCCAAAGTGGATGTCTGGGCATTTCTTGTTCATGAGATGAACATGGTTCTTACCATTGAGCATCTAATAACTGTTATTGTGAAAACAATAGAGTTGTGTCTTTGGCCTAGGAACGCAGGCCCCATCAGCGTTCCAGATATATTCTGAGGCAAGTATTACCTGATCAGGGAGATGGTTGATCCCAAGAGATCGAGGTAAAGAGAGTAGATTTTGAGGTTAACACGATGGATCCACTCACCAAAGCCTGCTTCCCCAAATACTATTTAAGAGATTTTTGGGATGGTTGGGTATGGGATACTACAACCACTGCTATATTGTTGGGTATTGGATACTACAACAGATGGACTTAGTGCAAGTGAGAGATTGTTAGTTATATGTATGCCCTAGAGACCATTATTGTACATGTGATGTATATTGTAATGGATGCTTGGACATATATAGGGAGTACTTTCTTGCTCGACATGATAGTATACTATCTGGTTGCACTTTATCTTAACATGTACACTTATTTTCTCTCTATTACATGTTGATAAAGCTCTTAGGATGAGTACTTGACTACCAGGATGTGGGGACAGGGTATTCGGCAAGTACATCCTTCAAATGTTCCTAGTCGTTGAGGTATCGAGACAGGGCATCGATACTCCAGAGTAGACTAGCGTATACGCTTCTCGACCTATATGATGGGCGATGAATGATCCACATCTATTGGTGTTTGACATCATAGAAGGTATACTGGTGCTCAGTGGAGACTGGGTACACTGGACGGACTCGCCGAGAACTCCTAAATGGTATTATACCTATCGTCGGATAGCAGTTCTCTGGTGACACTGGTACAGGTTAGTCTGTAGACCCGAGATCGTCATAGAGTCTTCTATGATTCCCACCGTGCTTTGATTTCCACCATAACACGGTCAAGAGATCATGCAAAAAGATGGTTTTTGGGTACAGTCCCGAGTCATATAGAGGCAATGAGCGATAGGAGGTGTTTCGTCTCTCCCGGTATTGGGAGTTGATGTTGCGCTATACTTGATTGGGCATAACAGGAAATCCCTGGCCAGAGTTGCTGAGATTTACTGGTAAGTGTTATCAGTAGTTTCTCGAACCGTTATGGACCTTGCATCGATATGGCTTATCAGGCTATTGGGGTCTGACGTTATACCACCCCCAGGCTATGATATGCGACATATCAGACGAAAATACCGGACTGTAAGGTAGTGTTACTGAATGGATTCGCAGGAGTATGAGCATACTTGCTTGTTGATCTTCTGATCGCTCAATACCCGGGTGGCCATTACGTTTAGCAGACCGCTTGCGGCTTGTGGGTGCTTAATATGATCATCACCTACTGCCGGCGTATTGACGAGTCTTTAGAGTCCTACACAGAGGTTTCCTGGTTCATGCGAAACAGAGTAGGAGAATATATATGATATGTGCGGGACCGAGATTAATGCGAGTATGTGATACCGCATTCTATTCTCGCGATATGTGACATTTGTCGGTTATATATGATATAGCCAAGTTATCGGATCAAGTGTTGATTCGATAAGTTGTTACTGTTGATATTAGTCGGTTATATGAGACATAGCCGGATTATTAAATCAAGTGTTGATTTAATAATTTAATATATAATTATATATTTGATATATTACATTATATTAACTAATATTAGCTTGCTTAAGCATTATTTTTTCTCACTTATGATACATTAATATATATATGATATATGTTAATTGTATTGTATTCTTTTTGCACAAAATATATATGTGATATATATTGTTGTGCCATGCTTGGTTACACATGCAATATGGGTGTATGAGACTCACACCATGCTAGGTTAATGCTGGGCTTTTATTAATTTTAAGTAATTCAAACATTTGAAATTAGTCATGGATGAGCTTGGAGAAGCTAGTAGAACATTGACTTAGTCTACTTGTTTTTCTAGTTTAAGATATTTATTAACCCAACCCTTAACCTTTAGCCTTGGTTTATTCTCTACAAGGGTTTGGCATGGCATATACCAACCATGGTTGCATTTCTAACCTCATGAGAATATTTCTCTTCATCACTTTCATTTCATCTTCTTTTTGCTCTTTGAAGCTCTCTTGATTTTCATGAAGTGATGAAATTGAGTGAGAAAATAAAATATAAAGTGAGCAAAATTCCTATTTCTTCATTCTCTTCTATTAGCCATTTAGTTTAGGGTGTTTGCTTCACTATTCTCACCATTAGTGAAGAGATAGCATGAGCTTGAGTCTCCTCAACATAGATCTTCTTCGGCATCGAAGATATTGAGCAAGGTTGTTCTTTTCTTCAAGTGAACCCTTTCTAGAGTCCGGGAGTTCACCATTCGCAGCGAATGGACTACAACTTGAAGCTTGAGAAGTGAAGGACCGGTCTACAAAGGTTGTATTCCGCATTCACTCAGATGTAAAGTGTTTACATTTGTGTTTCGTATGATTCTCTAGTTTAAACATCCTTAGTTTGGGTTCCTTAATGCGGAAATTTTTTAATTTGGCATGGACAATGATGCCCGAAACCCCGCTGCCGTGCTAGGGAACCCAGCAATATATATTGATATGAATGCACACATGCATACATACATGTGTCATGGTTGATGATACATTGGTGATGGCAATGCAAGACTCACATGGAGAAATATTTGTGTATTTTGATTATTGAGAAAAACAAAAATGGAAATAAAATCATGGTTGGATTTCTATACTCTTCTTTAGTTGACCAAAGTCAAAACCATGATTTTATTGGCCATGGTTTTTGTTAACTCAATATCAAAATATCTAGATATTTTGTAACTATGGTTGATAAGTGAGATGACTCTTTCTCTCTTGAATATTATCATTATTCTCATTTTACAAGAGTTTAGCTTAGCCATCTTCTTTTTCTCCTTCCTCCTTCATGCTCTCTAGGTTTTAGAAAACGAGTGAAGGAAAGAAAAAGAAAAGGTTTTCAAGTGAGATCAAAACCCACATCACCAATCTATGTTAGTCTAGCCCACTAGTGTAGATTGTTTGCTTCACTTCCATCTTGATCAAGTGAAGCTAGGAGCTTATGCAAAAGGACTCCGTGGTGGATCGTCGTGGACTTCAAAGGACTCAAGCGAACCGGTTCAAATTTCTAGTTGATCCAAGGAGCCAAGAGGGAGGTCTACAAAGGTTGTAATTCTTCCCTCTTAGTGTTAGACACTTGCTAGTATATGATACTTGCCTTTGTTACCATAAATTTCTAGTTCGATTCATGGTTGGTTTTGCTTAGCACCTCTAAAATTTTAATTATAGCATGTGTTGGGGTCGAAATTTACACCCCGGTTGACCAAGTCAAAATCAAAGTCAACCCCAACCCAAGTGGGCCTAAGCCCAGGTCAAGTGGGCCAATGCCCGGGTCGAGCCCGAACATGGAGCGGCCGGCCTCCCCCCATGCCAAGATAAAAATTTTGTAATAAATAATTTTGGTGTATTACTTTTATTTTATTTTATGAATAAATGTAAGAAAAATGGGCATAAAGCTAAATTTTTGTAAAGCCCATGGCTTATGTGCAAAAAGAAATGGCATATGAGCCATGGGATGGGCAAAATGCCATTTTTGTAGAGCCCAAGGGGCTATATGTAAAGTGTATAGCATATAGAGGCAAGGATAATGAAAATATCCCAACAACTTTTTCTCTCTCCCAAAAAAGCATCAAGATCTGTGATCTTCTCCTTCCTCAAGATTCTAAAAAACCTTCTTTTTTCTTTTGAATTAAATCAAGAGTTTTACTCTTCCTTTTCTAAAACTAAATAGTTTTTCACCACGAAACCCACAAAGGGGAGCTCGGATCTTCCATCAAATCTTAAAAAGGAGAGACTTTTAATATCTTACCCCTCTTGTTCTTCAAGATCCGGCCAACAGAGGAGGAAGAAGGAGACCCATCTCCAAAGACCCCACTTTGGGGAAGATCCAGGGCTCAAGGGAGAAGCCCCTTCATCAGCTCCAAAAATACCTTAGGAGTTTAACTCCTCAATACACACACACACACACACATAATAACAAGTATATTCTTTCTGGGAGTACAACTCCCAGTGAAGGGACCGACTCCCTTTTTGCGCCCAAGCGCCCAAAGCGCTAGCGCCTTTGTGCTCAAAGCGCTAGCGCCTACATGCCTGGCATGTGAGGCGCTAGCGTCCGAGCGCCCACGTGCCTGGTATGTGAGGCGCTAGCGCCCTTGCGCTCAAAGCGCCAGCGTCCAGACGCCCACATGCCTGGTACGTGAGGCGCTAGCGCCCAAAGCTCTAGCGCCCAGGCACCCACGTGCCTGGCACGTGAGGCGCTAGCGCTCTTGCGCCCAAAGCGCTAGCGCTTTTGCGCCCAAAGCGCTAGCGCACGAGCGCCCAAAGCGCTAGCGCCCGCGTGCCGTGCACGTGAGGCACTGACGCTTTCTCCCATACATCCTTTGGATGCCCTTTTCCCTTACACACACACACACACACACACACACACACAAGTATGTATATATACATACACACACACACATACTCTACAACACCGTTCCCCGTTAGAAAAAATTTCTAACGGGGCGCTGCCCCGCACCCCGCAAGGGGGGTGTTAGCCCTCTTGACCCCCAGCCCGCTATCCAGGTAGTGGGACCCCCGTAAAAACTCTGAGGGGCCCTCGATATATCCAAAACCCCATTTCAAAACACAACACACGTACACTGCACATTGACTTCGCATGACCAGTTTAACCCGTTAATCGGAGGTTCCCTCGCTCCAAAGGCGAGGGGTAATTAACGGCAGCTTAGTCCGCGGTTGCCGGAGATTCAGATCCCCACAATCAATAAACCCCAGCCTACCCTAGGCAGGGAGAACCTGTAATGCGCCTGATAAGCGCGCACGTATTCCCATCTCAATGGGGTGACGAAAAACACCCTACAGATTCTGGCACGCCCGGTGGGACATTTCTCTCCTCCCATATCTCGGGTCAAGTGTTCATGCGAACTCATTTAACATATATGCTGATGTTTGTACTGAAATAATGTTTTTTTTCCGTGCAACAATCAACTTTCAGTGACAATGTCTCCGAAGACGAATTCATCTTCCAACGAGACCCCGATCCCGTATGTGGTCAAGGTCAATACTCGTGTGGTTCTCCCTACAAGCCTCAGTCGACAGTGGGAGGAACCGCCCCGCCAGTTTGGCTCCATCATCATCTACCCTGCCGGAAGCGCTCATCTGGCAGAAATCCCGGTAAAACAGGTGGCCAAGCCGGTCTCAAGGGGCAAGAGACCGAATGTTGTGATCGCCAAGGCACCACAACCGAAACCTAAGATGGTGTCTGAACGACTCTCTGGCGCTCTAGCTGGGGGTAAGAATTCTGGTACGAAGGGCAACATCGAATGTTGCGGACGAGCTCAGGCGATGACTCCAACAAATGTACAATCGAGCGTATCTCCAAAGTCCTCCATCGCACGGTCTACGGCGTCTTCTCGAAGAGCTGAAGTCTGCCAAGTGCTTAAAACAAAAAAGTTAAGGCAGAAGCGGCTTAGGTATCGAGCCAACAAGAGGGCCAGGACTTCGGCCAAGTGGAATCTTGTGAGGTTCCACGAGCAGGGTTACTCCGCGACGACGGCTGAGTCGGCCGTAAAAATCAGCAATTCCTTCGAACCTCTAAAGCGGGTTCAGAAAAATGCTACGACCGCCAGAATCAAGAAGACAACGGTCCGAACGTCCCTACAAAGAGACGTGTCCCGGCCCCAACAGAAAAAGTATGACACTATCTCTTCAAGAGTCTATCAGGCGCTCTGTACTGCGCGAAAACAGCAAGGCAAAACCGAAAAGGAAGCGTCAGCACCATTTAAGAATCCGGCCAGGCCAGCCGCCTTCAGTCGACTGCCCGTTACCGAAATAGGAGGGTCAAGACAGAGATCCACGAAATCAGCCGCCGATAATAAAATGCGGCTGGATATGTTATTCATACGGTCTATATGGCGGGTGGGCGCCCCAGCGACAACCTTCACAACAAAAGCAAGGATGGGGCCACCACATCCTAAGCCCAATCTGGCTTGAATATGGTTGCCGCTCCCCAAGAACAGCCGCCCCGCTGGATGATGAAAACCCTCTCGACGAGGATGATAGGAAGAAAGGCCCCTCAGTCCATGCAGAATCAAGCTTGGACAGCGAGGAAGAGCCGACTTTCCGCCTTAGGACCGCAGAGCAAGAGCTGCTTCAAGAGCTTCGAAAATAGCTCAAGAGCAAAGATAAAGAGATGGCTAAGCTCTATTCGAAAATTGACGACCTAACGAATGTTGTGATACAGCTTACGGCTCAAATTGCTCGAGCGCCTCCCAATCAAGCACAAGTCCCTACTCATGAGCCGGATGATGACAATCTGAAGCGGCCGATGCCTGTCCTTTTGGGTCCAAGATTTGACGAGCCGCATGAAAGCTGGCCACATTCCGCTTCTGGGGATGCCTTGGCCCCAGATAACACCATCCCGCTAACACAAGATCGGATAATGGACTTGGTCACCAGCAAGGTTAAAACATTGGTGGCCGAAGCTGAAGCTCAGAAAGAAATTGGCAGTAGTGGGCGGCCATATCCCGCACAGTAAGATCTGATCGAGTTCCCGAGCGGCTACGTCATTCCTAAGTTCAGAAGATTTGACGGGATGGGAAATGCAAATCAACACGTCGCCCACTTTAAAGCATCATGCGGAAATACATGGGGCAATGATGTGCTCCTTCTTCTTCAGTTTGTCAACAGCCTGACCGGTGTCGCTTTTGACTGGTATGCGAGTTTACCAGACGGGTCCGTCATTACCTTTGCCCAAATGGAGTCTCTGTTTTGGCAAAGGTTCATGAGTGTCAGTGATAAAATCTCCATTGCTGACCTTGTGAGGACCAAGCCGGGGAAGAATGAAAGCAACACCGATTTTATCGCTTGATGGCGTAATCTCATAGTCAAGTGCGCACCGCCGCTGGAGCAGGACCAGTCCGTCAGCCTTCTCATTGGGAACCTCAACAATTGGATGGTCTCATTCTTGTGTACAGCAGGCCTTAAGACGTTTCAAGCGCTAACCAAGAAAGTCCAAATGCTGGAACGCTCGAAGCAAGAGTCTACCCCAGACTCTCAGAGAGACAAGACTTGGAAAAGCAAGCGGGACGACAACCGTAGAAGCGGGAGTTCCAGCAGTACCAATGTCTTCAATGCATTCGACAATAAAGAAAAGCGAAGGGCGGGCGAATCCAAAACCAACCGGTCTCGAAAGCCATTGCTCGGAGGAGATGGGCGTTCCCTGGAGGAGAAAAGGAACAAGGTTTACTCTTTCAGAAGGGACAAGGTCCGCAAGATATTCAAAGATGCCTTGAACAACGGGCTACAATTTCCAGAGTCGAAAAGACCTCAAGAAGCAAAAATGACCGACAATCCCCTGTATTGCCCGTACCACCGAGTAGAGCCATGCAATCGAGGATTGCTATATCTTCAAGGACTGGGTCGAGAAGCAGTACAAGGCTGGAGAGATCTAGCTGTCCAAAAGTGTGTTGGTGAACAATCAAGTTGCAACCACCAACTTTATACAGACAGAAACTGAAGCCTTCTGGGGGCAGACAGCCGAACCCGCTGCCCTGAGAAATGAAACGGACTCACCGCAGCCTTCGTGGAGTACGCACATATCTAATAAGACGAAGAAGATGCTAAAGCTACTTCGGAAAGAGCCCAGAACGGAATGGGAAGGGAAGAAGAAGCTTACCGTACCAACTGCCAATCCAGCTTCATCAGGCTCAAAATCCAAAAAGCTCAAGAAAAAGAGAAGTGCAGCTCGACGCGAAAAAGAGTCTGCAGGGAGATCGACCATTCAAAAATATATTGATTCCCTCGAAGTCTATGAACAGAAGGATAGAACTCTAATTCAATTGAAAGAGTTCTTCCCTGTAGAAGCGGTTGAGACTCTGGAGGAGTTAGAAGAAGACTCTAATGAAGAGATCCCTATAGTGACCTGCTATGCCATCTACCTGGGCAGCGACTCTGAGAAGGAGCTCTGTTTTCCCGAAGAGCTCGCCACTAAGGCCAACCAAATCCAGCTCAGAAGCGGCAGGGCTCTACCGCCAAATTAGGGCAACACCCTAAAAGGGAAGGAAAAACAAGTCGCTAATGAAGAAGATGACAGAGAACTTGCTCATGAAGATTCAAGTCCTTCCCTAGTAGACTATAATATCTTGTCTTATCTCTGAAAGCTTCCGTCTCTCCTTAGCATCTACGATGCTTTGGTTCTATCTAAAGAGCTTAGAGATGTTCTCATTCATGCTCTACAAAATCCTGAGCGGTATCAGGCTCGCTTTGCGGAAATTATGAAAGAAGCCCAGTAAGCTCTGCATGCCGCTGCAGTCACATTAAGGACGAAGACTTGCTACTGGGAACGGCTGAGC
This sequence comes from Agapanthus africanus, assembly GCA_030015575.1. NCBI lineage: Eukaryota > Viridiplantae > Streptophyta > Magnoliopsida > Asparagales > Amaryllidaceae > Agapanthus > Agapanthus africanus. Next base: position 65,411,608 of record JASDDO010000012.1, on the reverse strand, counting down.
ATAATCGGCCGCTTTACGTGACCGGGTACAGCGATGGAGATCGGATTAATCGTATATTGATTGATCCGGGGTCCTCAGTGAATATCATGAACTTGCGGACTCTGAAGAGTTTGTCAATGGACGTCCGACACCTGTTAAGGGAAAGGATTGTTATTCAAGACTTCAATCAAAACTGCCAGCAAATTCTGGGGTCTATAGCTTTGCCAATCAAATTTGGCGATCTGCAAACTGAAGCTAAGATATACATGATCGACGCTGACACGTCTTATAAAATTCTCTTGGGACGACCGTGGCTTCACGATTACAGCATCGTTCTATCAACTCTCCATCAATGCATGAAGTATACTAAAAATGGTGAAGAAAGACGCATTGACGGAGACATCCAGCCGTTCGGTGTGCATGAAGTCCGATATGAAGATTCTCGGTACTTTGTGAACCTCCAAAGTGCTGAGCCACAGCTGACCAAAGACAGAGCAACCCCGAAACTCAAAAGCAAGTCTGAGACAACTGTCACTTTCAAAAGAAGAAACCCCCATGTGCGTCCGTGTTTCGGCAGTGACACTAATGAATCCGACGCTGGAAGTCCGTCCTTCCGTAAAACCCTCCCTCATTTCGGTAGCTATACGGACGAATCTGATACTGAAGGCCTATCCGACAGCAAAATCCTCCCTCGTTTAGGTAGTGACACTGAAGAATCAGAAGAAGAGGATCCGTCTTGCAACAACTGTGCAAATCGGGTTGTCGAGAGAACGAAAAAGCTACGAGAGACCTTCGAAGCTGCAAAAGGGTCCCTAGCCATCACAAGGGTGCCGGAGCGGATGTGTAAAGAGCTCAATATATTGTCAGTCTCTACCGTGGACCAGCTGAAAACTTTCTACATTCCTAGGAAGAAAAGTGGACAGAAGGGCATCCTGTTTTATGGGTCAAATCTTGTTGTGCACCCGGACGATTTTTCTATCGTGTGCCTTCCCTATGAGAGAGGCATAAGGGCTGTCCTCAATCCCAGGTACTATCTGCAGAGATGCGGGAATATTTCAAAAGGTGCGGATGCCGGTTATATCAAACGAAATCCGAAGCAAAATTTTATGAAGGGCTATGGCATCCGCCCCAGGTCCGAGCACTCATCGATGGACGGATTCCAGATAGACGGGGCATAGGCTTCATTCAACCTGATTCCAAAGCATGCTACATTATCCATGTTGGTGAAGCCAGTGAAAGATCAAATGATGATGACGAGATAACCGAGCCAGAAGAAGCTCCTCAAGAGCTCGAAGATGGCGGACAAGCAACCTTTGACAAGCTAACCGAGATTGACTTAGGAACGCCCGATAATCCAAGGCCAACTTACATCAGCTCTCTCTTGTCATAGGAAATGAAAGAGCAGATAATTGCCCTGCTGCATGAGTTCGTCGACTGCTTCGCGTGGACATAAAAAGAAATGCCTGGCCTTTCCTCTGAAGTGGTCGTGCATAAACTGGCTATATACCCTGATGCTAAGCCAGTCAAACAAGCTCCTCGAAGAATGAGAAGGGAACTAGAAAAAAAGGTCATCGAGGAAACCAAGAAGCTCATCGATACCGGCTTCATCGGGGAAGAGAAATATGCGGACTGGATCGCATGCATAGTCCCAGTGAAGAAGAAAAATGGGCAGATCCATGTTTGTATCGATTTTAGGGACCTCAACAAGGCATGTCTGAAAGACGACTTCCCGCTACCGGTCATGGAAATGATGGTCGATGACACATCAAATTACGAGTTGTTCACCTTCATGGATAGCTCGTCTGGATATAATCAGATCAAGATGTCGCCCGAGGATGAGAAACACACAGCATTTCGAACCCCGATTGGAATATACTGCTATAAAGTGATGCCGTTCGAACTGAAGAACGCAGGTGCTACATATCAAAGGGCAATGACAAATATCTTTGATGACCTAATCCATAAATTCGTCGAATGCTATGTTGATGATCTAGTCGTCAAAACTAAAGCCAAGGCCGACCACATCTAAGATCTTAGGACCGTTCTCACCAGACTGAGGGTGTAACAACTCCATTTTTAATGTACAAAGAATCAATTTAAATTCAATGTATACTTGGAGTATTTATTGCGGCTCATATCTCTTTAAGTATTTATTTCACTCCATAATTACAAGAAGGAGCTTGTAGCTCATTAGTAACACCTTGCACTGCTGAACCAAGCCACCAGAGTTCAAATCCTATGCCCCACATTATTTTTGAATTTATTTTTTTAAAAATCCTTTAGAAGTTCAACAGTCAAAACTCCATAACTCATAAAACTTGAACCGAACGTAAAAAACTAAATATACCATAATTTCCCTCTGGAGATTCCCCGGCCCCCGACACCCTAACTCGGCCCGACTCGGCCGAGTTAGCCGGCGGACCAGCAGACTCGGGCCGGCGCCGCCGGCCGAACGGCCGAGTCGTCAACATAGGAAGTGAGCATCTTGACCTGGTATTCACCCCTGCACACACTAAATTCCTTGAACGGTTACAGAAGGCCCAATAAATCTCTTTTACTTCAAAATTTAATGATTTTTAATGATTTTTTAAGATATTTTTACATTTTTTTAATTGAAAACCCTAACCCTATATATACCCCCCATACTCTCTACCCTCTCATCCTAAATTCCTAAGTCCACTCTCTCAAAAATCCAAGAGAACTTTGGTACATTGGAAAACGAGCGAAAGGCGAAGCGCTGACGAAATCAACGGTGAAATTCCGGTGATCGTGCTAGGACCTCTCAACAACGATTCGACACACCGGCAAACCCTCTACTTCCCCCTCACTCTCTAATGTTGTCCAAACCCGTAAGTCCCCCTTTTCTACTTTTCGTTTCTTCCATAAAAATACGACTTTACAAACCCGACGGAAACCGGAACAAACCGATTTCCGATTCGGTTTTCTATCAAATCTCACTTATCACCAATTCCATAATGCTTAAACATTTTTATGTTGACTATTAATCACTTAACAACTAATTTGAACAAGTTTTCTCACATGAAATGATAGCTTTTGCAATATATCGTTTCTTTCACTTAAATACCACAATGTTTAGTTTTCACATTTAACCCCTTAACATTGCTAAAGCTTAAAGTAGATCACGAGGTAATGACCTACCTCCACACACACTCATATGCAAACATAACATACTACCTTGAAAACTTAGAATACGATATAACAAGATTTTACAATTAAATACCATTTTCTTAATAAAACTTTTTCTAAAAGTTTTAGGTTGCTACACTTTTAAAACAAATATCTTTTAATAGGAAAATACGATAAGTTGTGGCCATCGATCGTTTATCTAAACTTGACTTTGTGGTGTCTAGGCTAGGCAAGTGAGCAAAGCTAACTTTAAAAGGCCCGTCTCACGATTCGTGAGCGGATCCCTCCTTCCTCACTTGTACTTACCTGGTCACAATTAGCGGTGAAGAGGCGATTTGAGGCTTCTAACAACTTGTTATTTAGATCATTTAAAATTAATCTAGTTGAAATAAGAAACCCTAAAACCTAAAATACGGAAAATTGACTTTTGCAAATAAATACCTTTTACTTTAATAAAACCGTATTCTAAAGGATTAGTATTTATAAATCTTTGCAAACCGCTACTACAACCCACCTTTGGGGAACCCGTTAGGGATAGTACGGTTTATCGTGCACTCTCGGGCTTAGTAGTGCGAGATTCAGACTTCCGCAAGGAGCATTCGGTCTCGAAATGTTTAAAATACGATATTTAAGAAAAATAAGATTTTTGGAAAATAGTTATTTAATAAAAAATTATTCTTGTATAAACATATGTCTATTTATCATTTAAACACCTATTTTATTATAAGATAAAATTTCCACCTTTTCCTAAAAATTACAACACTAAATTTTACATTATAATACCATGAATTTCAAATAAATCAATATTACAGATTAATACTTTTATTTATGTAATTAGGATATTTTCACCAGAAATATCACAAATAAAATTTACACTTATTATAACTATAAAGACGAATAATAAATACTTGAGGTGTATCTTGAAAACTATACAAAAGTATTTTTACATAAAACCCCCTCAAGTTTTATAAATTACAATAAGGACCCTAACAATTATAGAACTTCGACTTACATTTCTTTTGGTCTGACTCGGGTTTGAGTCTGATTATTTCTGACTTGAATATGATTCAAGTCAATCTACATTCTTTAATATTCCAACTCAATATGAACACATGAATCCCAGAATCCAGTTAACAATCTATACAACTTGACTGAATCAAACCATGGATATACATCCATTGTTCCGTTATTCCATTTACCTGATTATGCAGTTACAATCTGTTTACTAATATTATGGTTTTGGTCGGTCATCCAACTTACACAATACAAAACAACAATACAATCAAAACACTACGGGGTTTAAGGGGTAGATTGGTGCGGAAGGTGTTAGAAGTGGCACGAGACGGTAAGATTAAGACACCTAACCTATATTCTGTTGCTGTTGTACCGTGGCTTAACGGTTCCTTATACATTTCGTTTGCCCTGGTCTCTAGCATACTGAGACCCCTCTCGTATACACTGGCATCCTTCCGTACCAAACTACAAACAACAGCGCGAACACAATATTCTATAATATTATACTTTAGATGATACCTCTTATTCTGTCTTTCTTCTTTATCTTTGGGACTTACCGAGCGACCTGTTCGCTGACAACTTTCTATTTCTTTCTTCTTTGAATGTCGTCAGGAGTTTTGGACCCAGCAGAGATCGAGCCCACCGGTGAAGACTTGGATCAGTTTCACGAAGACCCCGAGCACTAGACATTGTACCTTGTTCTATTCAGTATTTTCATTTCCTGTCATGCCATTGTTTAGGCATCGATTTTCATTCCAGTTGTATTTATTTTTCATGCATTGTACAAAAGAATGTTATTAATAAAGTTGCTGTTATTTCTATATCTCTTGTCTCTTATGATTTACTTTTATATTGCTTAGATATGCTTAGCGTATGTACTTCTAAGTATATACGTAGTGGACCTCGTCGCGTCCCCTTCGCCGTACACCGGGAAGCGGGGCATGACAGGTTTTGTTGTTGGCCCATGCAGGTCAGAGCTGTATGAATCCCTATCATGCAGTTCTGGTCTGCGTGAACAACTTAAGCAATATAACATAAGAACTAGAAACTAAAACATTCTTTACAATTCATGTTTCTTGAATCTTACAAATTTCTATTCCTTGAATCTTATCATTTCATGTATTTGAATCTGTCCTAATCCAATTTTTTCTTCAAGATTATGGATTCCCCGAACAACACCAGCACCAATGTCAACAACACACCTCCAGCACTACCTCTCACACCGGCTGTTCCTGCGCCACCCACCGAGCAAACAGTGCTACTTGAGGCGATCCGCAGCCTTCTTGAGGGACAGCAACAACTCCTGAACCGTCCTGAGACCGACGCACCAAGGGTAAAGCAATTCAGGGTTTTGCACCCCAAGCAGTTCTCTGGTAAAGGAAGCCCTCTTGAAGCTGAAGAATGGGCACAAAGCATAGAAGACGTTCTGGCAGCAGCTCAAATGCCAGACATTGCTTGGGTCCGTGTGGCAAAGCTACAGCTCACGGATAATGCTCGCAACTGGTGAAAGGCGGAAGAAAGCCGTCTGGTACAGCCGATTGAATGGAAGAATTTTCTTGAGAACTTCGACACGAAATACTTCCCTGTGACTGCCAGGTTTGCAATGGAATAACAGTTCATTCATCTACAATAGGGTTCAATGTGGGACAAATCAGTAGATGAATACGACGCTGAATTCACCATGTTAAGCCGGTAAGATATGTCACAATAGTTCAATTTTTAAATATCATATACTACACAGCTAACACAATCCTTAAACAGATTCGCGGCACACTTGATACCGACGGACGAGATCAGAGCCCGTCGCTTTTAACAAGGACTGGACACGGAGATTCAGGCTGCTCTAGCCACGGGAAAATTTTTGACTCATGAGGATGCTCTGGAAGCTGCTCGCAGTTATGAGGCAGTGATAAAAGCAAGGGGCAGACCTCAGTCTACAGGAGTCAAACGCCCTGCCAATCAGATGGTAGGTGGAGCCTCGTCCAGGCCACCTTTCGTGCCAAGGCGACCCGGAGTACCGAACTATCGTCCCAGCCCAGCCTTTTGCACCTACTGCAAGAGAACTGGACATATGATGAAGGACTGCTGTCGAGCCAACCGTATTTGCTTAGTCTGCAGCTCAGCTACTCATGATATTGGGTCTTGTCCCCAAAGACAAAATCCAGTTGCTGCACCCAGGCCAGCAATTACTTATCCGCAGCGACCAGCTCTTCAGGCACCTGCTCCAAGACCTGCACTCCCTGCACCACCCAGAGGACCACAAGCTGCACCACCTCCTCGTCAGTTCCATCAAGCTCAAAGGAATGTTCCGAGGAATGCTCCTCAGGCCAGGAGGAATGTACTAAGGCGCCAGGCTTTCACGATGTCCGTGGAAGAAGCCGAGGCCACTGGCCAAGTCATCACTGGTAAACTTTTCTTTTCAAACTTTGCTTTTCTATCCTGCTACTTAGTTACATATTTCCTAAACCTAAAACAAATCCCATATACCTTAGCTACAATCTTAGTATCCTCCATCCCTGCACTAGCACTGTTTGATACTGGAGCATCACACTGCTTTATGTCGCAACGGTTTGTTCGAACCCATGCGATTCCATTTTCACCGCTTGTATCCAGCTGGAATGTCAGTTCAGGAAATGGCATTCTAAAGGCAACTATGGGATACAGCTTGTGTCCAGTAGTCGTCTGCAGCAGAGAGTTTTATGCTGACTTCAAAATGCTGGACATACCGAACTTCGATGTGGTTCTAGGAATGGATTGGCTTGGAAATTTTTATTCTACCATAGACTGTCGTCAAAGGAGGGTAGTATTCGAGATTCCAGACCATCCGGTCTTCTATTTCAAAAGCGGAGACCGTACACTGGAGCCAAGTACCTACAAAGCGAAGCCAAGAGAAGCAGTAGTTGCAGCAGCTCAAGCGGAGGAAGAATCAAGACCAGATATAGTTCGAGAGTTCAATGATGTATTTCCTGACGATATATCAGGTTTGCCTCCCGATCGAGCTCTTGAATTCAGTATTGATTTAGTACCAGGAGCACAACCAGTGATCAAAGTACCCTATCGTTTAAGTCCAGAAGGTTTGAAGGAAGTCCGAACACAGTTGGACGAATTACTGGCGAAAGGATGGATTTGTCCCAGCACTTCAAGTTGGGGATCACCTGTATTACTTGTGAAGAAGAAAGAAGGTTCATACAGAATGTGCATCGATTACAGAGCCTTGAACGAAGTCACTATAAAGAAAAAGTATCCACTCCCGCGCATCGATGATTTATTCGATCAGCTAAGTGGATCTTGTATTTTCTCTAAATTAGATCTTCGTTCAGGTTATCATCAAGTGAAGGTCAAGGAAGCTGATATTCATAAAACAGCTTTCAGAACTCGCTATGGACATTACGAATTTCTACTGATGCCATTTGGAGTGACCAACGCACCCGCAATATTCATGAAACTAATGAATCAAGTTTTCCGGGAGTACTTAAACAGGTTTGTTGTCATCTTCATCGACGACATCCTGGTGTATTCTAAAAGTCGGAAAGAACATGCAGAGCATCTATGAATTGTCCTAGAAACTCTTCGACAACATCAGCTTTATGCCAAGTACAGCAAGTGCGAGTTTTGGCTAAATCAAGTTGGTTTTCTTGGACATAACGTATCAGGAGAAGGAATCTCTGTGGATCCAGCGAAAGTTTCAGCAGTTAGCGAATGGTCTACACCAAAGTCAGTGAAGGATATTCGGAGTTTCTTGGGTTTAGCTGGATATTACAGAAGGTTTATTGAAGGCTTTTCGAAGATAGCAACGCCCTTGACCAAGCTCACACGTAAAGATGAAGAATTTGTGTGGTCAGAAGCATGCGAACAAGCTTTCGTAGAACTCAAGTCAAGGTTGACATCAGCACCTATTCTCGCCATACCGGATCAATCTGGAGGATTCGAAGTGCATTGTGATGCATCCGATAAGGGATTAGGCCGTGTTTTACATCAGCACAGTAAGGTTGTGGCTTATGCTTCAAGACAGCTGAAAATTCATGAGCGCAATTATCCGACGCATGATCTGGAGTTGGCAGTCGTCATCTTTGCTCTCAAGATTTGGCGTCATTATCTACTTGGTGAACGAGTGAATATCTACACAGATCATAAGAGCCTGAAGTACATGTTTACTCAGAAGGAGTTGAATATGCGGTAGAAAAGATGGTTAGAACTCATAGCAGACTTTGACATCAACTTGCAATATCACCCAGGGAAGGTGAATGTAGTACCCGATACTCTTAGTCGCCAACCATTAGCAATGAATCTCACCGCTCAGTGGAAGCTTCAACAAGACTTGCATCAGATGGAGATTGAAGTAATCATGCCAAGTAATGCTTCAAGTTTGATGAATTTACAAGTTCAATCAACCATTGTCAATCAGATCAAAGCAGCTCAAGTAAGTGATGCTAAGTTGCAAAAGATCAGAGAACAAGTAGAGAATGGACTCAGAACAGACTTCATCATCCATGAAGACAGATCTTGGAGATACGGCAGCAGATTGTGTGTACCAAAAGGACCTGTTCGGGAAGAGTTAATGAAAGAAGCTCACAGCTCTCCCTATTCAGTACACCCTGGAGGTACTAAAATGTACAAAGATCTACGTCAGAATTATTGGTGGCATGGAATGAAGCGTGAAGTAGCCAGAAGCGTCGCAAAATGCTTGGTGTGTCAGCAAGTAAAGGCTAAACATCACAGGACTGCTGGATTACTTCAACCGTTACCAATCCCAGAATGGAAGTGGAAACACATCACGATGGACTTTGTGACTGCTCTTCCTCGCAGCACAAAGGGTAACGATGCGGTATGGGTTATCGTGGATCGACTCACAAAATCGGCTCACTTCATCCCATTTCGAGTTGGCCAATTTACTGAGACACTAGTGAAGAAGTACATGGAGGTAATAATCTAATTAAGATTTAAACTCTTCATAATGTTCTATCTCTGATACCCATGAACTCATACAGGAAATTATGAGACTTCATGGAGTACCGGTCTGCATTGTCTCCGATCGTGACACCAGGTTCTGATCGCAATTTTGGCAGAGTTTGCAAGCAAGCTTGGGAACAAGTCTGAACTTCAGCACGGCTTATCATCCACAAACAGATGGTCAGTCGGAACGAACTATTCAGATCTTGGAGGATATGCTCAGAACGTGTATGCTAGACTTCAAAGGATCGTGGGAAGATCACCTACATCTTGTGGAGTTTTCGTACAACAACAGCTACCAAGTAAGCATAGGAATGGCACCTTTTGCAGCATTGTATGGAAGGAAGTGTCGATCGCCATTAAGTTGGGACGACATCGGAGATAGGAAACTTCTTGGACCAAAGATGATAGTAGCGACTGTTGATGTAGTTCGTACTATCAGAGAAAGGATGTGCATAGCCCAAGATCGATAGAAGCACTGGGCTGATGCAAAGAGACGACACTTAGAGTTCCAGCAAGGAGATCACGTATTCCTGAAGATATCTCCGAACCTCGGAGTGATCCGATTTGGAAGACGGGGTAAATTGAGTCCGAGATATATTGGACCGTTCGACATACTCGAACGAGTCAGTGAAGTGGCATACCGTTTAGCGCTTCCACCCTCATTAGAAGGAGTGCATAATGTGTTCCACATATCCCAACTCAAAAAGTATATGAGTGACCCCAGCCATGTTCTCGATCATTCCGAGCTCACTATACAGCTCGACTTGTCTTGTGAGCAACAGCCCGTGGAGATCCTGGACATGAAGGTGAAGACACTTCGGAATAAGGAAGTTAACTTGGTTCGAGTGATGTGGAGGCAAGACACTCCAGGAGAGTCCACTTGGGAAAGGGAGGATGAAATGCGTACTAGATATCCACACCTCTTTGTAAACTAGTCCTCAAATAAAAGTTGTAAATTTCGAGAACGAAATTTTTGTAAGGAGGGTAGACTGTAACAACTCCATTTTTAATGTACAAAGAATCAATTTAAATTCAATGTATACTTAGAGTATTTATTGCGGCTGATATCTCTTTAAGTATTTATTTCACTCCATAATTACAAGAAGGAGCTTGTAGCTCATTGGTAATACCTTACACTGCTGAACCAAGCCACCAGAGTTCAAATTCTATGCCCCACATTATTTTTGTATTTATTTTTTTTAAAATCCTTTAGAAGTCCAACAGTCAAAACGCCATAACTCATAAAACTTGAACTGAACGTAAAAAAACTAAATATACCATAATTTCCCTCTGGAGATTCCCCGGCCCCCGACACCCCGACTTGGCCCGACTCGGCCAAGTCGGCCGGCAGACCGTCCGACTCGGGCCGGCGCCGCCGGCCGGACTCGGCCGGACGGCCGGGTCGTTAACATAAGAAGTGAGCATCTTGACCTGGTCTTCACCCCTGCATACACTAAATTCCTTGACCGGTTACAGAAAGCCCAATAAATCTCTTTTCCTCCAAAGTTTAATGATTTTTAATGATTTTTTTAATATATTTTTACATTTTTTTTAATTGAAAACCCTAACCCTAGCCTAACCCTATATATAACCCCCCATACTCTCTACCCTCTCATCCTAAATTCCTAAGTCCACTCTCTCAAAATTCCAAGAGAACTTTGGTATGTTGGAAAATGAGCGAAAGGCGAAGCGTTGACGAAATCGACGGCGAAATTCAGGTGATCGTGCTAGGACATCTCAACGACGATTCGACGCACTGGCAAACCCTCTACTTCCCCCTCACTCTCTAGTATTGTCCAAACCCATAAGTCCCCCTTTTCTACCTTTATTTTCTTCCATAAAAATACGACTTTACAAACCCGACGGAAACCGGAACAAACCGATTTCCGATTCGGTTTTCTATCAAATCCCATTTATCACCAATTCCATAATGCTTAAACATCTTTATGTTGACTATTAATCACTTAACAACTAATTTGAACAAGTTTTCTCACATGAAATGATAGCTTTTGCAATATATCGTATTCTTTCACTTAAATACCACAATGTTTAGTTTTCACATTTAACCCCCTTAACATTGCTAAACCTTAAAGTAGATCACGAAGTAATGACCTACCTCTATACACACTCATATGCAAATATAACACGCTACCTTGAAAACTTAGAATACGATAAAACAAGATTTTACAATTAAATACCATTTCCTTAATAAAACTTTTCTAAAAGTTTTAGGTTGCTATGCTTTTAAAACAAATATCATTTAATAGGAAAATACGATAAGTTGTGGACATTGATCGTTTATCTAAACCTGACTTTGTAGTGTCTAGGCTAGGCAAGTGAGCAAAGATAACTTTAAAAGGCCCGTCACACGATTCGTGAGCGGATCTCTTCTTCCTCACTTGTACTTATCTGGCCACAATTGGCGGTGAAGAGGTGATTTGAGGCTTCTAACAACTTGTTGTTTAGATCATTTAAAATTAATCTAGTTGAAATAAGAAACTCTAAAACCTAAAATACGGAAAATCGACTTTTGCAAATAAATACCTTTTACTTTAATAAAACCGTATTCTAAACGATTAGTATTTATAAATCTTTGCAAAGCGCCACTACAACCCACCTTTGGGGAACCCGTTAGGGATAGTACGGTTTATCGTGCACCCTCGGGCTTAGTAGTGCGAGATTCAGACCTCCGCAAGGAGCATTCGGTCTCGAAAGGTTTAAAATACGATATTTAAGAAAAATGAGATTTTTGGAAAATAAATATTTAATAAAAAATTATTCTTGTATAAACATATGTCTATTTATCATTTAAACACCTATTTTATTATAAGATAAATTTTCCACCTTTTCCTAAAAATCACAACACTAAATTTTACATTATAATACCATGAATTTCAAATAAATCAATATTACAGATTAATACCTTTATTTATGTAATTAGGATATTTTCACTAGAAATATCACAAATAAAATTTACACTCATTATAACTATAAAGACGAATAATAAATACTTGAGGTGTATCTTGAAAACTATACAAAAGTATTTTTACATAAAACCCCCTCAAGTTTTATAAATTACAATAAGGACCCTAACAATTATAGAACTTCGACTTACATTTCTTTTGGTCTGACTCGGGTTTGAGTCTGATTTTTTCTGACTTGAATATGATTCAAGTCAATGTACATTCTTTAATATTCCAACTCAATATGAACACATGAATCCCAGAATTCAGTTAACAATCTATACAACTTGACTGAATCAAACCATGGATATACATCCATTGTTCCGTTATTCCATTTACCTGAATATGCAGTTACAATATGTTTACTGATATCATGGTTTTGGTCGGTCATCCAACTTACACAATACAAAACAACAATACAATCAAAACACTACGGGGTTTAAGGGATAGATTGGTGCGGAAGGTGTTAGAAGTGGCACGAGACGGTAAGATTAAGACACCTAACCTATATTCCATTGTTGCTGTACCGTGGCTTAACGGTTCCTTGTACATTCCGTTTGCCCTGGTCTCTAGCATACCGAGACCCCTCTCGTATACACTGGCATCCTTCCGTACCAAACTATAAACAACAGCGCGAACACAATATTCTATAATATTATACTTTAGATGATACCTCTTATTCTGTCTTTCTTCTTTATCTTTGGGACTTACCGAGCGACCTGTTCGCTGACGACATTCTATTTCTTTCTTCTTTGAATGCCGTCAGATGTTTTGGACCCAGCAGAGATCGAGCCCACCGGTGAAGACTTGGATCAGTTTCACGAAGACCCCGAGCTCTAGACATTGTACCTTGTTCTATTCAGTATTTTCATTTCCTGTTATGCCATTGTTTAGGCATCGATTTTCATTCCAGTTGTATTTACTTTTCATGCATTGTACAAAAGAATGTTATTAATAAAGTTGCTGTTATTTCTATATCTCTTATCTCTTGTGATTTACTTTTATATTGCTTAGATACGCTTAGCGTATGTACTTCTAAGTATATACGTAGCGGATCTCGTCACGTCCCTTTCGCCGTACACTGGGAAGCGGGGTGTGACAGAGAGAATACGATCTGAAGATGAATCATTTAAAGTGCGCTTTTGGCGTGTCATCGGGAAAATTCCTAGGCTTCATAGTCCGACATCGAGAGATCGAAGTTGACCCATCAAAGATAAAGGCCATCATGGAGATGCCTCCTCCAAAGAGTTTGACGCAGCTAAGATCTTTTCAAGGCAACCTTGCTTATATACGGAGGTTTATCTCAAATTTATCGGGGAGATGTAGGCCCTTCTCAAAGCTCATGAAGAAATGAGCTCCTTTTGTCTGGGATGCCGAATGTCAAGAAGTGTTCGGAAGTATCAAACAGTACTTATTTCACCCTCCAGTGCTGACTGCTCCCATTTCAAATAAACCGTTGATTCTGTACACTGCCGCGCTAGATGAGTCACTCGGTGCGCTCCTTACCCAGAACAACAAGGAGGAAAAAGAAAATGCCCTATACTACCTCAGTCGAACTCTAGTCGGGGTGGAACACAACTATTCCTTAATCGAAAAGAAATGTCTGGCTCTGATATTTGTTGTGAAGAAGCTGAGGCACAATCTGCTCGCTCATCGGGTCATGCTGATCTCCAAGGTCGACCCGCTCAAACACTTGATGACCAAAGCAAGCATAGCCGGAAGAATGGCAAGATGGGCTGTCATGCTACTTGAGTTTGACATGGTTTATACTCCTCAGAAAGCAGTAAAAGGGCAAGCTCTTGCGGAATTTCTCGTTGCTCATCCCATACCAGAAGGGTCACCGCTCAATTGCGAGTTACCCGACGAACAAGTGCTGCACCTCAAGAATGACGAGCCATATTAGGAGCTCTACTTTGATGGGGCCTCATCGATAAGGACCTCCAGTAAATCAAGCATCCCGGAGCTAAAAGTAGGGATAGGATTGGTGTTCATCACGCCATCGATGGGAACCCTACGGCGTTCTTTTGCTCTCACCGAGCCTCGCACAAACAATGAGGCTGAGTATGAAGCTCTGATAGCTGGTCTGGAGCTCGCCATAGAAATGGAAATCCTTCGGCTACGGTCGGCTACGGGTTTACGGTGACTCCCAGCTTGTCATCAACCAAGTAAGCGGCGACTATAAGATATACAAACCCGAGTTAGCTCGGTACAGAGGCCGAGTGGTGAAACTCATGAAACGGTTCACTCATATTGAACTAATGAGAGTCCCTAGAGCGTTGAATGGAAAGGCTGATGTACTCGCTCGCTTAGCCAAGGAGCAGGCTGATCCTGACATGGACGAAATTCTGATCACAGTCAGGAGCCGGCAAATTCTACCCCCAGTCTCTCTATGAGAAGAGGAAAGCGCGGAACAGAAGAGCAGTCCTGCCAAAGAAGCTTCGATCATCTAAGACGGGCCCGATTGGAGAGAACCCTTCATAACGTACCTCCGATACGACAAGCTGCCCGAAGGAAAATCTGCAAGAATTCAGCTGAAGAAGAGAGCTCTCCGATACGTGTTTGTAAATGACATGCTATACCGCAAGTCATATGATCAACTCTGGCTCAGATGTCTGTCATGGGCCGAAACCCAGAAATTCATGAAAGAAATTCACTCGGGCGTTTGCGGTGCTCACCAATCTGGCCCCAAGATGCGACTTCAGATTAAACGGCTTGGGTATTACTGGCCCACCATGATACGGGATTGCGGAGAGCATGCAAAGAAATGTCATATCTGCCAAATTCACAGTGATTTTATTCACAAGCATCCCAATCCGTTGCATCCTACGGTGGCGTTGTGGCCCTTCGAAGTCTGGGGCACCGACATAGTTGGCCCAATTGATCCTCCGTCATCCAAAGGCCACCGGTTTATATTGGCTGCAACTGACTATTTCTTCAGATGGGCTGAAGCTGTCCCGCTAAAAGAAATCAAGACAGAAAATATTCTTACGTTCTTCCAGCATAATATTTTATACCGCTTCGGTAGACTAAGAAGAATCATTTCTGACAACGGGCCTTCTTTCAAGAGCTTCAAAGTCTCAAGTTTCGCTACTCAGTATAAGATAGACTGGAGATATTCCTCTATCTATAATCCAAGGGCCAATGGGCTGGCCGAAGCCTTCAATAAAACTCTATGCAAGCTCCTGAGGAAAAATGCTTCATCCAACAAGAGAGACTGGAATCTCAAATTTCATGAGGCGTTGTGGGCATATCGTACCACGCACCGTACTCCAACTCAGTCCACTCCATACACATTGCTCTTCTGAGTGGAGGCAGTCCTCCCCCTCGAAGTTGAAGTTCCAAGCTTAAGAATGGCCGTCCAACATTAGTTGACGGAGGAGGAAAACGTGCTCCTTCGGCTTGAAGAGCTCGACGCCCTCGAAGAAAAGAGCCTTGTAGTACAGAAAAATCTGGAGCTGTATCGAGCCCAAATGTCATGGGCCTATGACAAGATGACTCGTCTTCGTGCTTTCAAGAAAGGCGAATTGGTGTTGGTCCTCAAAAGACCGATCATCCCCAATCGACATGCCAAGTGAAAATTCGAGCCAAACTGGGAAGGACCATACGTCATCGAGAAAGTATTCGACGGAGGATCCTACCAACTAATAAGTGCCGAGGGAGAAAGGCCCATGCCACCCATCAATGGCCGATATCTCAAGAAATACTATGCGTGAATGCTCAAAGTCACAGGCGAATTAAGCACACCAGCCCTATGGTCTAGATCATACATCCTATAAAACCGTATACAATCCACGGGTGTAAATAACCCTTATCTCTCCTAAGTCCTGCAGGTGAGACTACTTTCAAAGTGTTGGAGATAGTGCCCTCAGAGTCAATTATTGGATCACAGGCACGTAATTGCAATGATTGAGGGAGGACCTATCCCGGTACGACAGTCTTACTCGAGATGATAGTTTGCTATCTGGTTTACCTTTATCATCGTGTACTGCTTCAGATGACCTGACAAGTCGCTATTACACGTTGGTAGAGCCCCTAGGATTATTGCTTGACCACCAGCAGTATGAAGGCGATCATATAAGTGAGAGCTGGGGTCTATAAGCACATCCTTAAAAGGTCCCTAGTCGTGGGAGATTCGAGACAGGGCATCGATTCTCCAGAGTAGACTAGTGTATACAGTCGAGACCCCGACGAGGGGCGGTGGCCGGTCTCACAGGCCACTGGTGTCAGTTGGTTCACCTAAGATGTATACAGGTGCTCATTGGGTTATGAGTACACCGGACAGGACTCGCCGGGAACATGCTAGTTGGTCTTATACCTGACGTCAGATAGCAGTTTCCAGGTGACATGTGTACAGGTTAGTTCATCGACCTGGGGATCGTCATTTGTCTCGTGTGAGTTCCCACTGTGCTTTGATTACTACCCTACCACGGCTCAAAGGAGTCGTGCAAACAGGTTTTAGTTGGGTACAGTCCCGAGCCACATGGAGGCAGTGAGCGGATCTTCGGGGGTTCGTCTCTCCCGGTATTGGGGGTGAGGTCGCGCTGTGTCTAGGAGAGCCATTACACGAAGTCCTTGGCCAAGGCAGGAGATTTACTGGTAGGTATTCCAGTAGTATCTCAGGGTGTTCTGGGCTACACTCCGACACGACTTGTACCGCTTTTGGGGGTCTGACTTTTACCCACCCTCTAGGCCCGACATGCGATGCTCATAGACGAACGGACCGGACTGTACGGATATTGTCACTGACAGGCTCAGTAGGGTGTCAGGATGAGTTCACTCATCGACGTCCCTTTTGGTCAATAGCCGGTGGCCCGTTACGTATTGGCTTATACCTCTGACGTGCTAGTGGTTAAATCCACAACCATAGTATTGACGAGTCTTTAGAGTCCACCACACCTTCAGTTACTCAAGCTTTCGGGCGAAACGCTGTAGAGGCCATATGGAGATATGGCAGGGTCCGATCAGATACGTGCGGTATTGCACGGATCAGGATCGGACGGTTTGTACTAGAGGCCGTATAGATATATGGCAGTGTTCGGTCAGATACGTGCGGTATTGCACGGATCAGGATCGAACGGATATTACTAGCCGGCTTTGTTTTAAATCGGATCCTAGTTTAGTACAGTGTAGATTTTGTCTCTTTGCATTTGTATCCGGACGGAATACAAATGCGGGTGTGTATGCACAGTATCGGGGTTTTCCTGTAATTTATTATGGGACCAGTTTTCTGGAGTTGCCAGTTTGCATTCCGTTCCGGCCGGTTTTCGTTTGTTCTTTCCCGGCCGGACTTTTCCGATGGAGGGGGTTATTTGCAATTGTGCAAATAACATTTGTGGAGGGGTTTTATTGCAAAAGTATTGATTATGATATCTTTCATCCATGATGCATTTATTGTGATTAGATGAGGGTATGGTTTGGATGTGCTTTTATCATGATGATGTTTATGATGTGGTCACCTTTGCTTCATCCTACACTCACTCTCCTTCATGGTTTTAGTATGGTTAATTTCTTTTTTCCACCACCATATTCTCTTGACATTGGCCGGCCACTTGAGTGAGGAAAATGAGAGAATTTCATTTTTGAGCTTGTGGCATTCTTGATCTCATTTGATGCTAGAAAAATGCAAGCACCATTTTTCTTCTTGATTCCTCCATCATCTTTCAAAAGCAACATAACCCCAAAGAGACAAAGCACTACACTTCCTACAGCATATCTTGGGCATGTCGACTTGCCGGCTTCATGCCCGAGTTGCCTCGGTATTGAGGTGGGAGCCCGTAAAAGATGCAGGCGATGTGGTGCCCTTCCGGCGAGGAGGCGATGACCGAAGTTTCCGCGAGGAGATCGGAGTGGAGATGAAGACCGGAGGACTCGGATCATTCGGTATATCTCTTCCCTATCTTGTTACTTTGCTAGATCTAGTTTAATGGCCCGATCCGGGTGTTTAGTGCGCGGTGGTGCCGGTTTGCAAAGTTCGCAAAATCAAAGTTTATCACCGTTTCCGCATTTGGCTGTCGGTTTGACGGCCGGGGCGCCGCCGTGCACTTACAGTGGTATCAGAGCCTCGCCATTAACTTCGTCTAGCTTCGTTTGATGTGTTTTGCATTTCCGATCGACCAAAATTCCAAAATCTACATTTTCCTTTACATCAGTTTTCTGTTGAATTTTTTTGGGCTCTAAAAATTTTTCAGGTGGTCTCAGAATGATGTGCAGGGAGTTCTAAGAACTCTGGGAAAATTCGAGACAGTGATCCCTCAGGTCAAGCGCGGAACCGCGGTAAAACCCCCCTTGTTGCCGCGGTTCCGCCGCATGTTGGTGGGATCAATGCTTCCAATTTCTCCAGTGGGCTTCTGGGCTTATTTTAGGAGTTTTGGAATATTAAAATTGGGCCCAGAATTTCTGTGAGTGCTACAGTATTGCTTGGGGGCCCACTTGTTAATTTTTGATCGATCGGATATTTTAAACACATTTTTTTCACAGTATTTACATTATATCTGCGACCGTGAATGTCACTCGATCGGTAAATCCAGTCTAACTGCTATAGCCCGGTTAGACGGATTTGCGAACGTGACTTTCACGTTGATGTTCTGTGTTTTGCTGTGATGTTGCGGATCGGTCGTGGGGATAGCCTGGATGCAATGCTAGTACAGTGTTGTTGTATTATGTACATTTGATATTGCGGGGCGAGCGTCCGACATGTGGACTGCCGTCACTGCCTGTTTGTATTATTCTTTTGGGGCACGACCTGGTTGCGGTCGATGTACCCGTTGTATGTATATTTTACTTTCTGTACTAGGGTTGCCCCGCGGAGGGGTGCACGGATAGCCGGGTTCTAGAGGGCAACAAGCCCGCATCTCAGGGCATTGAGACGGAGGGGGCTTCAGTCTGGAATTGGCGGGCTATTCGCCGCACTCGTAGGGGGTACAGGTTGACCCAGGAGGGGTGCCCAAGTTACCGGATTCTGTGAAGTGCTGGGTGGTCCATTCACGGTGCTGAAGGGGGCTGCCTCGCTTCAGGTTTTGGCGGGTGACTTGCCGCGCCCGTAGGGGTCTAGGTTTTCATTGCACAGGCTATCCACACGACCAGGGGAACGTCGGGTTTCAGTAGTGGCTCTGTGAAACCCGGGGATCCCAGATATCTGTATTGTTCTGTGATGCTGTACATTTCTGTGATGTTGCATTTTATTCACGCCTTGAGCGAAATACTATATATTGGTATATATATTAGTAGATGTTGTATATGTTTTACATCCGCGCTAGTCCAGTCCCCGCTCTGCCGTTAGTTAGCTAACCTAACGGGTGATGACGGGACCCAGTGGCGAATGCGGATGGCATATACGTACGTCAGTATATTTTCGTTCTTTGTGGTGTGATCAATTGATGGGACTGCGTTGATTCGGATCAATGTAAGTTATACAAACCTAATCTGATGTTGTTGGAACACTTTTCAAAAAGCTGTTATTGCAAGGACGTTCACTTTTGTTTTGCATCGTGGTATTCATTTGGAATATCCTGCTCCTCAGTCGACGAGGCAAGGGCCGAGATCCCTTCACCGGGAGTGACCCCTTGGACAGAAGTTTGCGTCAGGGCATTAACTTCACTATAGCCGATTACTTTTGCTTTGCATCGTGGTGTTCATTTGGAATATCCTGCACCCCATTCTACGGGGAAAGAGCCGAGATCCCTTCACCGGGAGTGACCTCTTTAGTAAAGGTTTTCGTCACTATATTTTCTAAAAAGCTATCCGTTCCTTCAACGATATCAAGTTCATTACGTTAAAGGTTTTCGCCAGAAACCATTCGTAGCCCTCCGTCGTTTCATATGGATAGTCAATAGTATTCAAGCTGTGTTTGTTGGCCATAGTCAAGGCACAGTGTTTGGTAGCTGTTGGTTATTCATATGCAGCATAGATAGATGCGTTGGTTTGGGACAGTCGTATAGCCTTGTTGGCCCTAGTCAAGGGCTTGTACGGGTGGGTTCAAATCAACCTGGACAATGACGGGTAGAACTTGACATGTGACTTATGATTTGTTGGCCTTAGTCAAGGTCATAAGAGCATGGGGTAAAAATCTACATCGAGAGTTTCAAAAGAACTGAAACTTGCCAGATATGCGCATACCTTCTGGAGTGTGATAGCGTGAGCGGATTCCGTCACGTTATCATGCGATGATGGTTGGATCCCGATTCCCACTGATGAGTTGGTTTACTCCTCGGGTGACCCCGACTAATTCTTCTTTCAGGTTTGGAGGAGAATTTGAGGTACAGTGAGAGGTTTCCAGATTAGATAAATTGGTAACCATTCTGATCTTGGTTTGAGTGCACGCTGAGTGTTTCTTTTCTCTCTCTCTTGGCAGCGACCATTGACCCGACCCTAGACTACGACTCAGAGACCAAGTTGACCGAACCTTCTTAACACTGGCTTTTGGATTGTCAGAGTTGCAGACCTCATTGCCACTCCTACTTTTACCCTTTTCTCCAGGACGCCCCGTATTACTGCGAACGTCCACTTCCATTGGACAAAGCCATCGTATGGTTAGATACGAACTCGAAGGAATTCGAGGATGGTTTCCGGTTCTGGAGAAAACAGATAAGGTTTATTCAGTTGTCTTTTCCTTTTTGCCTTCTCTCAAGTTACGAGTACTCCTTAGTTTAGGAGATAGTACACCTATTACGCAAATTGGATAGTCTTCTTCCAAACTTTAGGTTGGTGCCGAACAGTGGGGAATGAAGAAAACCAATTAGCATAACGATGGTATGCAGAAGGTATTAAGATTAAGACAAAGAAAGGGATTAGTAAGAGGGCAAAGTAAATTGCGACTGATATTCACAACCAAACCAAGTATTTCTTCGCCAATCCTAAACCACCTTTGTATTTCTCCAGGACACTCCGTATCACTACGAAGATCCACAGTTTATTGGATACTCCATCGTATGGTTATATACGAACTCGAAAGGAACTTGTTCCAGTTCGGGGATGGATTCTGGTCCAGGAGAAATAGGAATAAGGCTTATTCGGTTGTCTTTTATCTTCACCTTCTCT
Source organism: Agapanthus africanus (assembly GCA_030015575.1). Classification (NCBI taxonomy): domain Eukaryota; kingdom Viridiplantae; phylum Streptophyta; class Magnoliopsida; order Asparagales; family Amaryllidaceae; genus Agapanthus; species Agapanthus africanus. The sequence goes on along the minus strand of JASDDO010000012.1, from coordinate 65,390,516 downwards.
CGCATTGCGAGTGCTCCTAGGATTAGGACAGTACACCCATTATGCTTATAGGATAGTCTTCTTCCAAACCATAGGCTGGTGCCGAACGGTAGGGAAGGAAGAAAACCATTTGGCCTAAGGGGTGTGCAGAAGGTAATGACTAAAGACATATAAAGGGATTTGGAGAGGTGGCAAAGAATTATACGGTTATAGTTGTGAATCTGGATAATGGTAGAGGCATTACTAGGAATAACAGGATACCCCATCGAAACATTTCAATGTTTCAGTTCAACTGTGTACTGTTAAAAGAAAACTGATTTCCCGATTAGACACTTGCTCCAGGGTATGTATTTACCAGGTTTGATTCTCACATCTGTATGGTTTTACAGATGATGAGTGGGAGTAAGTTATTGGGAATTGGGTGATCTTCCTCATTATATCGGGATTCGTTGTAATCGGTGATATTTGAGGAGATCACCTGGGATGTTTGCCGGTCGGCAAATATTTGGTTTTGAATATCCGCTGTTGTGCACCAATTTCAAATTGATATATCTGTACGTCTATTTTCATAGAGTGAGATATACCTTTTGATATTATGTCGATGACATTTACCTATATCAGTGGATGGTTAGGTAAGGAGCATTAAACAGCGGTGTAATTCTTCTTAACCATAAGTACAGTTTTCAACCTACGACACACAGTGAAAGAGTTGTTAGACTCAGCGGACTTATACAGAGTATTGTATGTTGTCCAGTGTCCATTAGGACAGAGGGGTTGGTCCTCATACTATATTCTGTTTACTTTTAACTTCTCTAGTTCTTAGACATGTGTTTCGTAGAAACACAGGGTCTAAGTTTTGAAGAGTTATAGGTATTTGAATAGAGTAGAGAACCAGGTGTAGCAAGTATCGGGATTCTTCAAAGTGATCGAAGATGTAGATACTTGTGTATGGTATTCAGTTGATAGTAATGATAAAGAGAAATTGCTTCTCTTTCAGGCTACTCATAATTGGAAGCATTCCTAAGTTGAGTAACGCTGATCGGCCTCCTTCCATTTAATTGACATGCACTGGAGACAGCTGCATGATTTGAATCTGGTTCAATTAAATCAGTGCCTCTGGTTCTATATTGGATGTAGTACAGTTCATATCTTAACATTGTTAAGGTACGGGGAGTTGTCCGGCTTATGATTAAAACCAGACTCTGGACAGCTCAAGGCACGTTTCTGTAATGGCTGTTTGTGGGTTGACCCAGGCTATGACGAGGGTTGATTTTCTACCATCTGGAAGATCAATAGTGATATTGTTCTTGACTCGCCACAGTTTTAATAAAAATGGATTTTTTCAAAAACAGTAGTGGGAGTATGGTAGAACTGGAAGTGATTCCAGAACCGCAAACGATTACTGAAGATTTGATAAGGAACCTAAAGATTCAATCTGATTTGACATTCCATTGGCCACTCCGCAGATAAGGTGGGTAACTTCAGGCACCCGAGAGGTACTCCGGTAGCCTCAAGGACGGTGACAGGGAAGTTCTTGTTTACCCACACTTGCCATTGTTGTTGTTCCAGGCTGCGAGACCCGGCAGGAGGATGAGTATAGCGTCGTTCTAAACTAGATTTAGAAGTGCACGTCTATATGACTCTGCCAGAGGGTTGTCGTAGTCAGTGGGAGCAGCGGAAGCATTGGTGGACATCAGGCTTATGTCTATTTATAGACTAAAGCAGATATAGCGGAGATAGATCATCTATTTCTGATGTGACAGTCATGGGTTTGACGCTATCAAAATAAGGGATGGATCAGTTGAGAAGGTAGTAGGGTGTGATATCCGGGTTTTGGATGACATACATAAGGTAGGAAGTGACATTCCTATACTATGATCGGTTATACTATGGTCGTCACACAGTGGTTTCTCCACAAGGGACTTGGACATTATATCAGACATACTGGTTACTAGATCTATGGTTTTAGATCTAGATTTGGGTGGTTTCCCAATCAGGGTACTTTGACAGCATTCTAAGAGTATTTAGAATGGACGACTCCTGGCATGGTAGTGTACCTGCAGGTAATGGAGTCACCCTCTCTAAAGGTGTCTTATAGACTAAAGTAGAGAGGGATGTGCATGATTGGCAGATCACTTGCTTAGGCAATTGAGTCAATCATGAGATGTCAAGTACCACACCAGATGTTGTTCTTGCACTAGATGCAATAAGTTGATATTGATCCAATCCTGGAGGAACAGTCGGAAGCAGTTTTAGAACATAAGAGGATGTTCTAGGGATATGATAACGACAGCCTCATTTAGGAGACAGTTATCATTCCAGGCTTCCAAGGTGACATGGACGACAAGGAGGTCGTCAGAGTTGTAGTTTTCCTTCTGACGAGGGGCAGTATTTTGGACAGGTGGTCCAAGGCAATACTGAGGGTGGCATGGCGCAGGATACTGATTAAGTTCAGTTGACGATACAGTCTACGAAGTTTGGATTTGGAGTTCATTTATGAGCTCGGTCCCATCAGACATCCAGACACTCTAAGACAGGTATTGCTCATTTCGCTAGATGGCTTTCTCTGTGAACTTGAGATATAGAGAGACATAGAAAGAAACATCTAGGCGGATCCACTCACTGAGGCTATTCCTCGAACGCAATAGTTTCGCAAACAGGCTTTGTGCAACTGACTAGTAGAGGAGTTGGGTGTTCGGTATCACACGGGCTGTGAGTATGCGACATCGCAATAATTAGCCTTGAGTGCAAGTGGGAGATTGTTGGAGATAGTGCCCTCAGAGTCAATTATTGGATCACAGGCACGTAATTGCAATGATTGAGGGAGGACCTATCCCGGTACGACAGTCTTACTCGAGATGATAGTTTGCTATCTGGTTTACCTTTATCATCGTGTACTGCTTCAGGTGACCTGACAAGTCGCTATTACACGTTGGTAGAGCCCCTAGGATTATTGCTTGACCACCAGCAGTATGAGGGCGATCATATAAGTGAGAGCTGGGGTCTATAAGCACATCCTTAAAAGGTCCCTAGTCGTGGGAGATTCGAGACAGGGCATCGATTCTCCAGAGTAGACTAGTGTATACAGTCGAGACCCCGACGAGGGGCGGTGGCCGGTCTCACAGGCCACTGGTGTCAGTTGGTTCACCTAAGATGTATACAGGTGCTCATTGGGTTATGAGTACACCGGACAGGACTCGCCGGGAACATGCTAGTTGGTCTTATACCTGACGTCAGATAGCAGTTCCCAGGTGACATGTGTACAGGTTAGTTCATCGACCTGGGGATCGTCATTTGTCTCGTGTGAGTTCCCACTGTGCTTTGATTACTACCCTACCACGGCTCAAAGGAGTCGTGCAAACAGGTTTTAGTTGGGTACAGTCCCGAGCCACATGGAGGCAGTGAGCGGATCTTCGGGGGTTCGTCTCTCCCGGTATTGGGGGTGAGGTCACGCTGTGTCTAGGAGAGCCATTACACGAAGTCCTTGGCCAAGGCAGGAGATTTACTGGTAGGTATTCCAGTAGTATCTCAGGGTGTTCTGGGCTACACTCCGACGCGACTTGTACCGCTTTTGGGGGTCTGACTTTTACCCACCCTCTAGGCCCGACATGCGATGCTCATAGACGAACGGACCGGACTGTACGGATATTGTCACTGACAGGCTCAGTAGGGTGTCAGGATGAGTTCACTCATCGACGTCCCTTTTGGTCAATAGCTGGTGGCCCGTTACGTATTGGCTTATACCTCTGACGTGCTAGTGGTTAAATCCACAACCATAGTATTGACGAGTCTTTAGAGTCCACCACACCTTCAGTTACTCAAGCTTTCGGGCGAAACGCTGTAGAGGCCGTATGGAGATATGGCAGGGTCCGATCAGATACGTGCGGTATTGCACGGATCAGGATCGGACGGTTTGTACTATAGGCCGTATAGATATATGGCAGGGTTCGGTCAGATACGTGCGGTATTGCACGGATCAGGATCGAACGGATATTACTAGCCGGCTTTGTTTTAAACCGGATCCTAGTTTAGTACAGTGTAGATTTTGTCTCTTTGCATTTGTATCCGGACGGAATACAAATGCGGGTGTGTATGCACAGTATCGGGGTTTTCCTGTAATTTATTATGGGACCAGTTTTCTGGAGTTGCCAGTTTGCATTCCGTTCCGGCCGGTTTTCGTTTGTTCTTTCCCGGCCGGACTTTTCCGATGGAGGGGGTTATTTGCAATTGTGCAAATAACATTTGTGGAGGGGTTTTATTGCAAAAGTATTGATTATGATATCTTTCATCCATGATGCATTTATTGTGATTAGATGAGGGTATGGTTTGGATGTGCTTTTATCATGATGATGTTTATGATGTGGTCACCTTTGCTTCATCCTACACTCACTCTCCTTCATGGTTTTAGTATGGTTAATTTCTTTTTTCCACCACCATATTCTCTTGACATTGGCCGGCCACTTGAGTGAGGAAAATGAGAGAATTTCATTTTTGAGCTTGTGGCATTCTTGATCTCATTTGATGCTAGAAAAATGCAAGCACCATTTTTCTTCTTGATTCCTCCATCATCTTTCAAAGGCAACATAACCCCAAAGAGACAAAGCACTACACTTCCTACAGCATATCTTGGGCATGTCGACTTGCCGGCTTCATGCCCGAGTTGCCTCGGTATTGAGGTGGGAGCCCGTAAAAGATGCAGGCGATGTGGTGCCCTTCCGGCGAGGAGGCGATGACCGAAGTTTCCGCGAGGAGATCGGAGTGGAGATGAAGACCGGAGGACTCGGATCATTCGGTATATCTCTTCCCTATCTTGTTACTTTGCTAGATCTAGTTTAATGGCCCGATCCGGGTGTTTAGTGCGCGGTGGTGCCGGTTTGCAAAGTTCGCAAAATCAAAGTTTATCACCATTTCCGCATTTGGCCGTCGGTTTGACGGCCGGGGCGCCGCCGTGCACTTACACAAAGTCCCACCAGTGCAAAAAAAGGTATGTCCACGAGCAAAATGGGCACGGATGAAAATCCGAAAGGGCTCCGTGGGTAAAAACAGCAGGACTGCCGGTGAGTTTGTGAAAATCCGAATGGGTGCAAACTCGTGAAAAGAGATAAAATACACTCGCAAAGTCCTCTCGACCTTGTGAGGAGACAATCCCTACGTGAGATCCTTACGACTCACAAAGGAGCAACACTCTTAGGAATCCTCACGATTCCTAAGGAGAACATACACCTGCGAGATCCTCTCAACTCGTAGGGAGAAAATGCTTTTATGAGACCCTTACGGCTCATAAAATTGAAAAGCCTTAGGTGATAGCGATCCAAACCTGTCTCCTAAGCCATTGCTCCCCAACGGGCAACGGCAAATGATGAGTCGCTCCTGGCATTTCGCTTCAGTGTTAGCGGTGTTGATGCCGACCAAAACCCAAATCCCAAGCCCTTCCGAGGCAAATGATGAGTTGCTCCTGGCATTGTTCCAGTGCAGCAATGCTGATGCGAAACAAGATCCAAATTCCAAGTCCCCAAACGGCGAATGATGAGTCACTCCTAGTAGCATATTCTAGTGTAGCGATGCAGACGCCAACCAAAATCCAATTTCTAAAAATTCTCCCGGCCCTACGGTTAGTCCCCAAATTGACTGCCGTATACAATCCACGGGCTCAAATAATTCTCATCATACCTATACTCCACTACAATCACCAGTTACGCAACTGGTCTCCGCCCTCGGAATTATGCTCCATTTGGGAAGGCCCACTCATGTGTCCTCATGATACATGAGGAGAACAAACCTTCATGGGATCCTTACGACTCACAAAGGAAAAACACACTTGGGAGTCCCCACGACTCCTAAGGAGAAGGTTCACCTACGAGATCCTTTCGACTCCTAGGGAGAAAATGCTTTTATGGGACCCTTACGGCTCATAAAATTGAAAAAGCCTTAGGTGATAGGGATCTAAACCTGTCGCCTAAGCCATCGCTCCCCAACAGGAAAAAGGCAAATGATGAATTGCTCCTGGCACGTGTGCTTCAGTGTTAGCAACGCTGATGCCTACCCTAACCCCAAAATCCCAAAACTCCAATCCAATAGACCCCTAAGTCTTTAAACTGGGAATAAATGAGCTCTAAGTCGTTAAACTGGGAACAGATGACCCCTAAGTTGTTAAACTGGGAATGAGGGAAACCGCCTCATGAAAAATGATGATTCGCTCCTGGTACCATATTCCAGTGCAGCGGTGCTGATGTCAACCCAAATCATATCGAATCAGCAAGTCAACTTCAACCCTGACACCGTAAGAAGCATAGCAAGTCAAATCAAGAACCGACCGTCCACGTCGCTAAAAGGGCAGAATCGACCGTCCACGTCGCAAAAAGGGTAGCACCGTCCGTTCACGTCGCTAAAAGGGAAGCACCGACCGTCCAAGTCGCAAAAAGGGCAGAACTGACTGTCTACGTCGCTAAAAGGGCATCACCAACCGTCCAAGTCGGAAAAAGGGCAGAACCAACCATCCACGTCGCTAAAAGGGCAGCACCGACCGTCCAAGTCGCAAAAAGGGTAGCACCGACTGTCCACGTCGCAAAAAGGGCAGCACCGATCGTCTACATCGGTAAAAGGGCAGCACCGACCGTCCAAGTCACAATAAGGGCAGCACCGACCGTCCACGTCGCAAAAAAGGCAGCACCGACCGTCCAAGTCGCAAAATGGGCAGCACCGACCATCCAAGTCGCAAAAAGGGCAGAACCGACCGTCTACGTTGCTAAAAGGGCAGCACCGACCGTCCAAGTCGCAAAAAGGGCAGAACCGACCGACCATGTCGCTAAAAGGGCAGCACCGACCGTCCAAGTCGCAAAAAGGGCAGAACCGACCGTCCACGTCGCTAAAAAGGTAGCACCGACCATCCAAGTCACAAAAAGGGCAGCACCGACCATCCAAGTCGCAAAAAGGGCAGCACCAACTGTCAACGTCGCTAAAAGGGCAGCACCGACCGTCTAAGTCGCAAAAAGGGCAGCACCGACCGTCCGACCGTCCAAGTCGCAAAAAGGGCAGAACCGACCATCCACATAGCTAAAAGGGCAGCACCGACCGTCCAAGTCGTAAAAAGGGTAGCACCGACCGTCCAAGTCGCTAAAATGGCAGCATCGACCTCCACGTCGTTAAAACGGGAACCGGATCAAGTCAACCTCCATGCGAAAAAAGATCCATCAATTTCGTGCACACAACCCATATATGTCGTGTGCACTTATTGATGGGGGGCAGTTTGTTGGGGTCGAAATTTACACCCCAGTTGACAAAGTCAAAATCAAAGTCAACCCCAAGCCAAGTGGGCCCAAGCCCAGGTCAAGTAGGCCAATGCCCGGGTCGATCCTGAATATGGAGCGGCCGGCCTCCCCCCATGCCAAGATAAAAATTTTATAATAAATAATTTTGGTGTATTACTTTTATTTTATTTTATGAATAAATGTAAGAAAAATGGGCATAAAACCAAATTTTTGTAAAGCCCATGGCTTATGTGCAAAAAGAAATGGTACATGAGCCATGGGATAGGAAAAATACCATTTTTGTAGAGCCCAAGGGGCTATATGTAAAGTGTATAGCCTATAAAGGCAAGGATAATAAAAATATCCCAACAACTTTTTCTCTCTCCCAAAAAAGCATCAAGATCTGTGATATTCTCCTTCCTCAAGGTTCTAAAAAACCTTCTTCTTTTTTTTGAATTAAATCAAGAGTTTTACTCTTTCTTTTCCAAAACTAAATAGTTTTTCACCACGAAACCCACAAAGGGGAGCTCGGATCTTCCATCAGATCTTAAAAAGGAGAGATTTTTAATATCTCACCCATCTTGTTCTTCAAGATCCGGCCAACAGAGGAGGAAGAAGGAGACCCATCTCTAAAGACCCCACTTTGGGGAAGATCCAAGGCTCAAGGGAGAAGCCCCTTCATCAGCTCCAAAAATACCTTAGGAGTTTAACTCCTCAAAATACACACACACACACACACACATAATAACAAGTTTGTTCTTTCTGGGAGTACAATTCCCAGTGAAGGGACCAACTCCCTTTTTGCGTCCAAGCACCCAAAGCGCTAGCGCGTGAGCGCCCACGTGCCTGGCACGTGAGGCAGTAGTGCCTAAAGCGTTAGCGCCCAAAACGTTAGCGCCCTTGCGCTCAAAACGCTAGCACCCGAGCTCCCACGTGCCTGGCACGTAAGACGCTAGCGCCCTTCCGCTCAAAGCGCTCGTGCCCAAAGCGCCAGCGCCCAGACGTCCGCGTGCCTGGCACATGAGACGCTAACGCCCTTGCACTCAAAGCGCTAGCGCCCAAAGCGCTAGCGCCCAGGTACCCACGTGCCTAGCACGTAAGGTGCTAGCGCCCGCGTGCCGTGCACGTGAGGCGCTGGCGCTTTCTCCCACACATCCTTTGGATGCCCTTTTCCTTTAAACACACACACACACACATACTCTATAACACAGTTCTTAGAAAAAAATTTCTAACGGGACGCTACCCCACACCCCGTAAGGGGGCTGCTAGCCCTCTTGACCCCCAGCCTGCTATCCGGGTAGCGAGGCCCTCGTAAAAACTCTGCGGGCCCCCTGATATATCCAAAACCCCCTTTCAAAACACAACACGCGTACACTGCACATTGAGTTCGCATGACCAGTTTAACCCGTTAATCCGAGGTTCCCTCGCTCCAAAGGCTAAGGGTAATTAACGGCAGCTTAGTCCGCGGCTGCCGGAGATTCAGATCCCCACAATCAATAAACTCCAGCCTATCCTAGACAGAGGGAACCTGTAATGCGCCTGACAAGCGCGCACGTATTCCTATCTCAATGGGGTGACGAAAAACACCCTACAGTATGTTTGATGCAAGACAAACCCTAGGCATGGTGCTAGGCAAACCCTACAGTGGTATCAGAGCCAAACTAGAAATTTAGACGATGTTAGATAAATTATGAAGCATCTTTATCTCGACGTGAGATCCGATCAGACAAGTTTTAACTTGCAACATGCTATGTTACTATATCGATATCTATATGAATAAAAATAGTGCATGTGTTTTATTATTCAGCAAATATTACAGACTTACAGTTTTACGATAGCCGTTCGTATCCGTACTAATAATCGTTTTTCTAGTTGCATGCCGGAATATCATGATATCGTTATACTACTATATCAGTGCAACATATTATCTAGTTTGCATTATACATGGTAATGGATGTATAATAGTTATTATAGATAGATACATATGCATCCTAGCATCAGTTGTGTACCGTGTTTCGATATTGATTACAGTTTCGCATTGGGTATCTATTTGATACATATGCATTACATGACATGTTCACGACACACTACCTAACTTGTTGAATCTAGTTACCATGCCAACAATATTGACGTGTTGTCTTAACGGACGTGACTTGTTGTCTACATAGACGAGAACTGTACTTTCTTGATCCTATGTTGGCATTAGATTTATATCGGCAATACCTGACTTGAACACAAACCTTGGGGGAGAGGGGGAAATCAAGAATGTAATCGAAACGTAACTCAAGAGGATATTATTACTTGTTTGCCATTTTTTCGGGCGTTGCGGAATAAATACTTGTTCGCCGTTTTTCCAGGCGTTATGAAATAAATACTTGTTTGTCGTGTTTCCTGGCGTTATGGAATAAATACTGTTACCGTGGTCCCATGGGGAATGAACGGGATATATACTGTTGGATTACGATGAGGATTATATTAATTGATTTCAAAGACGTTTAGAATAGATAATCTAGAAGCACAGATTTAAGATACACATCACACATCCATACATACACACAGCTCACTGTTTTATATCTGTGTTTGCTATTTATATTCATGTTTAATTATATCCTTATATCCTGGTTATTATTGTTATTTTGATACTATGATGCACTGACGTCTGGGTTTTGTATGGCTCAGTTCCTCTACCTTTATCTCAGGCAGATCAAGAGTATTTTAGCAATCAAGCCGAGCAATGACTAATTGAACATATATTATTAGAGATGTTTAGTTTATTTATTTCTGCAGTTTTATTTCTTTTGATGTGAGCCCATATTGGGACATAATTCAGATATTGTTTATTGAATCTTGATTCGTTTCCGCTTATGCATTTTCTTAACTCTTTTTATTGTTGTTTCACCCAATAAAAGAGCAAAGCTTTATTCAAAATTCAAGAGGCAGCGCCTCAAGTGCCTTCCACGAGGGCGGCAACACAAAAGTTAAAAACTCTTATATGAGAAGCGCCCGGGTGCAAAGCACACAAAAATCTTAAGCAGCGCCTCACGTGCTTTCCACGAGGGCGCCAGCGCCAGAGTTAAAAACTCTTATATGAGCAGTGTTCGTGTGCAAATCACACAAAAATTTTAAGCAGCGTTTCACGTGCCTTCCACGAGGGCACCAGCGCCAGAGTTAAAAACTCTTATTGGCGCCGCACGTGCTCCTCACGTGAGTGCCAATGTGCAAAGCATATGAAAGAATTAAAATCTTAATAAGCACCTACGTGCATAGCACATGAGCGCCGACACCTAGTAGAATTAAATTTTACTCTCTGTTAAACATAGCCATTGGATCAAAGATCCAACGAAGGCGATAAATCATCAGGATGCAGAATTAAATTCTGTTTAAAGGAAATATTTCTCAAATCTTTCTAAACAAGAAGGATTGCCCGCTATAAAACAGAGTACCGTTGGATTAAAAATCCAGTGGTGATTAAAGAATCACCGATCTACAGAATAAATTCTGTATAGGTAAATGTCCCTAATCTTGTTAAAAACAAGAAAAATATGTTCTGTAAAACAGAAGCCCTTGGATCAAGATCCAATGGTGGGTAAAAATCCCCAAATCAATTAGGATCTCTTAATGAGAGATTTCTGCAACTAATCGACAGACTTGCCTCTACTATATAAAGGACCCAAGGCTTTAAGTCTAAAAAAGAGGAAACCCCCCCCCCATAAGCTTGGAAAAAACAAAGCAGAAAGCTTCAAAAATGAAGAAAGAAGAAGATCTCCCTTCTCAAGAAAAAAGCTCTAGGTAAATAAAAAAGAAGAGAAATCAAAGCATCTCGTTTACCTATTGAAGGGTTTAACCCTTTTAAAAGAATAACTTAGTTCTTTCTCTGGATCTGAGATCCACAAGACAAGTCTCCCATAAGTTGAGAATTTAATTCTCATCGGGAAGAACTTGCTCTTGGAGATCAAAGATTCAGAAAAGAACCAGGAAATTGAATTCCTCAAAATAAAATATACAAGAAAAAATCACTGTCCAGCGCCTCGCATGCCCCTCATGCGGGCGCCTCACTAAATAAGGAGTGCTTAGCACTCAGTGTTTGGTGCTCAGCACCCAGCGCCCCATGTGCCTCTTACGTGGGCGCTAAAAAATAAAGGAGTGCTTAGCACTCAGTGAGCGGCGCCTAGCTCCCAGCGCCCAGCGCCTCACGTGTCCCACACGTAGGCGCCACGGAATAAAAGTGCTTGACATTCACTAGGCAGCGCCTAGCGCCTCACGTGCCCCTCACGTGGGCGCCATAAAGAGAGCTCAGCACTCCATAAAGAGACAAAAAGGGGTAAATTGTTTAACACTTATTGGGCATATCCTCATGACTGAAAACCCCACATGGTTATGTGTGAGCATCAGAACTTATATAAGTGCTCAACACTTTTTTCACAAAAAAGGGGATTGAGCCCAAACAAGTGCTTAGCACTCCTTTTCAAATAAAAAGAAAACTGAGTGGACTAAGCCCAAGTTGGCTAGGTCTCTAACCCAGATCAACCGAGCCCATAAGTTCATTATTTCCTAAACAGATCTCAGTCCTAAATACAACTATCGATCTTCCAACTGATGATATCCCAAAACGATATTCGTCTTACATTCCCCTGAGGAAATCTTAGTCTTAAAATATGAATAATGATTCCCGGGTTTACCATTAATCCTTTTTCCCTCAAACGCGGGAATTGGTTCAAGGGTACATCTCTCTACACTTCTGATATATGTCGTTGTAATTCCTCAATATTTTCAGAGATGTGGCGGGTCCCGACAGCCAACTGCTTTTTGTTGCACTTCCCAAACTGACGTGTACATCCCAGATCAAACCACATCTCAAACTGGATGCATCCCATATCATCGTTGCTCATCTCGTCACGTAACAAATAAACGTGCACGCAAGATGATCAACGGACCGAAACGTTCTTAAACTAACAACGGACCGAAATGTCCTTAATCTAAATGTTGCCTCCAAAATGGAGACAACGGACCGTAACGTCCTTAAACTAAAAGCTCATCTCAAAAATGGTGATCTACAGACCGAAATGTTCTCAAACTAAACGTTGCCTCCAAAATGGTGACAACGGACCGTAACGTCCTTAAACTGTAACCTCACCTCAAAAATGGTGATCTACAGAACGAAATGTTCTCAAACTACAACTTCGCCTCCAAAATGGCGATAAGGGACCGAAACGTCTTTAAACTAAAACAACAGTGCCCAAGAGCTCTCTTGTTGGATCTGAATTAAAAATGATTCTAACACCCCTATTAAGTAGATCTTAATCTCAAATTGGACTAACGTATTCTTAACAAAAAACCAACCGAGCCCCCAACTGCTCGTATACATTTAAGTCAATCTTGATCACAAAACAGATCAACGATTCTTAAATCAACCCAAACCCAAATCTAAAAATATACGGATTTGGACTAATCCACGCCCTATGGGCGACAACATAAATTAGTCTCCGTATACAATCCACAGGCAAGCAAAAAATTAAAAAAAAACACACGACATGAAGTGAACTTCCGGAGCAGGAGAAAGTGGTTATCGTGATGCGATAACGTAATTAACTGCAGGGGCTTGCGCCTGCAGGGAAGAGCGTCCCCATAATCAAAAACCCCTCGCAAACGAGGGGGAATTTGACGAAGTCTGCTACAACGGCCGCATCCGTCCAAACCTCCGATATACGGTGCCATAAATAAACTTGGCATCTTCGGAGAGGTGGGCGGATAAACCCAAATAGCATCTGCCCCTAAATTCAGGCAAGACGACCTACGCGGTTCGTCTTTGTTTTCGGCGGCGAACAAATTCTGGCACGCTCAGTGGGACCTTTTGCACTTTCCATTCCACACTTCGTGGGTCGTGTTCGCAAACAAAATTGCGGTTTGCTATGCTTGCCCTTGGATTCGAGATACTAAGATTTGGTGTCTTGCTCCTGTCTAGAAAGAAGAAGTGAACATCAATGGCTTCCAGCTGTAACAGCAATTCCCGCTCCGCCCTGACTGGAGGAGTGACATACGGGCCCAATACGGCCTCCATCTTTCCAATGCCGTAGGGCAGGTGACTCAGGCCACCACTGGATTGTTCTTCGGAACCATGATCCCGCCAGCGAGTTTCAGTGGCCTAGTGCCACCACAGGAAGCTCCCAAGAATTCGGTCTTCGATCGACTTGCAACCACCACGGCCCCTCTCAACGTGTCGTCTAAGTCTACCACCTCAGTCTTCAACAGGATGAACCAAAGCTTAAGTGGGTCCACAAAGAGGCTTACAATACCTGAAGGGGTTATCCCGAAACGGATAGCTATTCCAGCTCCGGCAGGTGAAGTCATCAAAGGGGCTTCTCCTACTAAAGGATCAGTCTTCGCAAGATTGGCCGTTCCAACTCCTGCTACGAGTGAAGTCGCAAAAAGTGCTTCCCCTACCAGAAAGTCGGCCTTCGAAAGATTGGCCGTCCCCTCTCAACGGATGTCAGTCTTCAATAGGCTGCCTTTCACCAAAGCAGGGGGCATGACGAAGCCGCTTCCACAACTAAGGTGATCCCACCTACAAGGCATGCTCGACGTCGCCACCGACGCCGGGTGAGAAGAGTTGGGGGCAACTCCCCCTCTGGACTTACTCCACCAGCTCCAATGGTGGAAGTTGATGCTGCTATTCCAACCTGGAACAGTTTTGAACCACTTAGAAGGGTGCAGAAGAACTCCCCAACCGTGGTGTTGAAGAAATCTCCACTTCCTGCTGAAAATATGATGCAGGCAAAGCCGGAGAAGCCCCCTCAGCGTCTGTTCTCCCAAATTCATAGAGTCTGACGGAAAGTCTAGGATTCTGTGATCAACAAGGACTATTCTCATCAACCAGAGAAAATGAAAGTTCGACAAGAGGAAAATCATCCCTCCAGCATACAGCGAAAGACTTCTTTCATGCAGGCGCCTGCTACAATGGCTCCTTCAACTTCGACCTCCCACAAAAAGAGAAGGCTGGAGAATCTCCCACCACCGGCGGCAAATCCCAAAGGTGATGGATTCAAACGCCCCAAGTCTGGGGGCATGATCGTGCACATGGTGTACATGGATTCCGGAAAAGTGGAGAGCCGTGCTTTCATGAGTCATCGACCACAAACTCGGTCATTGAAAAAGGCTCAGGAGCAATAACAAAAGCTCCAGGAGATACTGACGAAAATAGCAGCACTCACCGGGCAGAAAGAAAGCCCGGAAGCAGTGTTTGAACACCGCCAAGAGCAGGAGACCGATACGGAGTTCCTGCGAAGGGTGCTAGAAAGAAAAGACAAAGAGGCCGCGGAACAAGCTGCTAATATAAAGCAGATGACGCTCCTATTCCAAAACATGGTTGGAATGATGATCCAGCCAGAACCTCCAGCTGAAGACCCGCCGATAATTATTGAGGACGATAGAGGGGAAACATCAAACCCTCTTCTAGCTTTTTCGACAGCCAGGGAGGAAACGATCTCCAAACCTACCTTTGATGATTATATAGCTCAACAAATATGAGCTCATCAAGAAAGTGAAGCGGCTGGCCAAGTCGTCAGAACTGGGCGACCGTACACAGGCTGGTACGATCAAATAAAGTACCCGCCGGGATATACGATCCCTAAATTCCATGTGTACAAAGGGACAGGAAACCCACATCAGCATGTCACTCAGTTCAGAGCTCTATGCGGCAATACTGGAGGCAATGACAAATTGCTGCTCCGCCAGTTCGTTGGCAGCTTGTCTGAGACGGCATTTGAATGGTATTCAGAACTCCTAAATGACTCTGTCAAAATATTCACAGAAATGGAGCTACCATTCACACAGCGGTTCGCAAGCGCTAGAGAACGCACCCCGATCACAGCATTAATCAATGCCAGGGTGAAGCCAGGAGAGACATGGGTTCAATATGCAATTCGGTGGCGGAACCTCTGGTCAAAATGCGAGCAACGCATTGAAGAATCTCCTACCGTGGGCATGTTCATAGGGACTCTCGATCCTCAAGAAACTGTGTCCCAGTTCATGACGTTCTTTAAGCCGACCACCTTCCAGGCTCTGATCGACAAGTTGGCCCAAATGGACCAGATGGGCCACGGACCTTCCTCTTCAAAAATGGACCCTCGGATGTAAAGGGTAAAGGGAAAGCGGCCTTCGTTGCCAACACTCAACAATAGCTGAGCGACCTGAAACCGGTTGCTCGCGAAAGCAACGCGCACCCATGCCAATCCCTCAAAGAGAAGCTAGGATGAGCTAAATCGTTTCCCTGTGATAAAACGAGGAGATTGTTTGAACTGGAAATGTGCAACAAACTCATCACATTGTTGGATAAGAGACGTCTACTGCAGCCCGGTGACGTCAACAGTCCCAACTACCACTCCTACCACAGAGTAGTGGGTCACCCAATTAAGGATTGCTACGTCTTCAAGAACTGGGTCGATGACCAGTACTGCCAAGAGAAATTCACGCTGTCCGAGAACTGGAAGGTGAACCTGCCACAGAGGCACACTCCTAAAAAGGTAGACACGTCAGCGGCATCATGTTCGTTTGTGGAAGAAGCTCCTTGGAAAGTGGCCCTTTTAGCTAAAACTAAAAGAATGCTGAAGCTTCTTCAAGCATGTCCGGCGGTCAAATGGAAAGCCCGCTGGAGCTCGAGATCATTGAGGGGATTCTTAAACCGTGCCCAACACCAAAAACTGATAACGATGGGCAAGACTTCTAGGCCAAGCCTTCGAAGTCTTCGAAGAAAAAGAAGAAGACCAAGAAGCTTATGCAGCCTGCCAAGTATGACGACAAACGCATGGACATGTAAAGGTACATCGATGCGCTGGAAGAGTACAACCAGAAAGCGCGGACCCCAGTCACCCTCGAAGAGTTTCTCAGCCATATCCTTAAGAACAGAGATAGTGATGATGATAAGGGAAATGACTCGTCAGAAGAACCCGAGGATTATGTAGCAAGTTGTCACATGGTTTCTCATTCGTCGGTAAATGACGAAGAAACTCCCTCAGCGTCGGAAAGCAACGCAGAAGAACTGAGGGCAGGATCTGTAAGTGCACGGCGGCGCCCCGGCCGTCAATCCGACGGCCAAATGCGGAAACGGTGGTAAACTTTAATTTTGCGGACTTAGTAAACTGGCACCACCGCGCACTAAACCCCGGATCGTGCCATTAAACTAGATCTAGCAAACTATAAGAAGGGAAGAGATATACCGAGTGATCCGAGTCCTCCGGTCTTCTCGTTGCCGTCCCGATCTCCTGCAGAAACTCCGGTGGTCGCCTCCTCGCCGGAAGGGCACCACGTAGCCGGATTCTTTTACGGGCTCCCACCTCTATACCGAGGCAACTCGGGCGCGAAGTTGGCTAGCCGACGCGCCCAAGATTTGCTGTAGAATAATGTAGAATCGTTGTCTCTTTTGGGGTTATGAGGTTGCCATTTTTGGAGGAATTTTGCACTAGAATTTCATGGATGCAAGAGGGAGAAAAAGGAGCATGCCAGGAATTGAGCTCAGCCAAACAAAAATGGTGCTCACTGTGAAAAAAGGAATGAAGCAAGCACTCTCTCTTATGCTGGGGGAAAAATGAGCCTTTAATTAAGCTCAAACATTTCCAAAAGAAATGAAACCCTCTGCATAAAGAATGTGGGGGCCACGAAATATCATCATGAAGGAATTAATTCACACACACAACAAATTAAACCTCACACTTTCTCCACCTCAAATGGCCGGCCCCCCCTCCCTGCACAAATGTTAAAAGCACAATCCCCTATATAATAAATTAATCACTCCATCTCCATCAATGCAGCACAGTGGCCGGCCCATACCAAATCACATCAAAATCCCACACCCTCTCACATCTCATTAATGCACCATCATGGATAATGAAAACATTTGCAAGAAAACCCCTCCACAATGTGTTATCTGCAAACTTGCAAATAACACCCTCCTCCGGAAAAGTCCGGCCGGGAAAGAACAAAGGAATACCGGCCGGAACGGAATGCAAACTGGCAACCCCAGAAAACCGGTCCCATAATAAATTACAGGAAAACCCCGATACTGTGCATACACACCCGCATCTGTATTCCGTCCGGATACAAATGCAAAGAGACAAAATCTACACTGTACTAAACTAGGACCGGCTTAAGCCAAAGCCGGCTAGTAAAATCCATCCGATCCTGATCCGTGCAATACCGTACGTATCTGATCGAACGCTGCCATATAACTATACGGCCACTAGTACAAACCGTCCGATCCTGATCCGTGCAATACCGCACGTATCTGATCGGACCATGCCATATCTCCATATGGCCTCTACAGCGTTTCGCCCGAAACTTGAGTAACTGTAAGTGTGGGGGACTCTAAAGACTCGTCAATACTATGGCTGTGGATTTAAACACTAGCACGTCAGAGGTATAAGCCAATACGTGACGGGCCACCAGCTATTGACCAAAAGGGACGTCGATGAGTAAACTCATCCTGACACCCTACTGAGCCTGTCGTGACAATATCCGTACAGTCCGGTCCGTTCGTCTATGAGTATCGCATGGCGGGCCTAGGGGGTTGGTAAAAGTCAGACCCCCAAAAGCGGTACAAGTCGTGTCGGAGTGTAGCCCAGAACACCCTGAGATACTACTGGAATACCTACCAGTAAATCTCCTTGCCTTGGCCAAGGACTTTGTGTAATGGCTCTCCTAAACACAGCACGACCTCACCCCCAATACCGGGAGACACGAACCCCTGAAGATACGCTCACTGCCTCCATGTGGCTCGGGACTGTACCCAACTAAAACCTGTTTGCACGACTCCTTTGAGCCGTGGTAGGGTAGTAATCAAAGTACAGTGGGAACTCACACGAGACAAATGACAATCCCCAGGTCGATGAACTAACCTGCACACATGTCACCAGGGAACTGCCATCTGACGTCTGGTATATGACCAACTAGCATGTTCCCGGCGAGTCCTGTCCGGTGTACTCATAACCCAATGAGCACCTGTATACATCTTAGGTGATCCAACTGACACCAGTGGCTTGTGAGACCGGCCACCGCCCCTCGTCAGGGTCTCGACTGTATACACTAGTCTACTCTGGAGTATCGATGCCCTGTCTCGAAACTCCCACGACTAGGGACCATTTAAGGATAAGCTTATAGACCCCCAGCTCCCACTTATATGATCGCCCTCATACTGTTGGTGGTCAAGCAAGAATCCTAGGGGCTCTATCAACGTGTAATAGCGACGTGTCAGGTCACCTAAAACAGTACACGATGATAAAGGTAAACCAGATAGCATACTATCATCTCGAGTAAGATTGTCCTACCGGGATAGGTCCTCCCTCAATCACCGCAATCACGTGCCTGTGATCCAATAATTGTCTCTGAGGGCATTATCTCCAACAATCTCCCACTTGCACTCAAGGCTAATTATTGCGATGTCGCATACTCACAGCCCGTGTGATACCGAACACCCAACTCCTCTACTAGTCAATCTCACAAAGCTCGTTTGCGAAACTATTGCGTTCGAGGAATAGCCTCAGTGAGTGGATCCGCTTTGACGTTCCTTTCTATGTCTCTCTATATCTCAAGTTCGCGGAGAAACCCATCTCCCGAAATGAGCAATACGTGTCTCAGAATATGTCTGGATGTCTGATGGGACCTAGCTCATAAATGAACTCCAAATCCAAACTTCTTTAGACTGTATCGTCAACTGAACTTAATCAGTATCCTGCGCCATGCCACCCTCAGTATTGCCTTGGATCATCTGTCCAAAATACTGCCCCTCGTCAGAGGGAAAACTACAACTCTGACAGCCACTCTGCCATCCATGTCACCTTGGAAGCCTGGAATGATAACCGTCTCCTAAAGGAGGCAGCCGTTATCATATCCCTAGAACATTCACTTATGTTCTAAAACTGCTTCCGACTGTTTCTCCAGGATTGGATCAATATCAACTTATTGCACCTACTGCAAGAACAACATCTGGTGTGGTACTTGACATCTCACGATTGACTCAATTGCCTGAGCAAGTGATCTGCCAATCATGCACGTCCCTCTTCCCTTTAGTCTGTAAGACACCTTTGGAGAGGGTGACTCCATTACCTGCAGGTACACTACCGTGCCAGGAGTCGTCCATTCTAAATACCCTTAGAATGCTGTCTAAGTACCCTGATTGGGAAACCATCCAAATCTAGATCTAAAACCATAGATCTAGTAACCAGAATGTCTGATATAATATCCAAGTCCTGTGTGGAGAAACCACTGTGTGACGACCAAAGTATAACCGATCGTAGTAAAGGAATATCACTTCCTACTACCTTCTCAACAGATCCATCCCCTATTCTGATGACGTCAAACCTATGACTGTCGCATCAGAAATGGATGATCTATCTCCGCTACATCTGCTTTAGTCTATAAATAGACATAAGCCTGATGTCCACCAATGCTTCCGCTGCTCCCACTGACTACGACAACCCTCTGGCAGAGTCATATAGACGTGCACTTCTAAAGCAAGTTTAGAACGACGCTATACTCATCCTCCTGCTGGGTCTCGCGGCCTGGAACAACAACAATGGCAAGTGTGGGTAAACAAGAACTTCCCTGTCACCGTCCTTGAGGCTACCGGAGTACCTCTCGGGTGCCTGAAGTTACCCACCTTATCTGCGGAGCGGCCAATGGAATGTCAAATCAGATTGAATCTTTAGGTTCCTTATCAAATCTTCAGTAATCGTTTGCGGTTCTGGAATCACTTCCAGTTCTACCATACTCCCACTGCTGTTTTTGAAAAAATCCATTTTTAGTAAAACTGTGGCGAGTCTAGAAGAATATTTCTATTGATCTGCCAGATGGTAGAAAGTCAACCCTCGTCATAGCCTGGGTCAACCCACAAACAGCCATTACAGAAACGTGCCTTGAGTTATCCAGAGTCTGGTTTTAATCATAAGCCGGACAACTCCCCGTACCTTAACAACGTTAAGATATGAACTATTCTATATCCAATATAGAACCAGAGGCACTGATTTAATTTAACCAGATTCAAATCATGCAGCTGTCCCCAGCGCATGTCAGCTAAATGGAAGGAGGCCGATCAGCGTTACTCAACTTAGGAATGCTTCCAATTATGAGTAACCTGAAAGAGAAGCAATTTCTCTTTATTTATTACTATCAACTGAATACCATACACAAGTATCTACATCTTCGATCACTTTGAAGAATCCCGATACTTGCTACACCTGGTTCTCTACTCTATTCAAATACCTATAACTCCTCAAAACTTAGACCCTGTGTTTCATCGAAACATATGTCTAAGAACTAGAGAAGTTAAAAGTAAACAGAATATAGTATGAGGACCAACCCCTCTGTCCTAATGGACACTGGACAACATACAATACTCTGTATAAGTCCACTGAGTCTAATAACTCTTTCACTGTGTGTCGTAGGTTGAAAACTGTACTTATGGTTAAGAAGAATTACACCGCTGTTTAATGCTCCTTACCTAACCATCCACTGATTTAGGTAAATGTCATCGACATAATATCAAAAGGTATATCTCACTCTATGAAAATAGACGTACAGATATATCAATTTGAAATTGGTGCACAACAACGGATATTCAAAACCAAATATTTGCCGACCGGCAAACAGCCCAGATGATCTCCTCAAATATCACCGATTACAACGAACCCCGATATAATGAGGATGATCACCCAATTCCCAATAACTTACTCCCACTCACCATCTGTAAAACCATACAGATGTGAGAATCATACCTGGTAAATACATACCCTGGAGCAAATGTCTAATCGGGAAATCAGTTTTCTTTTAACAGTACACAGTGAGACTGAAACATTGAAATATTTCGATGGGGTATTCTGATATTCCTAGTAATGCCTCTTCCAGATTCACGACTGTAACCGTATAGTTCTTTGCCACCTCTCCAAATCCCTTCATATGTCTTCAGTCTTTACCTTCTGCACACCCTTTTAGGCCAAATGGTTTTCTTCCTTCCCTACCGTTCGGCACCAGCCTATGGTTTGGAAGAAGACTATCCAATAAGCATAATGGGTGTACTGTCCCAATCCTAGGAACACTCGCAATGAGAGAGGGTGAAGATAAAAGACAACCGAATAAACCTTATTCCTATTTCTCCTGAACCAGAATCCATCCCCGAACTGGAACAAGTTCCATTCGAGTTCGTATATAACCATACGATGGAGTATCCAAATAAACTGTGGATCTTCGTAGTGATACGGAGTGTCCTGGAGAAATACAAAGGTGATGTGGGAGTGGTAACGAAATATTTGGCTTGGTCGTGAATATCAGTCGCAATTTACTTTGCCCTCTTACTAATCCCTTGCTTTGTCTTAATCTTAATACCTTCTGTACACCGTTTAGGCTAACTGGTTTTCTTCATTCCCTACCGGTCGGCACCAGCCTATGGTTTGGAAGAAGACTATCCAATTTGCGTAATAGGTGTACTACTCCTAAACCAAGGAGTACTCGCAACCTGAGAGAAGGTGAAAAGAAAAGACAACTGAATAATCCTATTCGTTTTCTCCAGAACCGGAAACCATCCTCGAATTCCTTCGAGTTCGTATCTAACCATACGATGGTTTTGTCCAATGGAAGTGGACGTTCGTAGCAATACGGGGTGTCCCGGGGAAAAGGGTAAAAGTAGGAGTGGCAATGAGGTCTGCAACTCTGACAATCCAAAAACCAGTGTTAAGAAAGTTCGGTCAACTTGGTCACTGAGTCATAGTCTTAGGGTCGGGTCAATGGTCGCTACCAAAGAGAGAGAGGAAAGAAACACTCAGCGTGCACTCTAACCTAGATCAGAATGGTTATCACTTTTTCTAATCAGGAAACCTCCCACTGTACCTCAAATTCTCCTCCAAACCTGAAAGAAGAATTAGTCGGGGTCACCCGAGGAGTAAACCAACTCATCAGTGGGAATCGGGATCCAACTATCATTGCATGATAACGTGACGGAATCCGCTCACGGTATCACACTCCAGAAGGTATGCGCATATCTGGCAAGTTTCAATACTTTTGAAACTCCCGATGTGATTTTTACCCCATGCTCTTATGACCTTGACTTTGGCCAACAAATCATAAGTCACATGTCAAGTTCTGCCCGTCATTCTCCAGGTTAATTTGAGCCCACCCGTACAAGCCCTTGACTTTGGCCAACAAGGCTATACGACTGCCCCAAATCAACGCATCTATCTATGCTGCATATGAATAACCAACAGCTACCAAACACTGTGCCTTGACTTTGGCCAACAAACACAGCTTGAATACTATTGACTACCCATATGAAACGACGGAGGGCTACGAATGGTTTCTGGCGAAAACCTTTAACGTAATGAACTTGATATCGTTGAAGGAACTGATAGCTTTTTAGAAAATATAGTGACGAAAACCTTTACTAAAGAGGTCACTCCCGGTGAAGGGATCTCGGCTCTTTCCCCGTAGAATGGGGTGCAGGATATTCCAAATGAATACCGCGATGCAAAGCAAAAGTAATCGGCTATAGTGAAGTTAATGCCGTGATGCAAACTTCTGTCCAAGGGGTCACTCCCGGTGAAGGGATCTCGGCCCTTGCCTCGTCGACTGAGGATCAGGATATTCTAAATGAATACCACGATGCAAAACAAAAGTGAACGTCCTTGCAATAACAGCTTTTTGAAAAGTGTTCCAACAACATCAGAATAGGTTTGTTTAACTTGCATTGATCCGAATCAACGCAGTCCCATCAATTAATCACACCACAAAGAACGAAAATATACTGACGTACGTATATGCCATCCGCATTCGCCACTGGGTCCCGTCATCACCCGTTAGGTTAGCTAACTAACGGCAGAGCGGGGACTGGACTAGCGCGGATATAAAACATATACAACATCTACTAATATATATACCAATATATTATATTTCGCTCAAGGCGTGAAAAGAAATGCAACATCACAGAAATGTACAGCATCACAGAACAATACAGATATCTGGGATCCCCGGGTTTCACAGAGCCACTACTGAAACCCGACGTTCCCCTGGTCGTGTGGATAGCCTGTGCAATGAAATCCTAGACCCCTACGGGCGCGGCAAGTTACCCGCCAAAACCTGAAGCGAGGCAGCCCCCTTCAGCGCCGTGAATAGACCACCCAGCACTTCACGGAATCCGGTAACTTGGGCATCCCTCCTGGGTCAACCTGTACCCCCTACGAGTGCGGCGAATAGCCCGCCAATCCTAGAGTGAAGCCCCCTCCGTCCCAATGCCATGAGATGCAGGTTTGTTGCCCTCTAGAACCCGGCCATCCGTGCACCCCACCGCGGGGTAATCCTAGTACAGAAAGTAAAATATACATACACCGGGTACATCGACCGCAACCAGGTCGTGCCCCAAAAGAATAATACAAACAGGCAGTGACGGCAGTCCACATGTCGGACGCTCGCCCCGCAAAATCAAATGTACATAATACAACAACACTGTACTAGCATTGCATCCAGGCTATCCCCCACGACCGATCCGCAACATCACAGCAAAAACAAAACATCAACGTGAAAGTCACGTTCGCAAATCCGTCTAACCGGGCTATAGCAGTTAGACCGGATTTACCGATCAAGTGACATTCACGGTCGCAGATATAATGTAAATACTGTGAAAAATGTGTTTAAAATATCCGACCGATCAAAATTTAACAAGTGGGCCCCAAAATAATACTGAAGCAGTTAAAGAAATTATGGGCCCAAAATTAATGTTCCAAAACCCCTAAAATAAGCCCAGAGGCCCACTGGCAAAATCCGACCAACTGAAGATTCCAAACTGCGGCGGAACCGCGGCCCAGAGTGGGATTTGGCCGCGGTTCCGCGCTCCACTTAAAAGATCACTTTGTTGAATTTTTCCAGAGAGCTTAGAACTTCATGTAAAGTACTTTTATACAACCTGAAAAATTTTTCGAGACTGAAAAATTTCAACAGAAAACTGTCACTTTGAAAAACACGGTTTTGGAACTTTTTGATCGATCGGAAATGGAAACACATTAATCAAGCTAGACTTAGTTAATGGCGAGGCTCTGATACCACTGTAAGTGCACGGCGGCGCCCCGGCCGTCAATCCGACGGCCAAATGCGGAAACGGTGGTAAACTTTAATTTTGCGGACTTAGTAAACCGGCACCACCGCGCACTAAACCCCGGATCGTGCCATTAAACTAGATCTAGCAAACTATAAGAAGGGAAGAGATATACCGAGTGATCCGAGTCCTCCGGTCTTCTCGTTGCCGTCCCGATCTCCTGCGGAAACTCCGGTGGTCGCCTCCTCGCTGGAAGGGCACCACGTAGCCGGATTCTTTTACGGGCTCCCACCTCTATACCGAGGCAACTCGGGCACGAAGTTGGCTAGCCGACGCGCCCAAGATTTGCTGTAGAATAATGTAGAATCGTTGTCTCTTTTGGGGTTATGAGGTTGCCATTTTTGGAGGAATTTTGCACTAGAATTTCATGGATGCAAGAGGGAGAAAAAGGAGCATGCCAGGAATTGAGCTCGGCCAAACAAAAATGGTGCTCACTGTGAAAAAAGGAATGAAGCAAGCACTCTCTCTTATGCTGGGGGAAAAATGAGCCTTTAATTAAGCTCATACATTTCCAAAAGAAATGAAACCCTCTGCATAAAGAATGTGGGGGCCACGAAATATCATCATGAAGGAATTAATTCACACACACAACAAATTAAACCTCACACTTTCTCCACCTCAAATGGCCGGCCCCCCCTCCCTGCACAAATGTTAAAAGCATAATCCCCTATATAATAAATTAATCACTCCATCTCCATCAATGCAGCACAGTGGCCGGCCCATACCAAATCACATCAAAATCCCACACCCTCTCACATCTCATTAATGCACCATCATGGATAATGAAAACATTTGCAAGAAAACCCCTCCACAATGTGTTATCTGCAAACTTGCAAATAACACCCTCCTCCGGAAAAGTCCGGCCGGGAAAGAACAAAGGAATACCGGCCGGAACGGAATGCAAACTGGCAACCCCAGAAAACCGGTCCCATAATAAATTACAGGAAAACCCCGATACTGTGCATACACACCCGCATCTGTATTCCGTCCGGATACAAATGCAAAGAGACAAAATCTACACTGTACTAAACTAGGACCGGCTTAAGCCAAAGCCGGCTAGTAAAATCCATCCGATCCTGATCCGTGCAATACCGTACGTATCTGATCGAACGCTGCCATATAACTATACGGCCACTAGTACAAACCGTCCGATCCTGATCCGTGCAATACCGCACGTATCTGATCGGACCATGCCATATCTCCATATGGCCTCTACAGCGTTTCGCCCGAAACTTGAGTAACTGTAAGTGTGGTGGACTCTAAAGACTCGTCAATACTATGGCTGTGGATTTAACCACTAGCACGTCAGAGGTATAAGCCAATACGTGACGGGCCACCAGCTATTGACCAAAAGGGACGTCGATGAGTAAACTCATCCTGACACCCTACTGAGCCTGTCGTGACAATATCCGTACAGTCCGGTCCGTTCGTCTATGAGTATCGCATGGCGGGCCTAGGGGGTTGGTAAAAGTCAGACCCCCAAAAGCGGTACAAGTCGTGTCGGAGTGTAGCCCAGAACACCCTGAGATACTACTGGAATACCTACCAGTAAATCTCCTTGCCTTGGCCAAGGACTTTGTGTAATGGCTCTCCTAAACACAGCACGATCTCACCCCCAATACCGGGAGAGACGAACCCCTGAAGATACGCTCACTGCCTCCATGTGGCTCGGGACTGTACCCAACTAAAACCTGTTTGCACGACTCCTTTGAGCCGTGGTAGGGTAGTAATCAAAGTACAGTGGGAACTCACACGAGACAAATGACAATCCCCAGGTCGATGAACTAACCTGCACACATGTCACCAGGGAACTGCCATCTGACGTCTGGTATATGACCAACTAGCATGTTCCCGGCGAGTCCTGTCCGGTGTACTCATAACCCAATGAGCACCTGTATACATCTTAGGTGATCCAACTGACACCAGTGGCTTGTGAGACCGGCCACCGCCCCTCGTCGGGGTCTCGACTGTATACATTAGTCTACTCTGGAGTATCGATGCCCTGTCTCGAAACTCCCACGACTAGGGACCATTTAAGGATAAGCTTATAGACCCCCAGCTCCCACTTATATGATCGCCCTCATACTGCTGGTGGTCAAGCAAGAATCCTAGGGGCTCTATCAACGTGTAATAGCGACGTGTCAGGTCACCTAAAACAGTACACGATGATAAAGGTAAACCAGATAGCATACTATCATCTCGAGTAAGATTGTCCTACCGGGATAGGTCCTCCCTCAATCACCGCAATCACGCGCCTGTGATCCAATAATTGTCTCTGAGGGCATTATCTCCAACAATCTCCCACTTGCACTCAAGGCTAATTATTGCGATGTCGCATACTCACAGCCCGTGTGATACCGAACACCCAACTCCTCTACTAGTCAATCTCACAAAGCTCGTTTGCGAAACTATTGCGTTCGAGGAATAGCCTCAGTGAGTGGATCCGCTTTGACGTTCCTTTCTATGTCTCTCTATATCTCAAGTTCGCGGAGAAACCCATCTCCCGAAATGAGCAATACGTGTCTCAGAATATGTCTGGATGTCTGATGGGACCTAGCTCATAAATGAACTCCAAATCCAAACTTCTTTAGACTGTATCGTCAACTGAACTTAATCAGTATCCTGCGCCATGCCACCCTCAGTATTGCCTTGGATCATCTGTCCAAAATACTGCCCCTCGTCAGAGGGAAAACTACAACTCTGACAGCCACTCTGCCATCCATGTCACCTTGGAAGCCTGGAATGATAACCGTCTCCTAAAGGAGGCAGCCGTTATCATATCCCTAGAACATTCACTTATGTTCTAAAACTGCTTCCGACTGTTTCTCCAGGATTGGATCAATATCAACTTATTGCACCTACTGCAAGAACAACATCTGGTGTGGTACTTGACATCTCACGATTGACTCAATTGCCTGAGCAAGTGATCTGCCAATCATGCACGTCCCTCTTCCCTTTAGTCTGTAAGACACCTTTGGAGAGGGTGACTCCATTACCTGCAGGTACACTACCGTGCCAGGAGTCGTCCATTCTAAATACCCTTAGAATGCTGTCTAAGTACCCTGATTGGGAAACCATCCAAATCTAGATCTAAAACCATAGATCTAGTAACCAGAATGTCTGATCTAAAACCATAGATCTAGTACTCAGGGCAACCCCAAGGCAACAGGCCCAGACCAACTACCCCTATTTTGGTCTTCGGCAGTGACTCTGAGAACGAGGCCAACGCAGTGTTCTCCATTCACCCGTCAGTACAAACCATTACTGGAGCTGATTGGAGTTTACAGATCACTATGGTTCCGCCACGGCATTATAAAGAACTCGATGTGCTTGATACATACAGTATACAAGAGCTGCAGACTTTCTACGTCCCTCCCAGACGAAGAGGTGAAAAGGTGATCCTTTTCTATCGATCTACGGAGACTAAAGTGAAGAAAGAAGTCTGGCATAGTGCCGAACTTGCGCTTGACAGGCTTCAACCAATCCGTCTGCCTAGATATTACGCGGTGGGATTGAAAAGGCTATTAATATGCCAAGGCGTACCTTTCAAACAAACCGCTCGACAAGCCCAGTTCTACAACAAGATTTGGGACATTCCCGGGACTCAGCGAAAGATGCCCAACAGGAGGATGGAGACGATTGGACTTGGATACGTTCAGTCCAAGAAACGGGAGCAATTCCATGGCTTCCGTGTCATAAATAACTCTGGTGGAGAAGGGAATGCTTTTCCAGATAGCGCTGATATTGAACCAGAGTGAGATCCCACCGTAAGAATGTCAAGTCCGTCATTCGAAGAACAAAGTGACAAGCAAATGAGAGAAACCGGTCAAAAGGCTCGGATGACCACGGCCGCGAAATGGCCATTTATGAGAAAGCCAGGTCGCAGCGTTTCACTCAGCAGTATGTGGAAAGAAAAGACTACGATGCCCTTCACCCTCAGCCCGCTGTGCGCTCTCATGGGAAGGAAAAAGCCCGACACAGAAGCAACAACAATGAGAACGACGTTCTAAAACAGCGAAAGGGATCCAAGAAGCCACGCGATCGAGAAAAAGTTAGCTGGAATCCATCGCTGATGAAGAAGATGGGTCAGGAATACTCTTTCCCCCAAGACAAGATAAGGAAAATATTTGACCTTATCATGAAGTATCAAATGATGACACTTCCGGAGTCTCGGCATCCCGAACAAATAAATGAGGTCCATTACCCGGCTTATTGCTCCTACCACCGGGCAATAGGACATCCTCTTGAAGACTGTTTCACTTTCAAAGACTGGGTCGAAGACCAGTATCAGCATGGCAGGTTTGCTCTATCCGACAATTAGAGGGTAACCTCACCACGAAAGCATGAGCCAAAAGCAACCTATATTGCGAGGGTAAGTCCAGATCAACATCGAGTTTAGAAACGAACTCGTACCTTCCACGTGATAACATTCTCAAAGGAAGGGGAGCACGAGAATATGGATGACCTCTCCTAGTGCTTCACAAATGAGAATGAAGATGAGATAATCTCAGAATTTCCACCGACGCCAAAAGTGCTGGAGGATAGGATACACATTACGACGGACAATCTAAGGAAAATAGACTTGGGACGAAAAACGATCCGAGGCCAACGTTCGTCAGTGAACTGCTGCCCAAAAAGCAGGTGGCCACACTAAAGGACGTGCTTATACGATATAAAGATTGCTTCACATGGAATTATTCCGAGATGCCAGGACTAGATCCAGAAATAGCGGTGCATAAACTGGCGATATCGCCGGACGTCAAGCCAATTAAACAGGCGCCAAGAAGAATGCGGGTCAAGCTTGAGATGAGTATCAACGCCGAAGTCAAAAAACTAATTGACTCCGGCTTCATCCAAGAAGTTCAATATCCTGACTGGATCGCCAATATCATTCCAGTGATAAAGAAAAATGGGACGGTGCGCATCTGCGTGGAATTTCGGGACCTCAACAAGGCTTGCCCGAAGGATGACTTCCCACTACCCATTACCAAGTCGATGATCGATAACACGTCTACCCATGAAGTATTCTCCTTCATGGATGGATCTTCGGGGCATAATCAAATAAAAATGCATCCTGAAGACCAAAAGCACACCGCCTTCCGGACTCCGCTAGGCATATTCTGCTATAAAGTGATACCCTTTGGTTTGAAGAACGCAAGCGCTACCTACCAGAGGGCCATGATAAAGATCTTCGATGACCTCATACATGAAATTGTTGAATGCTATATTGACGATCTTGTGGTGAAAAGAAAATCGTACGAGCACTGGGAACATCTAAACATAGTGTTCCAGCATCTTCGGAAATACAATCAAAAGATGAAACCTCTGAAATGCGCATTTGGAGTCTCCTCAGGTAAATTCCTAGGATTCATCATATGACACCAAGGCATCGAAATAGACCCATCAAAGATCAAGGAGATTATGGAAATGCCCACGCCAAGAACTCTCAAACGACTGCGGTCTCTCCAAGGAAAGCTCGCGTATATCCGGCGGTTCATAGCCAACCTCTCCGGCAAATGCTGCCCCTACATCCATCGAATGAAGAAGGGGACCCCGTTCATTTGCGATCGTAAATGCCAAAGTGTACTAGACGAAATCAAGCAATACCTGCAGAACCCGCCGGTACTGACCTCTCCAGTCAAGGGAAAGCCCCTCATCTTGTACACAACAGCTCTTGAAGGTTCTCTAGGCGCGCTATGGGTACAAGAGAACGATCAGGAAAAGGAGAGATCTCTTTACTATTTGAGTCGAGTTCTCCTAGGGGCAGAAAACAACTACTCCCCCATCGAAAAGCATTTCCTGGAACTGATCTTCGTGATAACGAAGCTCGGACACTATGCCTTGACACATAAGGTCCATCTCATATCAAAAATGGATCCTCTCAAATATCTAATGTCAAAGGCCATACTAACAGGAAGGCTTGCCAAATAGGCCCTCCTCTTGATGGGATTCTCGATAACGTATCGACCCCTCAAGGAAGTGAAAGGTCAGGCCATTGCCGACTTTCTTGCTGAGCATCCGATACCAGCCGATTCTCCATTAAATTGCGAATTGCCAAACGAACATGCATTCGACACAATTGAAGGGGAGAAGGAAGGAAATAATGCCCGATGGGAACTATACTTCAACGGAGCATCTTCCTTGAAGAAGCGAAAGAAAAGCACCTCCATAATCAAAGCTGGAGTGGGCCCTATCTTCGTGACTCCGCAAATAGGGATAATGCGTTTCGTCCTTTCCTTAACAGAGCCGAGGACAAACAATGAGCCTGAGTATGAAGCTTTGAGAGTGGGTCTTGAGATTGCTGTCGACATGGGAATCGAAAACCTTCTCATATATGGAGACTCCCAGCTAGTCGTTAGCTAAGTAAATGACGACTATCAGACGTGTAAACCGGAGTTGGTAAAATATGGCGAAAGAGTACAGCAACTGCTGACTCAAATTCCCTCCTACATCCTAAAAAGTATACCGCGCGGAAAATAGTAAGGCGGATACTTTAACCAAGCTCGCTGAAGAACTGGCTGACGAAAACCTCGATGACATAAGAATCATTGTGCAAAGTCTCCGGGTTCTCACGCCAGCAGAAATACCTTCAGAGGATTCGATCGAGCCATCTGAAGGAAAAGAAATGACTAAACAAGCGGTCCTCCAAATAAAAGACAAAGAAAATGCTAAGGATTGGAGAGAAGTCTTCATAGATTACTTCAAATCCCATCGAACACCCAAAAACGTATCTTCAAGATATCAGCTCATGAAATGAGCTCTGTCTTTTTCTTTCGTCAATGATACTCTATATAAGAGATCGTTCGACAGTTTGTGGCTAAGGTGCCTGGGACCAGAAGAAGTAAGGAGAATGGTCCATGAAACCTACGACGGACTCTGCGGTTCTCATCAAGCCGGGCCAAAGATGAAGCTGGAGATCAAGAGAATAGGTTACTATTGGCCCAAAATGATTCAGGACTGTCTTGAATATGCGAAGCAGTGTCACTCGAACCAGCGTCATCCATAGGACATCGGTTCATATTGGCAACAACTGATTACTTCTCTAAGTGGGCAGAGGCAGTACCTCTAAGGAAAGTGAAGACGAAGAATATCCTCCATTTCTTCATAACATATGTCATCTACCAGTTCAGCACTCCGTGACGGATCATCTTAGATAATGGGCCGACCTACAGAAGTCATAAGATCAGCCGCTTCGCACAGCAGCATAATATAAACTGGAGATACTCTTCAGTCTATAATCCCCGAGCTAACAGTCTAGCTGAGGCTTTCAAGAAGACCTTGACGAAGATCATAAAGAAAATGGTGTCCAGAAATAAAAAAGACTGGCACGAGAAACTGCATGAAGTTCTCTGGGCATATTGAACCACGTTGAAAACGGCCACGAATACAACGCCATTCACGTTGGTATTCGGCATGGAAGCGGTACTTCCCTTGGAGATAGAGCTACCCTCTGTATGAGTGGCAGTTCGATACGAGCTGACGGATGAAGAAAATGCCTATCTGCGGCTTGAGGAGCTCGATTCCCTTGATGAAACTCGTCTCATGGCGCAACAAAACCTGGAAGCTTACAAAGTAAGGATGACGCGCTCATACGAAAGACTAAACAGGCCAAGAACATTCCACCAAGGCGAACTCGTGCTAGTCGTTGAAAGACCTATGATCCCCAACCATACAAAACGGGGGAAATTCGAGCCAAACTATGAGGTCCCGTATGTCATAGAAAAAGTGTCACGACCCGGAATGGCACGTGACTTGCACTTGAATCATGTGAAGTCTATAGGACCCCACCTAATTCAAGTAAGCCAAAAGCCCATAAATCTAAACCATTTAAAACAAGTGAAGGAATACTCATTTAAAAGTTAACATATAAAATCACTTTGAAAGTCGTAGTAAACATTTTTAAAAGCAACATCATATTTTCCCAAAAATTTCGGCAAAATTTCTTTTGTAAATACTGACCCCAAACGGATACAAACAGAAATATACAAAATCAATGAATAAAGGCATCCCCAAGCGAGAGCTAGCTCTTCGCCAATTGGTGGAAACAACCACGCAAGCAATATAAATATACAACGCCGAAGGGCGAGAATCAAAACTTAGAAAGGAAACCAACTTCCTCAAGAAAAACCAAAGAAGACCCTTAATAATATAAGTGCGCGACTCTAAGGTCGAAAGAATATACAACTGGTCTTCTAAGTCTATCAAATAATACGAGTCTGGTTGATAGAGTTTACTAGATACAACTGAAATAAATACAAGTATAACGGTGGTCACGATACAAGTGAACCCACCTATCCAAGCAATCACCCGGAATGAAGTGGTGTGCCAGCAAAGCCGCCAAGGAAACCTGTACGGCAAAACATGCAAGAAACTATGGCACAGCGGGGTGAGTTGCCAACACGTGAGTAGAAAATATCACCGAGAAGAAATTGCATGTATGACTCTCTCCTAGGTCATATAATAATATCCTCATAATATAAGCCGAAACATCTAAATATGGCAAGGGTAAATATCTAAACATAAGTGTAATACCAAGTGCTCGTATCAATACCTCAGGTAGCAACATGTCATATATGTCATGTACGAATGCATTAAGAATGCAAGCAGGATACATCTTGTACGAGAAAACTGTTTTCTTATCTCAGTAAGATTTTTGTATAAAAACCGAAGTATCATCAATGAAATCAATAGAGAATCCGTGTCAAGTATCGACACAAAACATGTATCCCAATATCTCAATGTCTCAATATCTCAATGCCTCAATATCTCAATATCTCAATATCTCGGGCTCCGGCAATCCAGACTGGCCCATAATATCAAATCTCAATATCTCGGGCTCCGGCAATATGGACTGGCCCATAACATCAAATCTCAAGACTACGTTGGTATCCTCCGGATATCCGCCGCGTCATAAATAACCGGTCGGTAGTGCTCCCCTGCCGGGATCAATGCCATCATCTGCGACCATCTTGTCCCGGGGTACCGCACCGGATCTAACCATACACCCGCAGAAGGTTCATCCTCTTCCTCGAATCGGGTGTATGATACCTCTCAAGAACCGAGAAAACTCATGGTGGACACCCCTCACATCATACCGCGAGAAAACCGCAAATTTCTATCTTTTAAAATGAAAATGAGTTTATAAAATCCTTGCGGTTTCTCCAAATCCAAAAATCTCATGGAAAATACGAAATCCCAAACTCGAAATTAAATAAACAGTGAATTACCGGCATAAAGCCACATAATATTGCATGACAAATGAATATATACATGCATGGGTATCTATGTAAAGAATGCAATATCTAAACTAGCATAGTAATAACATATTGGAACTATCAGCTAGCA
This sequence comes from Agapanthus africanus, assembly GCA_030015575.1. Taxonomy (NCBI): domain Eukaryota; kingdom Viridiplantae; phylum Streptophyta; class Magnoliopsida; order Asparagales; family Amaryllidaceae; genus Agapanthus; species Agapanthus africanus. Next base: position 65,356,823 of record JASDDO010000012.1, on the reverse strand, counting down.
AGTTATATCAATGAAGTAATATTCTCTAAAGTGTACATGTCATGGCAATTACCGATGATGATGTGTGTGAGCCGGCAAGCAAGTGTTCGTAGACTTACGCATCATCGGTAATGGTGCTGGTGTCCTGACAACATGGATTCATAATAACAAAAGAAATCAGAAGTATAAGCATGCAATGTGATAAGAACAACATGAATATATGAAAAAAGATGTAGTAACCGCAACAGATAAGAACATACATTTATATATACGAGTCATACAGTTTTGGCATTTATGCATGAATCGTGGTTTTTAGAAAATATGGGCTACGATGTTTTTAAGAAAATGTACGTCCTTTGAAAATCCATATTATCCCTCGGGTTGTCTTTTGAAAATACTCACGATTCGTTAGTTTCTGAAAATAAGTATGACTCGAGCATGGTCCAACCTCTTCTTAATCAACTAAAAGACTAAACTAAAGAACTAGTTGAAAGGGTCAGAAATCCACCTAAATTCCGTGTCGATATATCTAGTAGTCGGCGATCCCGCCTCAATAGCATCACGTACGGTAAAATATATAATACGATATCCTTGAATCAAGAGTGGGGATCAATCATCATATTTATACCTCGTACGGTAAAATCCATCAAACGGCATCCCAAAATCGGGGTACGGGTCAAATATCACACATGCCTTATTATTCATATGGTATCATCATCATAATATCCTGAATTAGGGGTACCGTTCTAAAGTCTAGTATATTCCAATACCATCAAACATATATCCGCGTGTGAATGAAAACATATCGCCCATCGATCCACTATAATATCATGTCGTATATCATAACATGACCCAAATCACATAACTGATCACACGGCATCATTCCTGATCATATCGACTCACCTCCGAATATCATATACTATCCTTATCACCCGTGTGTGTGTGTGTATACACACACACCAACGCATCCACACACACACACACACACACACACACACACACACACACACACACACACATACCCAAACATATCACGTGTGTTCATGTGTGTGTAAGCCTTTACTCTAGGGTTTCACGACTAAGAAACTAAACTAAAAGTATTTTCTTGCAATTACGCTAAAACTAACCCATGATCTCCAAAGGCCTTTCTTGCTAATTATATACGTCTCACAATACACATATTTATATAAATATATACATATTCGCATTCTACACTACGAAACTGCGGGGGTGCTATACGCCATCCACCCGACTTCCCCCGTAGATATACATCTACTCACCTGGACGTCTCGGCTAATCTGATCCGATTCCAGCACTGCCATTTCCGCGCCACATCCGACGCCTATGCACCCGATCCTAAAAACGTACACAAGTAAATAAGAGAATAAATCTATAATTAGTCGCGGACACAACAAATACAAGCCAACCACGCGCACTAACTAAACGCGCACGCACTTGGTTTATAAAACGCGCTCGCTACAATACCACAAACCACAACTAGGGTCGCTATACGTGGCAACTACCAAACCAAAAACCCAATCACACTAATCGCGCGTTCACAACACAATAAATATTATAGGATATTGTAAGTCTACGGTAGCGCCCCAGCCGTCTACAGACGCCAAATGCGGAACAAAAACTTTTTAACTGGCGCTATCGTATACTTTAACCCGGATCTTCCATTATTGCTAAACTAACAAACTGTAAAGAGTGTAGAAAGGTTATACCGAACGATCCAAGTCCTTCGTTCTTTAACCATCATCCCATGCTCCGTTGCGGCTGCTTCGTTCTCGTCGATCTCCGATCTCCTCGTCCAGGTGGCACCACGTCAACGATTCTTTAAACGGGCTCCCGCCTCTGACTCGAGACAACTCGGTCGTCAAGTTTGCTAAAAGAGATGACCAAGAATGATGTAGAGAATGAGTAGAAGACTTTGTCTTGTTCCGTCCAAAGCTATGGACGAACGGTTAATGAAGATGCCAATAAGTCGGGTGATGGAATGAAATGAACAATGAAATTTCCATACACCCCAAAATCTATCATAATCTTTTACAACTATCAAGTGAGAGAGGGAGAGAGAGGGGGAAGGGGCTGGCCATATATAGGAAGGGGGGTGAGTGTAGGAGGGAAGAGGGTGACCACAAGAGAAAAATATCATGTGTGAACACAAAGTGTGAACACATAGTGTGAACACAAAGTGTGAACATAAAGAAAGCAACCAATGAAAACTCAACACCATTCAACCTAGTCACCTCTTCTAGAAACTTCTAGAACCTTCCACACTCATCTCAAGAAAAGATAAATCCGTCTTTAACCGAATGTTAAAAGACGTCTGATAGAAAACTGAAAACTGGCAACTTCCAAAAGTGATCCCAAAACGAATTTCAGGATAACCCCGTAACTGTATAAATATACCCGCATTTGTATTACGACTGAATACAAATGGAACTGAGACAAAGATATTATATCTACTCAATATAATACTCGGATCCGGCTTAAACCAAAGCCGACCAGTATCATCTGCCCGAAATCTGATACGTGCGTAAACGCACGTGCATTTTCCGAACCCTGCCATAAAACTATACGGCCTCTACAACGTTTCGCCCGAACTTGGGAAACTGTCTGTGGGGGACTCTAATGACTCGTCAGTACCCTGGCAGTGGGTTTAACCACAAACCGTCAGCGGCACTAGCTATGCATAACGGCTGCCCATGGACTGACCTCAAGGGAGGTCGATGAGCGAACTCACCTGGAAACCCTACTGAGCCTAACAGTGACAATGTATATACAGTCCGGTCCGTTCGTCTATGAGTATCGCATATCTGCCTAGGGGGCTAGTAATGTCAGACCCCCAATAGCAGTATAAGTCGTGTCGGAGTGCAGCCCAATAACATCCTGAGATACTACTGGAGTACCTACCAGTAAATCTCCTGCCACGGCCGTGGGCTTTGTGTAATGGCTCTCCTAGACACAGCACGATCTCGCCCCCAATACCGGGAGAGACGAATCCCCTGCCGATCCGCTCACGTGCCTCCATATGGCTCGGGACTGTACCCAAAAACTACCTGTTTGCACGACTCCTTTGAGCCGTGGTAGGGTAGAAATCAAAGCACAGTGGGAACTCACACGAGACAAATGACGACCTCAGGTCGATGAACTAACCTGTACACATGTCACCAGGGAACTGCTATCTGACGATATGTATAATACCAACTAGCAGATTCCCGGCGAGTCCTGTCCGGTGTACTCATAACCCAATGAGCACCTGTATACATCTTAGGTGATCCAACTGACACCAGTGGCTTGTGAGACCGGCCACCGCCCCTCGTCGGGGTCTCGACTGTATACACTAGTCTACTCCGGAGTATCGATGCCCTGTCTTGAAACTCCCACGACTAGGGACCACAATTAAGGATATTTATATAAACTACCCAACTCTCACGTATATGATCGCTATCATACTGTTGGTAGTAAAGCAAGATCCTAAGGGCTCTATCAAAGTGTAACATGTAATCAGTCACCTGAACATGTACACGACTGATAAACGCAAACCAGATAGCATACTATCATCTCGAGTAAGATTTTCCTACCGGTATAGGTCCTCCGCAATCCTTGCAATCACGTACCTGCGATCCAATAATTGACTCTAAGGGAACTATCTCCAACAATCTCCCACTTGCACTTAAGGCTAATTATTGCGATGTCGACTACTCACAGCCCGTGTGAAACCGAACATCCAACTCCTCTACTAATCAGTTTCACAAAGCCCGTTTGTAAAACTATTGTGTTCGAGAAATAGCCTCAGTGAGTGGATCTGCCTAGATGTTTCTTTATATATCTCTCTTAATCTCAAGTTCGCGGAGAAAGCCATCTCCCGAATCGAGTAATACCTGTCTTAGAATATGTCTGGATATTTGATGGGACCTAGTTCATAAATGAACTCCAAATCCAAACTTCTTAGACTGTATCGATCACTGAACCTAATCAGTATCCGGCACCATGCCACCCACAGTATCCTCTTGGACCACCTGTCCATAATACTGTCCCTCATCAGAAAGAAAAACTATAACTCTGACAATAACTCTGTCATCCATGTCATCTTTGAAGCCTGGAATGATAATCGTCTCCCGAAGGAGGCTGCCGTCATCAAATCCGTAGAACATGTACTTATGTTCTATAACTGCTTCCTTATGTTTCTCCAGGATTGGATTAATACAAACTTATCGCATCAAGTGCAAAAACAATATCTGGTGTGGTACTTGACATCTCATGATTGACTTAATTGCCTAAGCAAGTGATCTGCCAATCATGCCCATCCCTCTCCCCATTAGTCTGTAAGACACCTTTAGAGAGGGTGACTCCATCACCTGCAGGTACACCACCATGCCAGGAGTCATCTATTCTAAAAACCATTAGAATACTGTCAAAGTACCCACATTGGGAAACTGCCCAAATCCAGATCTAAAACCATAGATCTAGAAACCAGAATGTCAAGTATTATATCCATATCATGTCTGGAGAAACAACTGTGTGACGACCACAGTACAACCGATCGTAGTATAGGAATTTTACATCCTACTCTGTGTATGTCATCCAGATACCATGACATCACACCCTACTACCTTCTTAACAGATCCATCCCCTATTCTGATGAAGTCAAACCTATGACTGTCACATCAAAATTAGATGATCTATCTCCGCTATAACTGCTCTAGTCTATAAATAGACATACGCTACTTGTCCACTATAATTCCGCTCCTCCCACTGACTACGACAACCCTCTGGCAGAATAATATACACGTGCACTTCTAAAGCTAGTTTAGAACGACGCTATACTTATCCTCCTGCCTGGTCTCATAGTCTGGAACAACAGTAGTGTCAAGTCTGGGTAAACAAGAACCTCCCTGTCACCGTCCTTGAGGCTACCGGAGTACCTCTCGGGTGTCTGAGGTTACCCACCATATCTGCGGAGTGGCTAATGGAATGTCAAACCTGATTGAATATATAGGTCCTATTAAATTTTCCGTAATCGTTCGCGGTTCTGGAATCACTTCCAGTTCTACCATACTCCCACTACTGTTTTCTGAAAAAATTCATTTTACTAAAACTGTGGCGAGTCAAGAACAATATCACTATTGATCTTCCAAATGGTAGAATATCAACCCTTGTCATAGCCAGGGTCAACCCACAAACAGCCATTACATAAACGTGCCCTGAGTTATCCAGTGTCTGCTTTTAAGCATAAGCTGGATAACTCCCTGTACCTTAACATCTTTTAAGGTACGAACTATTCTATATCCAATATAGAAACTTTGGCACTTATTTAATTACAACCATATTCAATCATGCAGCTGTCTCCAGTGCATATCAACTTAATGGAAAGAGGCTAATCAGCATTACTCAACTCAGGAATCCATCCAATTATGAGTAGCCTGAAAGAGAAACAAGTTTCTCAAAACCATTACTATCATCTGAATAAAAATCAAAAGAATCTACATCTTCGATCTCTTTGAAGAATCCTGATACTTGTGATACCTGATTCTCTATTTTATTCTTATACCCACATCTTCTCAAAACTTAGACCTTTTATTTCTACGAAACACCTGTCTAAAAACTAGAGAAGTTATAAGTAAACAGAATATAGTACGAGGACCTACCCCTTTGTCCTGATGGACACTGGACAATATACAATACTCTGTATAAGTCCGCTGAGTTGAATAACTCAAAACCTGTGCGTCGTAGGTGGAAAACTGTACCCTAGCGATTTCCTCAAATATCACCAATTATAACGAATTCCGATATAATGAGGATAATTACCTAATTCCCAATAACTTACTCCCGCTCATCATCTGTAAAACCATACAGATATGAGAATGAAACCTGGTAAATGCATACCCTTGGAGTAAGTATCTTATCGGGAAAACAGTTTTCTTTTAACAATGCACTAAAACATGAAAATGTTTCGTAGGGGTATCCTGGTATTCCTAGTAATGCCTCTTCCATAATCTAATTCATGACTTTAACCGTATATTTTATTGCCATCTCTCCAAATCCCTTTATTTGTTTTTAGTCGTTATCTTCTGTACACCTTCGTTAGGCTAAATGGTTTTCTTCCTTTCCGACCGTTCGGCACCAGCCTATGGTTTGGAAGAAGACTATCCAGTAAGCATAATAGGTGTACCCTCCTAAACTAAGGAGTACTCACATCTTGAGAGAATGTGATGATAAAAGACAACTGAATAATACCTTATCCTTTCAAAGGTGAAATAGGAGTGGCGATGAAGTACGCAGTTTTGGTCGTGAATGATAACAGTCGCAATTTACTTTGCCCTCTTTCTAATCCCTTTATTTTGTCTTTACATATTACCTTCTGCACACCATATTTAGGCTAATTGGTTTTCTTCATTCCCTACCTTTCGGCACCTGCCTATGGTTTGGAATAAGACTATCCAATAAGCGTAATAGGTGTACTCTCCTAAACCAAGGAGCCCTCGCAACCCGAGAGAAGGCGATAATAAAAGACAACTGGATAAACCAATTCTATTTCTCCTGAACCTGGATCCATCCTCGAAGAAGTCCCTTCGAGTTCGTATATAACCATACGATGGATCTATCCAATGGAAGTGGATGTCCGTAGTAATACGGGTGTTCTGAGAAATTCAAAGGGTAGAAGAAGGAGTGGCAATGACTTATGCAACTCGGACAATCCAAAAGCCAGTATTTTAAGATGGTTCGGTCAACCTGGTCACTGAGTCATAGTCTAGGGTCGGTCAAAGGTCGCTGCCAAAGAGAGAGAGAAAAGAAACACTCTGCGTGCACTCTAACCTTGATCAGAATGGTTATCACTTTATCTAATCCGGAAACCTCCCACTGTCCTGTCAAATTCTCCTCCAAACCTGAAAAAAGAATCAACCGGGATCACCCGAAGAGTAAACCAACTCATCAGTGGGAATCGGGATCCAACACTCATCGCATGATAACGTGATGGAATGCATCCACGTTACTCATATTCCAGAAGGTATGCGCATACTTGGCAAGTTTCAGTTTCTTTAGAAACTCCCGATATGATTTTTGCCCCATGCTCTTATAACCTTGGCTTTGGTCAAAATATCATAAGTCACATGCCAAGTTCTACCCGTCACTATCTTTTCAATTTGAACCCACCCGCACATGCCCCTGGCTTTGGCCAAATGGCAGAATGACTGTCCCAAACCAACTCATCTATCTATGCAACAAATGAATACCCAGCAGCTACCAAACACTATGCCTTAACTTTGGCTAAAATGCATAGCTTGAATACTACTGAATACCCAAAAGAAGTGACGGAGGGCTACGGCTGGTTTTTGGCGAAAAACCTTTAACGTAACGAACTTGATATCGCTGAAGGAACCTGATAGCTTTTTAAAATATAGTGGCGAAAACCTTTTGCTAAAGAGGTCACTCCCGGTAAAGGGATCTCGGCTCTTTCCTCGTGGAATGAGGTGCAGGATATTCCACTGAATACCGCGATGCATAGCAACTTGTAATCGACTATAGTGAAGTTATTACCCTGACGCAAACTTCTGCCCAAGGGGTCAGTCCCGGTGAAGGGATATCGGCCCTTGCCCCGTCGAATGAGGTGCAGGATATTCCACTGAATACCGCTATGCAAAACAAAAGGAAACGTCTTTACAATAACACTTTTTAAAATTGTTCCAACAACTCCAAATAGGTTTGTTTTCCTTTGCATTGATCAGATTCAACGCAGTCCCATCAACAATCACACCAGAAAAGAACGAAAATAAAATGTACATATATACCATCCGCATTCGTCACTGGGTCCCGTCATCATCCATTAGGTTACTTACCTAACGACAGAGCGGGGATTGGACTAGCATGGGTGCAAAACATATACAACATCTAATAGTATATATACCAATATACAATAATCGCTCCAGGCGTGATATTATGTAACATTACAGAAAAGTAATAAGCATCACAGAACAGTACAGATAATCTGGGATCTCCGGGTTTCACAGAGCCGCTGCTGAAACCCGATGTTCCCCTGGTCGTGTGGATAGCCTGTGCAATGAAACCTAGATCCCTACGGGTGCGGCAAGTTGCCCGCCAAAACCTGAAGCGAGGTAGTCCCCACAGCATAGTGAATGGAACACCCGGCACTTCACGGAATCCGGTAAATTGAGCACCCCTCATTGGGTCAACCTGAACCCCCTACGAGTGCGGCGAATAGTCTGCCAATTCTAGAGTGAGGCCCCTCTGCCTATCAAAGCCATGAGATGCGGATCCGTTGCCCTCCAGAACCCGGCTATCCGTGCACTCCGTCGCGGGGTAAACCTAGTACAGAAATAAATAATATGTACAACAGGTACATCGACCGCAACCTGGTCGTGCCCCAAAAGAATATTATACAACAGGCAGTGACGGCAGTCCACATTTTGGACGCTCGTCCCGCAATATCAAATGTACAAATAAATCCAAACTGCACTATCATTGCACACTGCTATCCACCACGACAAATCCGCAACATCACAGCACAACACAGAACATCAACGCGAATATCACGTTCGCAAACCCGTCTAAAAGAACTATAGCAATCAGACGCGGTTTACCGATCAAATGACATTCCCGGTCGGAGATGTAAGCACTGTAAACTAACATGTTTAAATTTCGATCGACAAAATATCACGAAGTGGGCCCCACGAACATCTGTTGAACAGTAACAAAATCTGGGCCCAAAAGAATATTCCCAAAAGCCACAATTTCCTTAGTAGAATCTACTGTAGAAATTTGGTACCCCAATCTCACATTCTGGCGGCAGATCCGCGGCCAAACCCTGGTTTGGGCCGCGGATCCGCGGCAGTACTGTGGATTTGGGTCACCAAATTTCACCAGTATTCTTATATATCCATTCTCTGTCTTCTGTGATATGCAAAATAATTTTAGGACATCATTTAAAATCGACAGAAACTGATAAGCTTGAAAATTGTGTTTTCGAAATTCGGTTCGATCGATATTTTAAACGCGTTAGCACAAGTTAGTATAGCATAATGGTGAGGCTTTGATACCACTGTAAGTCTACGGTAGCGCCCCGGCCGTCTACAGACGCCAAATGCGGAACAAAAACTTTTTAACTGGCGCTATCGTATACTTTAACCCGGATCTTCCATTATTGCTAAACTAACAAACTGTAAAGAGTGTAGAAAGGTTATACCGAACGATCCGAGTCCTTCGTTCTTTAACCATCATCCCACGCTCCGTTGCGGCTGCTCCATTCTCGTCGATCTCCGATCTTCTCGTCCAGGTGGCACCACGTCAACGATTCTTTAAACGGGCTCCCGCCTCTGACTCGAGGCAACTCGGTCGTCAAGTTTGCTAAAAGAGACGACCAAGAATGATGTAGAGAATGAGTAGAAGACTTTGTCTCGTTCTGTCCAAAGCTATGGACGAACGGTTAATGAAGTTGCCAATAAGTCGGGTGATGGAATGAAATGAGCAATGAAATTTCCATACACTCCAAAATCTATCATAATCTTTTACAACTATCAAGTGAGAGAGGGAGAGAGAGGGGGAAGGGGCCGGCCATATATAGGAAGGGGGGTGAGTGTAGGAGGGAAGAGGGTGACCACAAGAGAAAAATATCATGTGTGAACACAAAGTGTGAACACAAAGAAAGCAACCAATGAAAACTCAACACCATTCAACCTAGTCACCTCTTCTAGAAACTTCTAGAACCTTCCACACTCATCTCAAGAAAAGATAAATCCGTCTTTAACCGAATGTTAAAAAACGGCTGATAAAAAACTGGAAACTGGCAACTTCCAAAAGTGATCCCGAAACGAATTTCAGGATAACCCGGTAACTGTATAAATATACCCGCATTTGTATTACGACCGAATACAAATGCAACTGAGACAAAGATATTATATCTACTCAATATAATACTCGGATCCGGCTTAAACCAAAGCCGACCAGTATCATCTGCCCGAAATCTGACACGTGCGTAAACGCACGTGCATTTTCCGAACCCTGCCATAAAACCATACGGCCTCTACAACGTTTCGCCCGAACTTGGGAAACTGTCTGTAGGGGACTCTAATGACTCGTCAGTACCCTGGCAGTGGGTTTAACCACAAACCGTCAGCGGCACTAGCTATGCATAACGGCTGCCCATGGACTGACCTCAAGGGAGGCCGATGAGCGAACTCATCCGGAAACCCTACTGAGCCTAACAGTGACAATGTATATACAGTCCGGTCCGTTCGTCTATGAGTATCGCATATCTGCCTAGGGGGCTAGTAACGTCAGACCCCCAATAGCAGTATAAGTCGTGTCGGAGTGCAGCCCAATAACACCCTGAGATACTACTGGAGTACCTACCAGTAAATCTCCTGCCACGGCCGTTGGCTTTGTGTAATGGCTCTCCTAGACACAGCACGATCTCGCCCCCAATACCGGGAGAGACGAATCCCCTGCCGATCCGCTCACGTGCCTCCATATGGCTCGGGACTGTACCCAAAAACTATCTGTTTGCACGCCTCCTTTGAGCCGTGGTAGGGTAGAAATCAAAGCACAGTGGGAACTCACACGAGACAAATGACGACCTCAGGTCGATGAACTAACCTGTATACGTGTCACCAGGGAACTGCTATCTGACGATATGTATAATACCAACTAGCAGATTCCCGGCGAGTCCTGTCCGGTGTACTCATAACCCAATGAGCACCTGTATACATCTTAGGTGATCCAACTGACACCAGTGGATTATGAGACCGGCCACCGCCCCTCGTCAGGGTCTCGACTGTATACACTAGTCTACTCCGGAGTATCGATGCCCTGTCTCGAAACTCCCATGACTAGGGACCACAATTAAGGATATGCACATAAACTACCCAACTCTCACGTATATGATAGCTATCATACTGTTGGTAGTAAAGCAAGATCCTAAGGGCTCTATCAAAGTGTAACATGTAATCAGTCACCTGAACATGTACACGACTGATAAAGGCAAACCAGATAGCATACTATCATCTCGAGTAAGATTGTCCTACCGGTATAGGTCCTCCGCAATCATTGCAATCACGTACCTGCGATCCAATAATTGACTCTGAGGGCACTATCTCCAACAGATATTGCATGTAAATAATCGCAACGTCAAATTGAACCAAAATCTAATTATTACAAAAACCTAGTAAGCACAACCTACCATTTTAGTTCAAATCTAAATGTTTTAACAAATCTAGTGGCCACAATGTTCTTCTAATATCATAATTAGGCTGCACAAACTCTAACTAGATTTTAATTTCACCTAATTACTCACTAATAAAAACTTAGTTTGCAAAATATATAATTTGGACAATTTTAAAATAACAATTAGCAAACTAGCAACTGGCTTAGATTTTACATGCCTTAAGATGTTAAATTACACAATATAACCATAAACAATTAATAAAAACCCTAACTTAAACTCAAACCCTTTCTTAAAAATTCTAACTTTCAATTAAACCATATTCAAACACCTAAATAAATTAGATTACAACAAATACTAACAAGGTAACAATTAGAGTAAGATTATACCTCACAAATTTTAAAGATCCAACATGCGAATCTTAGCCTCCCAAAAAGCCATCTTGCTCCTAGATCCATGTTAGTTTAGGCCATGGAAAAGTGGTTAAAGGTTTAATTAGGAGTTAATGGAAATTTGTGTGGATTTTATTGGATTTTTGAATGAGCTTTTAGCGTGAAATGAGATGGAGAAAGGAGGGGGGACTGCTGTTGGTGTGCTCGGCCAAGAGAGGAAAGTGTGTGTGGGGGGGGGGGGGAACTTATCAAGTTAAGAAAAAAAAACCATACTCTTTTATCTTTACACCGCACCTCATTATCCTATACTTTATCCTTTTAATTTTCCTTTTCTTTTATCTTAATTGGAGTGGGAATTGGGGAGGGGCAAGATTGTGGGACTTCTTTAAGAGAAAATCCCAGTAGTTGTGCTGCCCTCGGCTGGCCGAGCATTATAGGTGAGGGTGTGTGTGTGAGTGAGAGTGGAATCCAAGTCAAGAAAAGCCCCATGCCTCAAGTCAAAAGCCCATACTTCTTTGTTTATTATTTCCAAATAAATTTTCTATTTATTTTGTTTTCTAAAAAGATTCTTAAATTAACTAGAACCATCTTGACAATATTGAAAGAAAAAGAACATGTTACAAGATTAGTTTAAGTTGTCATGGTGCAATGCAACTTGTAGTTAAACCAAACTAATTTGTAAAAATCACTAATTAAATGTATTAGTGAAAACTTAAAATAATATTTAATGTAATTAATTTAGAAAAATATTTGAGTAAACTAACAATTTATAAGCGACCAATTAAATACCAAATACTAGCAATTATATAGCTAGAATAGGTATATTTAAGTCTATGTTGAAAAATAATTATATCTTGGTTTTTACGGAAAACACCAATTATTTTATCGAATATCGGAAATTTCACCTAAACGATTTTTCAGAACGTTACAAAAAATCTACCAAGGTGGGGCCTACATGCTCATGGATATGCACGGCAAAAGACCGTTCCGGCCAATAAACGGCCGGTTCCTTAAGAAATACTATGCTTGATAAGTCATGACTTAGGTTAATGATAGATGAAGACGCTCGTGTCCGCTCGCTATCTTCCTAAGTCAAAACTCTAAAAATAGTATCCAACAGACTTTCCATCCCAAACATGGCGACAACAGACCAAAATTTCCTTAAACTAACCGTTGCCTCTAAAATGGCGACAACGGACCATAATGTCCTTAAACTATAACGTCACCTCAAACACGGCGACAATGGACCGAGATGTCCCTAAACTAACAACGGACCGTAATGTTCTTAAACTAAAACTTCACTTCAAAAAATGGTGATAGTGGACCACTACGTCCTTAAACTGGCAATGGACCACTACGTCCTTAAACTGGCAATGGACTGAAATTTCCCTAAACTACTACTCCGCCTCAAACATGGCGCATCGCCCCAAATACGGCGAGATCTTCTTTTGGGATCTATGTTGCAATCAAAGCTCCAACGGCAAAGACTGGAACTCAAGTAAAAAAAATGGTGTGTCCACAAGCGAAATGGGCACGGATGAAAACCCGAAATGGCGTCGTGAGTAAAAACAGCAGGGCTACCGGCGAGCTTGTGAAAACCTGAAAGGGCGCAATCTCGTTGTTAAAAAAACGGTACGTCCACAAGAGAAATGGGCACGGATGAAAACCCGAAAGGGCGCCGTGAGTAAAAACAGCAGGGCTACCAGCGAGCTTGTGAAAACCCGAAAGGGCGCAATCTCGTGAAATTTTCACTTACGATATCCTCTCGACTCGTAACGAGAACTCCCCCTATAAGACCCTCACGGCTCATAGAATTTGAAAGTCTTAAGTCACAGGGATCCAAACCTGTTCGTAATCCGTCGTATCTCCCAAGTTGCCCTACAGGCGGTACAATGCTGGCCCTTGTATACAATCCATGGGCACAAATAAACGATTTCCCCACCGAGTTCCACCAATCACGAGGAATGTCCTCATATGGTGAACGACACTTGCAAGTCCTGTCGACTTATAAGGAGAAATACTCTTATGAGATCCTTGCGACTTATAAGAGAACGCACACTTAGGGATCCTCACGATTCCTAAGAAGAAAATACACCTACGAGATCCTCATGACTCGTAGGGAGAAAACCTTTTTATGAGACCCTTACGGCTCATAGAGTCAAAAAGCCTTAGTCGACAGGACCTTAACCCTGTTTGTTAAGCCATCTTTGTTCAAACCACAAAAGCAAATGATGATTCGCACTTGGTAGCATCCCAGTGGTAGCGATACTGATGCCTAAATTGGTATCAAATTCTAAGTTCTTTCAAAGCAAATGATGATTCGCACATGGCAATATTCCAGTCGTAGCGATGCCGATGCCTGAATAGGTGTCAATTTTCAAGTCCTTTCACGGCAAATGATGCGGAAAAAAATGTATATAAAAATAGCCAAAATGATGGGGCAACTCGCAATAAAAATCAGTGAGCATAATATATGCATATAAAAACAGCCGAAATGTTTGGGCAACTCGCAATAAAAAGGAGCGAGTAAAAAGAAAAGAATAGCCGAAATATTTAGGCAACTCACATTAAAAAGCAGCGAGTAAAAGAAAAGAATAGCCGAAATGATTGGGCGCCGCGATAAAAAGCCGAAATGATTGGGCAAAATATATAATTCATGGGCACAAATGAGAGGGGAACCATATTTCCCCCCAGGCTCCGTTAAAGGGAGAGCCAAGTCTTGACGGTTCACAAACAACATAGAGACCATCTCGACACTTGTCTCGTTACAGCAGACATAGTGTAAGTGCACGGCGGCGCCCCGGCCGTCAATCCGACGCCGGAATGCGGAAACGAAACTTTTCTAGAACTTAGAAACCAGCACCACCGTGCACTAAAATCCCGGATCGGGCCATTAACCTAACTCTAGCAAACCCGAAAAAGAGTAGAGAAGTTATACCGAGCGATCCGTGTCCTTCGGTCTTCGGCCTCCACTCCGATCTCCTCACGGAACCTCCGGTCTTGATCTCCTCGTCGGAACGGGCACCACATCGCCGGGTTCTTTTACGGGCTCCCACTTCTGGACCGAGGCAACTCGGGTATGAAGTTGGCAAGCCGACATGCCCAAAGGTGCTGTAGGATCAATGTAGAATGCTTTGTCTCTTGCGGGTAGTGAAGTTGCCTTTGATGATGGAGAAGAGAGAAAAAGCTTTGGAGGAAAATGGTGCTCTCATTTTTTAGCAAGGAATGAGATGAGAAATTGCCACACATAAAAATGAACCTCTCTCTCCTCACCCATCAGGTGGCCGGCCCCTAAGAATGGGGAGTGGGAAAAAACAAGCAAGGGAGGTGAGTGTAGGAGAGGAAAAATGGTGACCACACCCCAAAAGCAAGTCTCACATCAAAATGCAAATCAACTCTCATCACAAATCCTATCATCATTAATGCAAAACATAATGAAGGAAAAAGAAAAGATGCTAAAACATCATAATTATCCAATTACAAGAAACCCCTCCACAATTGCTAATTTGCACAACTGCAAATTAGCCCCTCCATCGGAAAAATCCGGCCGGGAAGGAACAAAGGAAAACTGGCCGGAACGGAATGCAAACTGGCAACTTCAGAAAATTGATCCCGTAATAAATTACACGAAAACCCCGCGACTGTATATACATACCCGCATTTGTATTCCCACTGAACACAAATGCAAAGAGACAAAATCTACACTGTACAATACTAGGATCCGGCTTAAACCAAAGCCCGTTAGTATTATCCGTCCGATCATGATCCGTGCAATACCGAAGGTATCTGATCGAACCCTGCCATATCTCCATATGGCCTCTACAGCGTTTTGCCCAAAACTTGAGAAAACGGTCTGTGGGGGACTCTAAAGACTCGTCAATACTTTGGTTGTGGATTTAACCACTAGCACGTCAGAGGTATTAGCCTATACGTAACGGGCTACCAGGTATTGACCAAAAGGGACGTCGATGAGCGAACTCATCCTGACACCCTACTGAGCCTGTCAGTAACAATATTCGTACAGTCCGGTCTGTTTGTCTATGAGCATCGCATGGCGGGCCTAGGGGGTTGGTAAAAGTCAGACCCCCAAAAGCGGTACAAGTCGTGTCGGAGAGTAGCCCAGAACACCCTGAGATACTACTGGAATACCTACCAGTAAATCTCCTGCCTTGGCCAAGGACTTCGTGTAATGGCTCTCCTAGACACAGCGCGACCTCACCCCCAATACCGGGAGAGACGAACCCCTGCATATCCGTTCACTGCCTCCATGTGGCTCGGGACTGTACCCAACTAAAACCTGTTTGCACGTCTCCTTTGAGCGTGGTAGGGTAGTAATCAAAGCACAGTGGGAACTCACACAAATGACGATCTCAGGTCGATGAACTAACCTGTACACATGTCACCACGGAATTGCTATCTGACGTCTGGTATAATCCAACTAGCATGTTCCCGGCGAGTCCTGTCCGGTGTATTCATAACCCAATGAGCACCTGTATACATCTTAGGCGAACCAACTGACACCAGTGGCTTGTGAGACCAGCCACCACCCCTCGTCGGGGTCTCGACTGTATACACTAGTCTACTCTGGAGTATCGATGCCCTGTCTCGAAACTCCCACGACTAGGGACCTTTTAAGGATTTGCGTATAGATCCCAGCTCCCACGTATATGATCGCCCTCATACTGCTGGCAGTCTAGCAAGAATCTTAGGGGCTCTATCAACATGCAATAGTGACCTGTAAGGTCACCTAAAGCAGTACACGATGATAAAGATAAACCAGATAGCATACTATCATCTTGAGTAAGACTGTCCTACCGGCATAGGTCCTTCCTCAATCATTGCAATCACGTGCCTGTGATCCAATAATTGACTCTGAGGGCACTATATCCAACAATCTCCCACTTGCACTCAAGGCTGATTATTGCGATGTCGCATACTCACAGCCCGTGTGATACCGAATTCCCAACTCCTCTACTAGTCAGTCTCACAAAGCTCGTTTGCGAAACTATTGCGTTCGAGGAATAGCCTCAGTGAGTGGATCCGCTGTGATGTTTCTTTCTATGTCTCTCTTTATCTCAAGTTCGCGGAGAAACCCATCTCCCGAAATGAGCAATACATGTCTTAGAGTATGTCTGGATATCTGATGGGACCCAGCTCATAAATGAACTCCAAATCCAAACTTCTCAGACTGTATCGTCAACTGAACTTAATCAGTATCCTGCGCCATGCCTCCCTCAGTATCCGCCTGGACCACCTATCCAAAATACTGCCCCTCGTCAGAGAGAAAACTATAATTCTGATAGTCACTCTGTCATCCAGGTCACTTTGGAAGCCTGGAATGATAACTGTCTCCTAAAGGAGGCTGCCGTTATCAAATCCCTAGAACATTCACTTATATTCTAAAACTGCTTCCGAATGTCTCTCCGGGATTGGATCAATATCAACTTGTTGCATCTACTGCAAGAACAACATCTGGTGTGGTACTTGACATCTCATGATTGACTCAATTGCCTAAGCAACTGATCTGCTAATCATGCACATCCCTCTCCCCTTTAGTCTGTAAGACACCTTTAGAGAGGATGACTCCATTACCTGCAGGTACACTACCATGCCAGGAGTCGTCCATTCTAAAACATCTTTAGAATGCTGTCTAAGTACCCAGATTGGGAAACTACCCAAATATAGATCTAAAACCATAGATCTAGTAACCAGAATGTCTGATATAATATCCAAGTCCTATGTGGAGAAACCACTGTGTGACAACCAAAGAATAACCGATCGTAGTATAGGAATATCACTTCCTACTCTGTATATGTCATCCAAATATCAGGACATCACACCCTACTACCTTCTTAACAGATCCATCCCCTATTCTGATGAAGTCAAACCTATGACTGTCACATCAGAAATAGATGATCTATCTCCACTATATCTGCTTTAGTCTATAAATAGACATAAGCCACTTATCCACCAATGCTTCCGCTGCTCCCACTGATTACGACAACCCTCCGGTAGAGTCATATAGACGTACACTTCTTAAGCTAGTTTAGAATGATGCTATACTCATCCTTCTGCCGGGTCTCACAGTTTGGAACAACAGCAATGGTAAGTCTGGGTAAACAAGAACCTCCCTGTCACCGTCTTTGAGCATACCAAAGTACCTCTCGAGTGCCTGAGGTTACCCACCATATCTGCGGAGTGGCTAATGGAATGTCAAACCAGATTGAATCTTTAGGTTCTTATCAAATCTTCAGTAATCGTTCGCGGTTCTGGAATCACTTCAAGTTCTACCATACTCCCAATACTGTTTTCTGAAAAAATCCATTTTTATTAAAACTGTGGCGAGTCAAGAACAATATCACTATTGATCTTCCAGATGGTAGAAAGTCAACCCTCGTCATAGCTTGGGTCAACCCACAAACAGCCATTACAAAAACGTGCCTTGAGTTATCCAGAGTCTGGTTTTAAGCATAAGCCGGACAACTCCCCGTATCTTAACAATGTCAAGATATGAACTGTTCTATATCCAATACAGAAACAGAAGCAATGATTTAATTGAACCATATTCAAATCATGCAGCTGTCTCTAGTGCATGTCAACTAAATGGAAAAAGGCCGATCAGCGTTACTCAAATTAGGAGTGCTTCCAATTATGAGTAACCTGAAAGAGAAGCAAGTTCTCTTAATCATTACTATCAACTGAATACCATACACAAGTATCTATATCTTTGATTACCTTGAAGAATCCCGATACTTGCAACACCTGGTTCTCTACTTTATTCATATACCTATAACTTCTCAAAATTCGGACCTTGCGTTTCTACGAAACACTTGTCTAAAAACTAGAGAAGTCATAAGTAAACCGAATATAGTACGAGGACCAACCCCTCTGTCCTAATGGACACTAGACGACATACAATACTCTGTATAAGTCCCGTGAGTCTAATAACTCATTCCCTGTGTGTCATAGGTTGAAAACTGTACTTATGGTTAAGAAGAATTACACCGCTGCTTAACGCTCCTTACCTAACCATCCATTGATATAGGTAAATGTCATAGACATAATTTCAAAAGGTTATATCTCACTCTATGAAAATAGACGTAAAGATATATCAATTTGAAATTGGTGCATAATAACGGATATTCAAAATCAAACATTTGTTGTCCGGCAAACAGCCCAGGCGATTTCCTCAAATATCACCAATTACAACGAATTCTGATATAATGAGGACGATCACCTAATTCCCAATAACTTACTCCCACTCATCATCTGTAAAACCATACAGATGTGAGAATCACACCTGGTAAATACATACCCTGGAGCAAGTGTCTAATTGGGAAATCAGTTTTCTTTTAACAGTACACAGTGAAACTGAAACATTGAAATGTTTCGATGGGGTATCCAGGTATTCCTAGTAATGCCTCTTCCATTATCAGATTCACAACTGTAACCGTATATTTCTTTACTATCTCTCCAAATCCCTTTATATGTCTTTAGTCATTACCTTCTGTACATCCCTTTAGGCCAAATGGTTTTCTTCCTTCCCTACCGTTCGGCACCAGCCTATGGTTTGGAAGAAGACTATCCAATAAGCATAATGGGTGTACTGTCCTAATCCTAGGAGTACTCGCAATGCGAGAGAAGGTGAAGATAAAAGACAACCGAATAAACCTTATTCCTATTTCTCCTGAACCAGAATCCATCCCCGAACTGGAACAAGTTTCTTTCGAGTTCGTATATAACCATACGATGGAATATCCAATAAACTGTGGGTCTTCGTAGTGATACGAAGTGTCCTGGAGAAATACAAAGGTGAAGTGGGAGTGGTAATGAAATACTTGGTTTGGTCGTGAATAACAGTCGCAATTTACTTTGCCCTCCTTCTAATCCTTCATTCTTTGTCTTAACTTAATACCTTCTGTACACCATCGTTAGGCTAATTGGTTTTCTTCATTCCCTACCGGTCGGCACCTGCCTATGGTTTAGAAGAAGACTATCCAATTTGCGTAATAGGTGTACTGCCCTAATCCAAGGAGCACTCGCAACCTGAGCGAAGGTAAAAGGAAAAGACAACCGAATAGTCCTATTCATTTTCTGCAAAACCGGAAACCATCCTCGAATAAATTCCTTCGAGTTCGTATATAACCATACGATGGTTTTGTCCAATGGAAGTGGACGTTCGTAGTAATACGGGGTGTCCTGGAGAAAAGGGTAAAAGTAGGAGTGGCAATGAGGTTTGCAACTCTGACAATCCAAAAGCCAGTCTTATAAGAAGGTTCGGTCAATTTGGTCACTGAGTCATAGTCTAAGGTCAGGTCATGGTCGCTGCCAAAGAGAGAGAGAAAAGAAACACTCAACGTGCACTCTAACCTAGATCAGAATGGTTATCACTTTATCTAATCAGGAAACCTCCCACTGTAACGTCAAATTCTTCCCCAAACCTGAAAGAAGAATTAGTCGGGATCACCCGAGGAGTAAACCAACTCATCAGTGGGAATCGGGATCCAACTATCATCGTATGATAACGTGACGGAATCCGCTCACGTTATCACACTCCAGAAGGTATGCGCATATCTGGCAAGTTTCGGTTTTTTTAGAAACTCCCGATGTGGATTTTTGCCCCATGCTCTTATGACCTTGACGAAGGCCAACATATCATAAGTCACATGTCAAGTTCTACCCGTCATTATCCAGGTTAATTTGAACCCACCCGTACATACCCTTGACGAAGGCCAAAATAGTAGTACGACTGTCTTAAACCAACGCATCTATCTATGCTGCAGAAAAGTAACAAATAGCTACCATACACTATGCCTTGACGAAAGCCAACATACATAGCATGAATACTAAGTGCTACCTTTCTGAAATGACGGAGGGCTACGAATGGTTTTTGGCGAAAAACCTTTAACGTAATGAACTTGATATCGTTGAAGGAACCGGATAGCTTTTATAAAAATATAGTGACGAAAACCTTTGCTAAAGAGGTCACTCCCGATGAAGGGATCTCGGCTCTTTCCCCGTAGAATGAGGTGCAGGATATTCCAACTGAATACCACGATGCAAAGCAAAAGTAAACGGCTATAGTGAAGTTATTACCCTGACGTAAACTTCTGTCCAAGGGGTCACTCCCGGTGAAGGGATCTCGGCCCTTGCCTCGTCGACTGAGGGGCTGGATATTCATAACCGAATATCACTGTGCAAAACAAAAGAGAACGCCCTTGCAATAACAGCTTTTTGAAAAATATTCCAACAACGTAAGAATAGGTTTGTTTATCTTGCATTGATCCGAATCAACGCAGTCCCATCAATTGATCACACCAATAAAGAACGAAAATAATGACATACGTATATGCCATCCGCATTCGCCACTGGGTCCCGTCATCACCCGTTAGGTTAGTTAACTAACGACAGAGCGGGGATTGGACTAGCGTGGATGCAAAATATATACAACATCTACTAGTATATATATCAATATATAATATTCGCTCAAGGCGTGATAAAAAATGCAACATCACAGAAATGTAACCAGCATCACAGAACAATACAGATATCTGGGATCCCCGGGTTTCATAGAGCTGCTACTGAAACCCGACGTTCCCCTGGTCATGTGGATAGCCTGTGCAATGAAATCCTAGACCCCTACAGGTGCGGCAAGTTACCCGCCAAGACCTGAAGCGAGGCAGCCCCCTTCAGCAACGTGAATGGACCACCCAGCACTTCACGGAATCCGGTAACTCGGGCACCCTTCCTGGGTCAACCTATACCCCCTATGAGTGCGGCGAATAGCCCGCCAATTCTAGAGTAAAGTCCCCTCCGTCTCAATGCCATGAGATGTAGACCCGTTGCCCTCTAGAACCCGGCTATCCGTGCACCCCTCCTTGGGGTAATCCTAGTACAGAAAGTAAAATATACATACAACGGGTACATCGACCTCAACCTGGTCGTGCCCCAAAAGAATAATATATAAACAGGCAGTAACGGCAGTCCACATGTCGGACGCTCGCCCGGTAATATCAAATGTACATATAAAACAAAACTGTACTACCACTGCAACCAGGCTATCCTCCACGACCAATCCGCAACATCACAGCACAACACAGAATATCAACGTGAATGTCACGTTCGCAAATCCGTCTAAAAGGGCTATAGCAGTTAGACAGGATTTACCGATCAAATGACATTCACGGTCGCAGATATAATGTAAATACTGTGAACTAACATGTTTAAAACTTTCGATCGAACAAATTTACCGAAGTGGGCCCCAAGCACTACTGTAGCACTCAAAGAAAATCTGGGCCCAAACAGAACATTCCAAAAACCCTATTTCCATGTATAAAGCCCACTGTGCAAAAAATAATGCAGTGAAGGCACTGTGCTGCGGCGGAACCGCGGCCAGAACAGGGGTTTGGCCGTGGTTCCGCGGTCTCGCTACAGTGTCACACCACCATTTTTCACAGAAGTCTTAGAATTTCCTGCTTGTACTTCTGCAACATACTGAAAAATTTTCTGAGCAAAAACAAATTCGACAGAAACTGATGCACTAGAAAATACGGTTTTTGGGATTTTTGTTTGATCGAGTTCTAAACATACTAGAGCAAGCTAGACTAGGTTAATGGCATGGCTCTGATACCAATGTAAGTGCAGGGCGGCGCCCCGGCCGTCAATCCGACGCCGGAATGCGGAAAAGAAACTTTTCTAGAACTTAGAAACCGGCACCACCACGCACTAAAATCCCGGATCGGTCTATTAACCTAACTCTAGCAAACTAGAAAAAGAGTAGAGAAGCTATACCGAGCGATCCGTGTCCTTCGGTCTTCGGCCTCCACTCCGATCTCCTCACGGAACCTCCGGTCTTGATCTCCTCGTCGGAACGGGCACCACATTGCCGGGTTCTTTTACGGGCTCCCACCTCTGGACCGAGGCAACTCGGGCATGAAGTTGGCGAGCCGACGTGCCCAAGGGTGCTGTAGGATCAATGTAGAATGCTTTGTCTCTTGCGGGTAGTGAAGTTGCCTTTGATGATGGAGAAGAGAGAAAAAGCTTTGGAGGAAAATGGTGCTCTCATTTTTTAGCAAGGAATGAGATGAGGAATTGCCACACATAAAAATGAACCTCTCTCTCCTCACCCCTCAAGTGGCCGACCCCTAAGAATGGGGAGTGGGAAAAAATAAGCAAGGGAGGTGAGTGTAGGAGAGGAAAAATGGTGACTACACCCCAAAAGCAAGCCTCACATCAAAATGCAAATCAACTCTCATCACAAATCCTATCATCATTAATGCAAAACATGATGAAGGAAAAAGTAAAGATGCTAAAACATCATAATCATCCAATTACAAGAATCCCCTCCATAATTGCTAATTTGCACAACTGCAAATTAGCCCCTCCATCGGAAAAATCCGTCCGGGAAGGAACAAAGGAAAACTGGCCGGAACGGAATGCAAACTGGCAACTTCAGAAAACTGATCCCGTAATAAATTACAGGAAAACCCCGCGACTGTATATACATACCCGCATTTGTATTCCCACTGAACACAAATGCAAAGAGACAAAATCTACACTGTACAATACTAGGATCCGGCTTAAACCAAAGCCCGCAAGTATTATCCGTCCGATCATGATCCGTGCAATACCGCACGTATCTGATCGAACCCTGCCATATCTCCATACGGCCTCTACAGCGTTTTACCCGAAACTTGAGAAAACGGTCTGTGGGGGACTCTAAAGACTCGTCAATACTTTGGTTGTGGATTTAACCACTAGCACATCAGAGGTATTAGCCTATACGTAACGGGCTACCAGGTATTGACCAAAAGGGACGTCGATGAGCGGACTCATCCTGACACCCTACTGAGCCTGTCAGTGACAATATCCGTACAGTCCGGCCCGTTTGTCTTTGAGCATCACATGGCGGGCCTAGGGGGTTGGTAAAAGTCAGACCCCTAAAAGCGGTACAAGTCGTGTCGGAGAGTAGCCCAGAACACCCTGAGATACTACTGGAATACCTACCAGTAAATCTCCTGCCTTGGCCAAGGACTTCGTGTAATGGCTCTCCTAGACACAGCGCGACCTCACCCCCAATACCGGGAGAGACGAACCCCTGCAGATCCGCTTACTGCCTCCATATGGCTCGGGACTGTACCCAACT